>CM074294.1:13649549-13979549 GCA_037194245.1 Opsariichthys bidens
TCTATGTTGACAACAAGAACCAAACTCTTCCAGGCCTCAGCTACAACTACAAGTGTTTGAAGGCCGGTCAGATGAGACATTGTTCACGAGCAGCCAATGAAAATCATTGGTTGGCATTATGCAAATTTGTTCCAAACCTATGTAGGTTCATGCAGGAAGTAAGACTTGAGTTACCGAGGACTCATTTCAACTTTTACATTCACGAACACTGCATGAAAGGTCAAATTCGAAAACTGTATGAAGTTTAAACCCTCATCAGAACTTTGTTTCTTTTCAGTTCTTCTAAGACTCCAGCTGCTCCATCAGTTCAGGAGACAGAACCAGAAGATGCTGGTCATGAGGAAGATGAGGAGAGAGTGGAAGAAACTGAGCTGCTGGAGGAAGAACCTCTGCTAGTGCCCAGGGTGAAGGTGGCGGAGGATGGCTCTCTGATTATAGACGAGGAGAGGTCAGTGACATTCCTTTTTATCCTTATGTAGCTGCGGCTCATAGAGAAATGTAGTCCAGAATTATTTTAGTAGACGTGACGGTGAAGTTTATAATATTTCCAGTGTTAAATGCTTTTTATTCTGTTGTGTGGGTGTGTGTAGTTTAACAGTCCAGGTGTCAAGGGCAAACGGGCCCAATCCGGCAGATGACAGGGATCCCATATTTGAACGTGGCTCTACCACCACTTACTCCAGCTTTAGGAAGGGCACCTACACCAAACCCTGGTCCAATGGAGGTCAGAAGTCAATCACAGTGCACCTCTTAATTTAAAGTGTGTCGTACATTTCACTTATATAGAATTTTTAATGACTTTTACAGAGACCGAATTGTTTTACTTGGCCATCAGCATGGTGGGGACGGACTTCTCCATGATTGGTCAGCTGTTTCCACACAGAGGTCGATTAGAGATTAAGGTGGTCACAATATCTTTGTGTTTTGTCCACAATTGTTTGATTGTTTGGTTTGATTGAATTTGATTGTATGCTTTATTGTTGATTTCATACTATTATCCAAAGGTTTGCAGTTCAAAAGTTTATTTTTGAAAAAGTCTCTTATGCTCATCAATGGTGCATTTATTTGATCAAAAATACAGCAAAAAACATTTAAATTGTGAAATATTATTAAAATTTAAATGAGCTGATTTTTGTTTTACTATATTTTAAAATGTCATTTATTCCTGTGACGCAAAGCTGAATTTTCAGCATCACGTCAGTGTCACATGATCCTTCAGAAATCATTCTAATATGACGATTTGCTGCTCAAGAAACATTTTTTCATTTATTATCAATGATGAAAACTTGAAATGTTGTGCTGCTTAGTATTTTTGTGATAAATTTTCTTGACCGGGAACTTGATCCCAAACTTTTCAGTGGTGGTGCAGATAATGCATAATTGTCTCGTCAAATGAAAATGAATTATTTGTCGTTGAATGTGTTCCATAATAATACAAGCTCAACTTCAAAAGCCTCAATAACCATCCTCTTTGGTGTTCTCTTATTCCCCCAGAACAAGTTTAAGAAAGAGGAGAAAGCTAACTCATGGAGAATAGATAAAGCTTTCAGTAAGTGACCCTTAGCAGTCAACCTACTATAAATGAAGATGAAGTATAAGATGAAGTATATAGATGAAGTAAACTGAAGTACATTTTCAGAGGAGAAGCGGCGTCTGGATCTAGATTTCTTCAAAAAGTTAATGGAGCAGATCCTAAAAGATGAGGAAAGTAAGAAAAGTAAAAACAAAGAGCTCATCAAGTTGGCTAAAGCGCAAGGTAGAGTCCAAAGGAAAATGAGAGGTCAGTTTCTAATTAACTTTCAATCTATCTGTTTAAGATTCACATTTTTTTGGACAAATTCTCATGCACGCTTACACAATTTTCTGAAACAGTGGCTAAAAGAAAGGAAATGGACACTTCAGAGGATTCGGACAGTGATGTGGTTGCAGGAGAAAAGGAGAATGAAGACCTCTCAAATGATGGAGGAAGTTATTCCACTTCAAAGAGGGGAAGAGGGGCCAATTATACTCCACAGAGGAAAATCACGAGGACGAATAGAGAGGGTATGCTTTAAGAATGGAAAATATTTTTCATTTTTGTTGTTCTGAAGAATATCTTTAAATTGAAAAAACAGCATGTGAATAGTGGAACTTACCTCCTGGCTTTTGTTGATTGCTTTTCATATTATTATGGAATGTAGCTGCAATAGATGATGAACCTGAGGACTGTGAAAATGCCACTTCTGATGGTCAGTCACAAGATGACAGGTAAGAATTAACCAAAATATCTGATTGAATCTTACAGATATCTCACATTATTACATTTAAAGATTTAGTCATTTTTTCCAATTAAAGATGGCGTGTACACTACCATTCAAAAGTTTAGGGTCATTCTAGCATGCTGATTTTGTTCGCAAGAAACTTTTTTATTATTATTATTATTATTAAGAATTTTGAAAGCGTGAAAAGTTGTGCTGCTTATATTTTTGTGACAAACTGATACATTTTTTTTCAAGATTCTTTGATGAATAAAAATGTCAAAAGACCTTTATTTGAAATAAAACACTCGTATGACAATATAAATGTCTTTACTGTCACTGTGGATCAGTTTAAAGGATCGTTTCATAATGAAGTATAAATTAGTAATAGTGCATCATTTATTATGTCATTTATCATGTTATAATAGCATTTGGGGGCTGAAAATGATTCTCATTGTAGCAGGTTAAGGGAAACTGATTCATTAAAGAACATAAACAAGAGTCCTGCTATTAAACCGACTCAGCTCAAGGGTCGACCCCAGAGACCGATCCCGAACCTCAGCCGCAGATGGGGGAACAGACGCCCTGAGCCTGAAATGGACAAGGTAACGTTTTCAGCCGTTTATTGCGAGATTTGAAAAATTTTACACATGTATTACTGTACTGAAATAATTGTATAATTCATTCTTTTAGGTTCCTTCAGACTTCATGCAAGAAAAGGAAAGGAAGCAGTCTACAGTTTTCCTTGAATTGGAAGATTTAGAGGAAGAACCTGACCTGAGTACTGTACATGAACAGATATTTAATAAACCAACGAGGTAAGCATGAGTATATTTGGAATATTTCAGTCACAACATGGTTAGGGTTCTTAATGCAATTTGTGTGTTTTTTTTTTAAGTATTCTTTATTATTACAGTGTTTATTTCTATTTAGAATTAGCTTTTATTTTTTATTTTGAGTTTTTATTTAAATATTTTAGTAATTTTACAATTTGTGTTTGTCATCTTTATTCAATTTTTGCATTTCTATTTAGCTTTTTTTTAAAAAAAAAAAGAAAAAATCTGTTTAGTTTTAGTAATTTTAGAACTTTAACTTGAACTTATTTTATTTCAGCTGTTTGCCTAGGCAAGATTTGTTCAGTTTAATTATTCATCTAATATAATATATACATTTTATTTAAGCATTATTTTAATTGACGAAAATGATTTTTAATAGTTTTAATTTTAATTAACAATAACAAGACTGCAATGCAGATACGATTGTGAATAGATTCAGAATCATTTAATAAATTATTAAAATGGATGTAGAGCTGCACGATTAATCATTAAAAGATCGCAATCTCGATTCAAACACCCACGCAAATTTATTCCTGGTTTTCCTCACCTCTTCATTGAACCTGAGATAGATCGCCAAATCGACTCGTTCAACCGCACACACCCCAAGAATTTAAGCCGATTAATTTACTCCCAAATTAATTAAAAATGTTTAAAAATTATTGAGAGCTCAGGCGGTCCTTGGGAGGTGCTCATGAAGTACTCAGCTTGGTTTGTAATTCATCTTTGTAATTTGTAATTCATCATCAATGTTTGCAATTTCAACATGCGATTTCTCCCAATGGGAATAAAACACTTGCAAGTTCCTATGATGACAAAAATCCAACCGTGTGTGCCCTGGCATAAATGACAACTTCATAGCGCTGATATGAAAATTTATGTCTATGGTAGGGATCAAAATAGAGTAAAGCATCTTTTGAAAGGAACTTGAAGGTTTTAAGCTTCAAATAAAAAAAAAAAGATTGTATCAATTACATCGTTCAACCAGTAGATGGCGACAAGGGACTGTTAAAAAATGTATTTGTCATTGAATCATTCATTCAAGAGATTCATTCATACACACTGATTCGTCCAATAATGAAACAAGTGAAATTTTTGAGTGAGTCAATGAATTATTTTTTCATACCGATTTAACTTCTTTTTTAAATAGATTGCAGCAATTAAGATTTTGCTTGAAAGAAACAGTTGTTGTTTTGTTTAGTTGTCTATTCAGAATCGAGATGTCTCTTTTAAACAAAAACATTCATAAAGAATCATGCAGCTCTAGATGGATGAGTCCATTTATTTCATTTTTAACGATCAGTATTTTTTTAGCCATTGTCCTGTGGTTTTGATTTCAGTTTTGCTAGTCGTACTAATTTTTATTTCTCTTTTATTTAGGTCAGGAAGGATCCCTAAGCTCTCTCAGCATGTGATGCAGGCAACGGCTGAGGAAGAGGTAGAGGAAGATGAGGAAGACCTCTCTGAGCCTCCTGCGTCTTCCAAAATTTGTAATCGGGGCATCAAGGCACCCAGCCGGAGGGGTAAATTAAAACCAGGCCCCACATTGAAACAGGGCATGCAAAGGAGGGGGAAATCTAGACTGGTGACCTTACTGGCCTCTGGAGCTGAAGATGACGATGAGGAGGATGAGGACGTAGAAGATTGTGTCCTGAGCCAGGTGGACTTTCCTTCAAACTCTGAAGAGGAAAACCAGGCATTTGTGCCAATGAGTCTACGGCCTCTACTGCCCGTTAGTTCAGAGGTGGTAGAAACCATGGAAGAGGTGTGTTTATGCATTATCTTACCATAAATGACCCTTCATCACATATTATTGCCATCAGTGTGGCTCTGCTCATAAACTCCCCTGCTTAAATCTGATGTTTTCTTTTTTTTGCATGAATTATGTTGTTATGGTTAGTTTTCATAAAATAAGGCCAAATGTATCACGTCTGTCAAGAAGATTCCTAACTCTTCCTTGTATAGGTAGTCGTGGCCTAGTGGTGAGGGAGTCGGGCTTGTAATCAGAAGGTTGCAGGTTCGATTCCCACGCCGGCAGGAATTGAAAGTGGGGATTGTGAATAAACAGCACTCTCTCCACCTTCGATACCATGACTAAAAGTGTCCTTGAGCAAGACACCCCTAAATAACCCCTAATTGCTCCCCTTGTAAGTCGCTTTGGATAAAAGCGTCTGCTAAATGATGAAAAATGAAAAATGAAAAATGAAGGCCAGAAACATATTACGCCAAGGGTGTCTGGCAACCCCCGAGGTGCCAAAGTGTCCTTGCAAAAATTTTATATTACTACAATTTTTATCTAAACACTAACCATAATTATTTTATTCCATTAGCATACAGTGTTGTGGAGAAAAAGTTTATATATACATAAAATAATAGTATGGAAGTCCAACATTCATGCATTTTGCTTAGAAAATGTTTTTGACCAAAACGGTTCACTTTTGTTTCACCATTTTCTTCGTATTCATTTCTGCATGTCATATCAAAAACTCATATCCTTCCTACATTTATTTGTCCAATCCCCCTTTTTTTCTGTTACTCATTCCCATTCGCTCCCAGCTGGACATTTCTGTGAATGTGCCTGATATCCTGGGCACATCCCAGAATGCTTTGTGCCCTGAGATGTCATGTGAGCAGGCGGCGTTGCCCGCTGGCCCTGTGTCTTATGAACACCAGTTGGACCTGCTTGCTGTAAGTCTCCCCAGTGTCATCTATGTCCCATGTCACATCTATTTACAGTTGTGGTGTCCTTCATAAACACAGAATTCATTTGTTGTCAGCTGAATTTGAGTGTTTTTGAATGTTTTGGTTTTTGTAGCAGTTGATACTAATTTGTGTCTGATTTGTTTTTCAGGATGTCATTGAGTTTCTTGACCCAGACCACATGGAAGGTAGGGTGAAACTCTCTCTCAAGATTCCCTACCACCAGCAAACATGGAGAATCAAATAATCTAACTGAATTAACTACCACAGGAGTTATTATCTAGATTAGCCATGCATTTATGTCAAGTAATCATATGTAGTCAAAAAGGTTTCCTCTATGCAATGAAAGTTTATGTCACAACATCAAATCATTTGGGCAAAAATGCACAGAGACAAGACTAGTTTTCTTTTTAGATAAAAAGAAATCATTTATTGGATAAATTTGTTTATAATTCAACTTTTCAAATAATAATAAAAACAATTCTAACATCAAATTGAGGGGATAAAAAACAAAGTTAAAAGCCTAGTTTTCTGTTTGGATAAAAACAGTATTTATGATAAGTTTGTTTCACTTAAATGTACACAGTTGTTCAAATAGTAAAAATAACAATAATAAAATTGGGCAAAAAAATGAACTGATAGAAGTCTAGTTTTCTATTTGGATAAAAAAATGGGATACATTTATTTATTTATATATGATACATTTGTATTATTACAATTTACTCAATTGTTCTAATAATAATAATAAACAATAAAAAACTTTAAATGTGTGATGTTCTAAAATTATATATACATATATATCACTTTTCTTTAAGTATGCGTATATATATATATATATATAATGTAATAAACCAAACAGTTAAGTGTAATATGTGTGTGTAATAAAAAAGTAATAAAAGTTCTTATGTCACCCACCCCTACATGCAATGCAAGTCTTTCACCCAAAAGCTTTAAAATTCTGGTGGTTAATCTTTTATACATCTTTCTTTCAGTATGTAAGGAGATCAACAATGAAGCCGCCCAGACTCTTCTGACCATCGGGAACTCAGCTCAGATGACCCAGACATCCGAAATATCCTGTACAGGTAAGAATAGCTTCGTAACGCAACCCTCTTATTTGCCTCAATCCAAATGGGCACTCAAAAAATTGAAATTGAAGATTTATTGAATTAAATCTTTTTCAGGTGAAAATGATATTGTTGGACAGTCATGCATTGTACATGAAGAGTTCGTCCATGAGGAAGAGGTCGTTCATGAGGAAGTTATCACAGAAACAGCCATCATGTCCGGTCCTTCTGAAAGTTGCGAGACAGAGATGAAAGATGATGTTGAACTTTCGAGCTGTGAAACTCATATTCCAGAACTGTCTGCTGAAGAAATGCCTACCTCAAAAGAGGAGCCAATCAAATCGCAGACAACTGATGCTCATCCTGGTCCCATTCCACATGAGACACAGGATTTGGCTTGTTCCACTAGTGTTCCACCGCCTAAAAGAGGCCGTTTCTCCAAGCCCAAACCCAATATTGGCCAAGGTCTGAGAACCAGGCGAGCTCCACAGCAGCAAATCTGTCCAGACATTGTTACAGATTCTGTGGAGACGTCTAAAGGTCCACATATCACAGAAAAGGATGCAACACAATCCATGCAAGAAGATTCAGTTCCTGTGGATCACCTGTCAGTCTCCTCTACTTTCCCTGAGGTACCACAGCCACAAAAATCAAGTTCCAATGTTGTTCCTGAAAGGGTGACTATAGAAGATAATGCATCTGTCTCACCTCTGAAGAGAAAGAATGATGAAATAATCACCGAGGAAAAAAGGAAAGAACAAGAGGAGACAAGAGAACCACAGCTGACTAACAGGTAATAAAAGTGCATGTACATGGACCATTTATTTTTAATTGATTTATTTTCACTGATACTGTTGGTCAATGATCTTCTGTGATTCAACTTTCCTTGATTAGCTAAAAATGGACGATTTGCTATGGTGGCGGTTCAGATCCCATAATGTGAGACTGATATTCATGTCTGAAAAAATCAATAGCCTCAAATATTGTCTGTATGTTGTATGTTTCAGTGTGCATGAGTCTCAGAACACATCAGATGAAACTGCCAGGAGGTACCGCGGACCCAAACCTAAACCAAACCTGACTCGGACATCCAGAGACACTCGCACACAGACACAAAACAGAACAGGTACGACAATTCAAACCCAGCCACTATTATATATAAATGTGAAATGGCTCTAAAATATTTTTATATTTATATTTTATACAGATTTTATTTTGGTTGGTTAGAAAAATCTATTTTTTGTAACTGTAATGGGTATTTTTTTAAATAAAAACAAACAGGGATAACATACTACCGTGGCCTATAAATTGTTTTAACATTTTAATAATATATAATTTTTCTAATTATTACAGTAGAGATTTTTTTCCTCATTACTGTTTATTTTGAAAATGGGCTTTGTTCATGTAAAAAGAAAATCATGTTTGAAAATTTCCAAAAAATCAAGTTTAGTTTTATTATGCAACATACAATGTTTTATTTATTTATTTTTTGCCTTGAAACATCGCATTTAAGTTCTTAAGAGGTTTGATGAGATTCACCTAAACAAAACAAAAGCAAATTTAAATTTTTATGTTTGTATTTCCTTTCAGTAACAAATGAGAAGCTGCCTGCCGCCGAGTTTAAAACGAGCACTTTCACTAAATGTCCTGAAGATGGTGCTGTAGTTTCCACAGAATCTGATGTTTCCCAAAGTGCAGCACAACAAGAAGTTGCATCGAGCATTGAATCCACACAGGTAAAAGGTTTCAGCCCTCATACGACAAGTAGAATCATTACAATAAGGACATGATCGAAATAATAAATGTGTTCTGTCTCTTTAATTTAGACAGTCAAAGTTGTCTCACCACCAGTTAAAGATGATTCCAGGCAGAATACTGTAGTGATGTTGGATGAGAGCAATAGAAACAGCCCAGGGAAAGTTTATGAAGATAGCTCTGTGAAACGTTCTGGATGTGAATTAGAAGAGAGATCTGCTGAACCCACGCCTGAGGAACCTGTGTTTATACTGTCTCTCACTGAAATCCCACCCACTTTAGATGAGGGGGCGGGCTTTAGGACAGAGCCCCTCCCACTCACTGAAGTATCTGAGTTGGATTCTCATGGTCAAAGGTATACTGTGCTTTAAACTGTTATCTGATGCTGTAAAACACATGCTCCACCTCATTAATAAATATATTGTGAGATGTTGTGTGAACGTTGGTTTCTCTTAGTTGACAATTTGTTAACCAAATGAATGCATATTTAAGTTTATTTTTGTCTCAGTATTTTCAAGTTTCACAGTGTCTAAACCAGATTTCATTCTCTTGTTTGCAAATGTTACCATGTCCTTTATCTTGTATTTATTGCTTTTTTCCTGCACATTCTGCTTAATTTCAGTGCTAATGAGAGCAGGGAGGTATCTCACCTTCTGATCACAGACGCTTTAGTTCCTGTATCAGAGGATGAGGAAAAGAAAAGTGGAGGGGGGAATGTGGACGAATCGAGGAAAGGAGAATTGAAATGCAAGACACCAGCCTCAACATCTCAGGGGGTAAAATCTATATCTTTACTTTCAACACTATTGATGCTTGATAAATAGTCTAAAAAGTAACTAATAGAGAGGTAATTTCCTTCCTAGATTACCGAAGGTGAGAGTCGGGCAAAACATCATGGTGAGAGCATTTTCAGCAAATCTTTATTATTAAAAAATAAATATATGTGGAACAGATTGTCATCTGTTAGCATATTGTAACATCTGTTCATGCATTACACATTTTCTTTATGTCTTAGTAGTGGAATTATTGGAAAGCCTTGTGGCAGAGGGGACTGAAGATGAGAAGGAACATCTGGAGAACAAGAGAAAACTACCTGAGAGAACCAGGAGAGGTAAGGGAGCAGAAATTACACTACCAATTTTTTTAATGTTTTTCATAGTCTTACCATGGCTGCATGTATTTGACTCAGTAAACACAACAATATTGTGAAATATTATTAAAATGTAAAAAAAAAAAATTAAAGTGTAATTTATCCCTGTAATTTTTGCATCGTGTGATCCTTCAGAAATCATTCTAATATGCTGATTAGGTGCTTAATGTGGGAAAACAGTTGCTTAATATTTTGTTGAAACCATGAAACACTGTTTTCAGTATTCTTTGATGAATAGAAATTCAAAAGGAAACATTTATTAGAAATAGAAATCTTTTGTTACATTGTAAATTGCTTTAATTTAGTGCATTGTTGCTGAATAAAAGTATTAATTTCTTTTGAAAACTCTTATGAACCCCAAACTTTTGAATTGTAGTGTACAGGTCTTGACATGAACTTTTTTGCTAATAGCCACTCAGCATTTTCACTGGCCACAATTTTGACAATGATTTGAAAAACTGCTATATAAATATTTTCAGTCTTGTCTCATAATTTGGCAGCACGGATCCATTTTTCTGTTACACGTGCATTTTCTTTCTCAAATGTTTATGATCACTTAAAACATAACTGACTGTGTTTACATGAATACTCGCATTTTGACATTACTTTGTGTGTATTTGACAGTTTAAGTGTAATAAGCAGCGTAAAATAGTACTGAGAGGTTGCTTTAAATGCCAGCAAAATTTGCGAAAATTAGCTACATTTTTTGCAATACGCACAATCCCACACCAAGATTCAAGCCCTGGAACACCAACAATATTCATCCGGGACAAATGAAACTAGTGAGTGAGAGGAGGCGGGTTTGTGTGTCAGCTCGCTGTCAGAGAGATGAGAGGAAGGAAGAAAGCGCAGCTGCTAACTTGCATCTATTCTGCGGAAAATGAGTATAGGAAGCGTTTCAGATATTTCAGTATTAACTGAAAAATCTGTATTTTATCACATTGCAATTAGTTTATTATTTCAGATGTCTTTTTAAAAGACTACAATCGAAAAATGTATGTATTATATATAAAATATATATATATTTATAATGATTTTATGAAAAATACATTATAAGAATAAAAGATTACAATAAATTACTTAACATAAAAAACTATTATCACTACAGGATTGGTTATTGTTTAAAAAAGCTCACATGAAGGCTGTGTCGTCATTATTTGACTTACTTGTTAACAAATTGTTAAATATTAAATTTTTTAAAAAACCTCTAACTATATATGTCTGTTTTTCCAAAGCAAGATTACAGCATAAAACATGGGTTTCACCAATGAACTCTTTTATCTGTGTTCAGCAAAGCTCCAGGTTAAACCCATCCCCATTTCAAGGAGAAATGCTCGAGGCGTCCATGCTAAAGAAGACACAGCAGCGCTCTCTTTAAAAGAGACTGCCTCATTACCCGTTTCAACACAAGAGACGAGATCAGAGCCAGAGCAAGCTGTGCCTGCTGCCGTTTTGACAACCGACAACTCAACTTCAGCCGCCATCTCAGAAAGAGAAGCAAACACAGATCTTTTTGCGACCAGTTCACTTCAGCAAGAAAATGATCCCTCCCAAGGCATCATGGGACAAGTGGATCTCCCATGCAAAGAGATGGCAAGTGGATCAGACTCGCAAGGTGTCAGTCAAATCACGCCTGTTGCCACAAGTGGGCCGTTTACAAGGTAAATGGCTCTTTTACAGTCTTGATTTTGTTTTCGGGGTCTACTAAAAGGTTTTCGTGCTTGAATGTTCATTATTTTTCACATATTTTTCAATTATTGCTGCACCTCTTTATCTAGTCAATCAGTAACACTCAGAAAGAGAAAGAATAACTCCCTTTGGAGTAATTTTGTGCTTTGTAACTTTGCATTTTTCATTAAGAAAGTTGGAAATTTAATAAAGCTTAATAGATCCTCTTTTAAAAAAGAAAAATATTGATTTTATCCTTAACAACTATGACATTTTGACATTACAATCCATTTGTTTTATTTTTGTTCTTCTGTAGACCTGGCAGAAGACCCAAGGGGTTCCTGTCCTTTATTTCTTCCAAGAGTACACAAGCAGCTCATCGAGGGGCCAAACCGGGCCCCCAAAAACCAGCGGTCAACACCGCACGTCCTGAGAGAAAGCGGATAGCGGCCGACCCTGTTACCATGGCAACAAACCCTGAAGGAAAGCGACTGTCAGCAACCTCTGATTCCACCACTGCATCTGCCATTAAGGTATCATACAGTCTGATATTCCAGCACTTTTATGGCCACTTTGTATATTTGTATTAATAGAACTGGATTCCGTCTTTCTCTGCTCAGCAGAACTCAGAAGAAGAACCCACCAGTGTCTCCAAGTACTTTTTCAGTGACATCTTTACTGAAGTTGATGAACTAGAAGACATGGATTGAGGAATAACGAGCCTGGATCTACCAACTAACCAGGGAAAAATATAGTTTGACATCAGTAGTGTATAGAAGTGAACATGTGAAATTTTTACCAGGACACTTTTACAAAGAAGAAACACAACTGAAGATATCCATTGAAACATTCCTCAGTAACTCTGTCGAAATATGTCTTTCGTTATATTATATATATATATGTAATATAACGAAAGACATATTTCGACATATATATTTTTAAGAATAAATCAGTATTCACGTTATAGTAAAGCAAGTATTTTTTTTAAAATTAAAGTTAAAATACGACTCATGTCTGATTTGAGCCTAACTGTGAATTATTTGATCATTGGTCTTGACCTTTTATTTTCAGTTATCAGTTACCAACATGTTCATTTCTCTCAGCTGTTTTTTTTTTTTTTTTCAATTTCTTTTTTTTTTTTTTTTTTCAATTTGGAAGTGACTTTTTGTCTTTATTATTTATAGATTTTTTTAAAGAGAACTTTTGAAGCAAACCTCCGTTTTTAAACTTCATAAGCATTTTTCTAAATATTTCGTAGCTTTTTTTATCTTCAGCTTTTAGCCTCAAAGCCTAACCTCAGTTTTATGTTGTTCATATTCGCTTTTCATATTTGTATTCAAATGTATTTGTAAATATGTTAATAAAAATGTACAATTTGTTATTAAGGTTGAAATGCAAGTATTTTTTTCGTCTGTCTGAATATATGTACATTTATAATAATATATTTTGTAATGTTTATGTAGATGAATAGCAATAAAATTAACAGTCTTTTTTATTGGGCTCATCGCGTCATTACTAGCACGTGATTACTACTACTTTTCTCAGCGCAGGTTAGGATGCACAGTCTTTACTACGTGAGGATTTTTATTTATTATTAAATTATTTTATAGAGGTTGTTGGTGGGGGGTTTCGCTTTGCAGGAGTCAGCTATTAATACTCATAATTAATTATCTCAAATTATTTTTTTAGCGCGCAAATATTTCCAACGGTCCAAACATGTCATGAATGCGTTTGAATGGAGGATTCTTCAAACGCCCCCTGGCGGAAGGAAAATGTCTGCGCTATTGTATTTCTTTTAAAATCACGACAATGGTGGCGCTGTTTCAGTGTCCAAACCGCTAAGCGCCACCCATACAACGAACTGGGAAAAACACACCCCACTTATCCATAGTTGTTTCAACATGTCCAGCAGGATTTAGGACAAATATACTAATGGCGCATTTAAGATACGTATTTATACATTTGGGACTGGATTTATCTTTATTTTAGTGCAGCAGTTTCACTTAGTAATCACTCGGCTGCCTCTGACAGTTGTTTGTTGGATTTTCAACGTAAAGAAAAAATGTTCTGCAGAAACCAAACATCCAGGGCCACTGTGGCCCGCGGATCCGCGATGGAGATGGAGGTTAAGAGAGGACGATTCCGCCTGAGCGTCCTGGAGGATTCCGCGCAGGTGAGCGACCGCATCTGCGCAGGCGCAGATCCACCACAAACTCATCACAACAGTGTTGAAAAAGCTACATTTATATGCTCAGATGTTGCTCATTCATATCCAAGTTGAATTAATGGAGTTAGTTCTTACGTATAGTTTGTTTATATCAACTTTGCCTCAGAAGTTTCTCGTAAAATCCTTCAGAAGTGACGTAAAGTACACAATTGTATACTTACAGTATGTGAAAATGAAGGCCAAAAGTTTCCAGTCGATTTTTAAATAAGTCTCATATTGATAAGATCTGATTCCGGTGTTCAGGATTTTGCTATTGTGCTGTCAAGTTTGGATTTATTGTCGTGTTTTGTAATCATTTTATTGGGATCTGTTGGGATCTGACTGCATTACGTCACATTGTCTGGGATAATTTACCCAAAAATGTTTGGAAAGTTGTTCCAAATCTGTATGAATTTTTCTTCTGGTGAGCACAGAAGATATTTTGAAGAATGGGTATGCAAACAGTTGATGGACCCCATTGACTTCCATCAGCTGTTTGGTCACAGACATTTTTCAAAATATCTTTTGTGCTCAACATAAGAGTTTGTTTGGAACAACTTGAGGGTGAGTAAATGCTGACAGAATTTTCATTTTTTGGGTGAAATATCACTTTAAATAATGTATTCACTGACATATTGAATTGTTATGCATTAATCTTGGACAACGTACATGCGTCCATTTACAAAGAATGCTGTTTTTTATTTTATTTTATATCTTTATTTGTTTAAATTGTTTTTAAAGTTTTTTTTCTCCTAGTCGGTAATCTCACATATGTCAGAAAAATAACATTTCAATATGAAACACTTCTCTGAGCAATTCTAGTATCCACTCTCATTTTATAGCACTTGTCTCTCATTTGAATCTGTTTTTATTTCTCCAAACTAACTCTTGGCCAAAAGAAAAATGATCCAATAACTGAGCACTCTGAACATTTTCTTCTGCTTTCATGTTCCAGACTTTACATCTAACATGTTGTATGACTAGACAATGACACTGACTGTTTTATTACTTCAGTTTTTCTGGCAGACGTTATAAAATTAGGCAATTTGCTGTCTCGGTTTATTAGAAAAAGACAAAAGCCTGTTTGAAATCGTTCTCAGGCATAGACGTGACCCTGAGGGAATTTCATGTCACTATACAATACTTAATGTCAACAGAGCGGCCAGGCATTGAGCAAGCGACAGCAAGATTTCACATGCTGTTTGTCAGGAATAAATCGTTTAAGAGCGAATACACGCGTCCTATTCTTTGGAAGTGTGCTGCGATCAATCTTCAGTGAGTGCTTTTGTGTAACTGAACATTTAAAGGGATAGTTCGCAATTCATTTACTCATCCTCATGTCATTCTAAACCTTTCTTTCTTCGGGGGAACACAAAAGGAGAATTTCTAAAGATTACTTTGACAGTAAATTATGCAAGATATTTCAGATCTTTCGATCTTGAAGCCAGTATCGTACTGTAGAAAAGAGGAAATAGTCCTTAGTGTAATCTTTTCAATGCATGCGTCACTTGATGGTAATTTTCATCTATAGATGATGAACTATTTCTTTAAATGCACAAATGAGTGTCATTGATACATTATAAATCATGCATAATTGATCTTTGAGTCTTGTAATTTCATATTTGAGCTTAAAAGTGAATCAAAATCCACTATACTCAAATTGCATGAATTTTCCAGCTGTCTGAAATCGTTCTCAGTAATAACACAACCCGCAACACAAACATGATCAGATTACAGTCCATATCAACCTTTAAACTGTCCACAATTTCTAATCTTTTATTTTATTATTATTATTATTATTATTATTTTGGATCTTTCGACACACATTCAGTTGTAAGTTAATAATTAAATTGGTAAATTCTTTTCATTACTTTTTTATGCATAATTCATTTGTATCTGATGGATAAACCCTCAGATTTCTTACTTATGTTTGTGGTAGTTATAAAACACTTATATCATTCTCTTTTAGCTCTTACATAACCGTGGCTCATTACGTCACATTTGAGAGGATGTGAACGGATTAAAGAGGTATTTTACTTGCTCACTAAATGTAGAACATAAACTCATAATGAGTTCAGAATTAGAAAACAAACAGAGGGTTTTGTTTTAGTACCATTTAGCTCCTCGTGCCCGACTCTGTGCTTCATGCTGGCTGAACGTTTTCCGGGCGTTCCGTATTGAGTGTGTGTTTGTGCGTGACCAGACAGGCTGTGGTTTATATGAATGCCAATTTTTATGGCACACTGGAATGAATGGCTATTAATGACTATAAAATGACTATTTAGGAGTGTTATTTTGGTGTTTTTTAAATGCACTTTATAGTATTCATTAATATTTTATAATATATTCATATTGTGAATTAACTGTTATTTTTTAAATTTCCAGTTTTAATTTTGGTTTTAGTAATTTTGTTATTAAACTTCAGACTTTACTGAACAAGTGCCGGCGCACACATGCGTGTCAAACAGACGATTAATATTCAGTGCAAATATATTAATTTTGCTGAAATATCTGCTGTTTATGGAAGCCGGTTTCCACCACTGACATTTTTTTTTTTAAAGATTATTGCGGCTTTTTATCTCGCAATTCTGACTTTTTATATACTCGCAGTTGCCAGTAATAAAGTCAGAATTGCGAGATTTAAACCAGCAATTGCAAGAATTGTGAGATAAAAAGTCACAATTTTCAGTTATAAAGTCAGAATTCTAACTTTTTTTTATATCTCGCAATTCTGACTTTATAACTCGCAATTGTGACTTTATATCACACAATTCTGAGAAAAAAAGTCAGAATTGCGAGTTTATACCTCACAATTCTGTAAAAAAAAAGTCACAATAATCTTCTTTTTTTCCGTGGTGGAAACAGGCTTCCATAGTTATAGTTGTTTGACGTTAAATTTAGGTTTAAAAGTCTATATGTAATTCAAGTATTTTATGAGAGTGGTAACTATAAAAGGGATAACAGAGTGTAATTGAATAAAAAAGTTTCTTACTGGTTAAAGAAATGACAGGATCAGGTTACTCTGTCCAAACTAGTGAATGTGTTCCTCTTATCTGTTAACAGTGAGTTTGTGTTTTAATGTTCTTTATTATCTTCATTTTTAATATAGGGAATTAAACTGTCCCTTTCCTTTTTAGCTCTTTTGCATGTAGCATAGATATTCACTATACATGTTTTCATGGCTTTCAGTTGGCATGTTTGTTTGAAGGACAGTATTAGCCAGTATGTGGAATAGTGTTTTCTTAGTAATATAAAATAAAAAAAAATTGGGCTTTTAAAAAATCTGATTAATCGATTAACCAAAGAAATACTCGGCCAACCAATCGATTATCATACTATATCTATCTATCTATCTATCTATCTATCTATCTATCTATCTATCTATCTATCTATCTATCTATCTATCTATCTATCTATCTATCTATCTATCTATCTATCTATCTATCTATCTATCTATCTATCTATCTATCTATCTATCTATCTATCTATCTATCTATCTATCTATCTATCTATCTATCTATCTATCTATCTATCTATCTATCTATCTATCTATCTCCTATCTATCTATCTATCTATCTATCTATCTATCTATCTATCCATCTATCTATATATCTATCTATCTATCTATCTATCTATCTATCTATCTATCTCCTATCTATCTATCTATCTATCTATCTATCTATCTATCTATCGATCTATCGAGTAAGATTAATAATAGAGTAAGATATAAATATTAGTTATAAAACTTAAACTAAATAAAAATGAGAAATGTTGCCCTGGCAATGAACTGAAATAAAATTAATTTAAAACAGTAAAATGATCAACTGGATATAAATAAAAACTAAAACTTAAATAAAAATAAATTGAAGCTAAATAAAAAAATCTATAATAAAATGACAAAAGCACATAATGTAATTACTAAAAGTGAAACTAAAATGAAAAATATAAAAAAAGAAAAGCTAATTCAAAATGGTAATAACACTATATAACAAAACAGCTTTTCTTTTTTCTTTTTTTTTTTTTTTAAATATGCCTCAGTTGGTCAGTTAATGGTTTCTGGGTGTACTGTCTAAGGTTATGACTACTCTTTCTCCATCAATCTGCAGGACTGTGAGGTTCAGAGTCAGATCGAGAGGGAGGTGAGGATCAGAGAAGGGGCCTGTAAGCTTTTAGCTGCATGTTCTCAGAGAGATCAGGCTTTGGAGGCTTCCAAGACTCTCCTGACGTCCAACAGCCGCATACTGGCCCTCATGACCCAACTGCAGCGCATGAAAGAAGCCCAGGCCATGCAGAAAGCAGGACGAAGGTATATCACTGAGTCACTGGGTTGGGGTATTGATATGGTGAGTTAGAGTGAATAGATAGGTAGACAGACAGACTGTCTGAAACAGAGCCATTGATCCATCGATTGAATGCTTTTAGGTCATCTGATGGTGGGTCTGAGCGATTACCGTGTACTGGAAAAGTAGCCATTTCAGGTGAGGTCACACACACGGATTCACTATGTGTATATTTATGTACTTTGATTTGTCAGGTTTTTTTTTTTTTTCATTTGATTTTGCTTGTCCTCAGATATTCGTATTCCTCTCATGTGGAAAGACTCAGAGTATTTCAAAAACAAAGGAGGTGAGTCTGACAAATATTTATGCCCACAAAGCCATTTTGTTGGTATTTTCTCACTAATTTTCTGTCTTTCTGTCCTTCTTTTCTCTGTTCAGAGCTGCACCAGTGTGCCGTGTTCTGTTTGCTGCAGGTGGGCACAGAGATTCACGATACGGATCTCGTAATAGTGGACAGAACGCTCACAGATGTCTGTTTCGAAGAGCCAGTGATATTGTGAGATACTTTTCATTTTATGTCCTATTATTAATCTCCAAAATGAATGGATCATTTGCTGTTTTGTTTTGTTTTTTACTTGTTTTTCTTGTCAAAAATGTCATTTAAATTGTCAGTTTCTCATCATGTTGTATTTATTAGTTGTAATGCTTGATAAGTGTAGTCTACATTCAGTTGTTTCTGACCAAATTTTTTAAATGTTATCAATAGTCAAATATATATATAGATATATTTTAAGTCAAGAATCCTCCCAGTCATCACATATTTCGTGTGTTCGTAGCACTGATGTACCTCCAGGCTTTGACCTGCGGGTGGAGCTCTACAGCTGCTGTGTGCAGGAGGACTTCAGTGTGGGCTTCTCCACTCGGAGACTGAGCCGGCTGGGAAGTGCCTCCAGTAAGAAGTTCAAGGCAACTTTGGAGACAGGAGCTTCCTGTAGTTCTCACGGCAGTGGAACCGGATCGAGCGAAAGGAGTTCATCCGGAGGAGTATCACCGGTTCTGCTGCCCGCTCCGTGTATACGGTGAGGGAGCGGTACACTGTATATGACGTTACCTATAGAAATATCTTATATACCACACAGAAACATGACACTGGGAAAATGTTAAATGTTGAAACAGTCTCACACTTGGGCTGCATCTGCCGAAACCATTAGATAAACATAAACAGATGCATCCGTAGTGACTGCCATAGCAGACAGACACACCTTGACTTTTTATTTTCTCAACATTCAGTCTGTCTGAGACGAGGGCCAAAAGAACAAAGCAGAGAAAAACAAAGAGATGGATGGTGACAGATGTTGAAACCAGTTAAATGTCTTTAGGGAGATTCTCATGAAGCCTGTCAAGAACATGTCTGGATCATTTTTTTATATTTCAAAACATCTTTTGTATTTCAAGATTTTTTTTTGACAGTATTTTTAATCATTAAAAATTATATAATGTGACACTATTTTCATGAGAAATTAAACCATTAAAAATAATTGATCTCTTTTCATTCTTGTATATCATTATATTTGTATTTTTTTTAGATTTTTTTTTTTTATTTCTTTACAGAATTGTCTTGACCTTAATGGCTTTATTGTCATGACAATATATATATATATATATATAAATCTTAATGGCGCAAAGCTATAATTCATTTTCTTGTAAAATATGTAAAAAACTTACTAATTTTAAGTGAAAATTCTTTTTTTTTTCTTTGAATTTTGGGATGAAATTTGATCTGGAAATGTTTTCTTGAAATTCCCATTATGGTTTCACTTCATTATAAATATATCAGTGATGTCGGATTCTTTTCTGTTCTAATTTTAATCAGAACTGAATCGTTTGTTCTTCTAAGGTTGAAACATTCTTTGGACATTATAATTGTGCTCACAGAGACCCTCAATATCACTTTTGTCCTCAGGGGCCCTAAATATCACCTCCTGGCCCACACATCTCTGACCCTGTGCCACGTACAGAACTCTTTCCGAACCCATGACCTGACTACATCAGACACAGGTAAGAAAACCCTTGATTTTAATATTCACAGAGCCCATTAAATATGTGTATTACACTTTTTGGGGTCCAAACGTCTAAGAATACGATCGTCCATCCGTTGTTTTTGATCAGTTCTCACTTTGTTTTCTTCTGTATTTTAGAGGATTCTTCGTTCTGGCTGCCTCTCTATGGTAATTTGTGTTGTCGGCTCGTGGCTCAGCCTCTCTGTATGACTCAAAATGTGATGTGTGGAAAACTCAGAATTCGGGTTTGTAAAAAATAATTTATTTTTGTTATTAAATATAAATTAGCATTATTTTCCGATTCCCTATTCATTCAGCTTTCATACATTTTTGCACCCAAGTCAGAGACCAATCCTGAGGAATGGAGAGACGTCTATGGTGTCCTGAATGGATCCGATTTAAAGTGTTACCAGCAGAAAGATGATACAGACTCTTTAGAGACGCCGGTGTTTTCTATTCCCATTAATAAGGTGAGAATTATCAACGCATCAGGTGTAGTTGCACCGTTTTAGTCAACAGAGGGCATTGTTTATGTCCAAGTTGTCTTTGACAGCAAAACACGTGCTGCAATCATGTGTTGCACATGTCTTTAAATCCAGTGTAACAGCATACTAGTTTTGTAAGTTGTTTACTACATTGACCCCATGTACTACTAACTATAGAATGCATAAATTGTTGTTTACACTTTGTCTTGAAACCAAGTGTGTGCATACTTGCTTTAGGAAACACGTGTACGTGCCACAGAGAGAGATCCGGCTCTACACACTCAAAGTATCACCATAACCAACCAGTGTGGCAATAAGACCTCATACACTATTATCACACACACATCTAAAGACACGCATAGCTGGATGGAAGCCTTCTGGCAGCATTTCTATGATATGAGTAAGTACCAGATCTTCCCAGAATGCACATTTATCTAACGATCTATCGCTACTTGTTCGTACTACCAATCGTTGGATCTGTTGTCCTATTATTATAGTTATCATCCTAAAAAAAAAAAAATATATATATATATATATATATATATACACACACACATTAATTGAATGCTCTAATATGAAATGGCTTACGAAAACCATCAACAACATTTTCAGACATGCAACCACTGGTATGTCCATAAGGAAATCCTTTAAAAAAAAAAATCATAGTAGAGTCCCTCGTCACTTTGAAGATTTCCTTGTTGTTGGAGCCGAAGAACAAAATTCCTTTTTGTCACATGTTATGCAAACAACACTCTCTAATACACAGTATTTGCTGCGGGCACAGATAATCTCACTTTTTCTGATTCTGATTAAAAATGTAGATCCAGTCTTTACTCTAAAACAGAGGTGGGACCACAGGCCTCTTCTGTTCCTTCCCAAAATTGCTTTAGATAAAGTTTCTACTCTACTAAAGTGAGTGAAAAACATTATGCCCTTCTGTTTCATTAGTACTTTTAGTATACACTTTACGTATTGTCTTATGTGTTTGCATAATGCTAAATTATATTCTGTATTTATGGAAAGTTCAGTTTCAAAAGATCAGTGTGAAAGGGTTGATTATAAAGTTTACCCTTGATAGACAGGCAATTTTAGCGCACTCGTTAAAAGTTTTTTTTTCCAGCACTAAGCATTGAACTGATTTATTTTGCTGGAGGTGCCACAGTATTTTACTTTCACTAATTTTATAAAGTCAATGAGTAAGACTTGCTCTCATTTGTGTAAAGGTATTGCACGTGACCTTGAGTACATTCTGATTGAGCGACGCTTTGGTGACATGTTTTTGAGACCAGTTAGGCCTGACTTTTCCGTTGTGAAATCGGCATTTATTTTTTGGCAGTTGAAGACTAGAAAGACTAGACTTCTTTTTGCATAACCACTTTTTTAAGTTCCTTAGCGAAGTAAACAAAGAGCTATAGTGGACCATGTAATGTTTCACTATTCAGTTTTCAAACCATACAGTGCAAATGCAAAAATTAAACTTTCATTTTTCATTGGTTACTTCATCAATGTATAATTGCCATTTGCCAGTCCCTTTTTCCATTTTATATTTCACTTGAATAAATTAAATCTAACCAGTTTTCTTTTTTTACATTTTCACCCGCTGTTCTCAGTGGCTTTAATAAATTTAAGACAGATCGGAACCAAACCAGTGCAACAAAATTTGATTGTCAATAATTATAAAAACGTTGTAATTTTGATTCACGGCCTATTTGGGCCGCCAAAACATTCGAAATGAGTGGAGCCACTTTTACTAAAATGGCTATAACTTGTAAACGCAATGAGAATTTCACCAAACTCAGCACACCTATGTAAGAGCTCATTCTGTGGTCGTGTGAAAAAGACACAGTGACTCACCACTTGGTGGCGCAATAACATCGAAAAAAAAAACGTAAAAATGGCTATAACTATGCAACCCGAAGTCTGATTGACTTGAAAATTGGCATGCGGTGTCTTTGTCCAAAGTGTCAAAACTACCTTTGAGGACATTCGTGTAACTTAAAAAATGCAGTCGGCAGCAGCCAATGAAATTTGAGCAGCCACCACACAAGGTTAACGGATGCTGATCGGAAAAATATTCGCTGGGCCTATTTGACTCACGGCCCTAGATGCCTGTGAGAAATTCACGTAAAGGATTGTATATCACGTGAATTTTTTCACACACGCCCACTATCATATCAACTTTATAATCAACTTCCACAGTTCTGTGCAGATAGAAGTAGGCTGATGGGTAATGAGTACAGATGGAGATGGTCCTCACTGCAGAACACGAGATCTAGAGGGCTAGATCCAACTCCTCCCACTTTACACATCCCAAAACTTACCTGACTCCGCCCCCTGGATCTGAATCCGACTCCTCCCACTTTACGTAGCACTAAACCCTTTTTTTTTGCAAGATGTTTTTAACAGTTTAGCCTTAGAAAGTGATAAGGGAATAAAAAGTTAGAATGGGGAGGTTTTGATGATCTGTTTTAAGGATGAATTGCATTGAGTTTGCATTCATATTTGTATGTGCATGGCCACTGTTTTAGAGTATGAGGAACTGATACGCTGATGAGTGTTATCATAACTGACATGACAACAACCTACCAAACTGGATTTGTCCCTAATCGTTCTTAAAAGATGATGAACTGATGGAGGAGTACAAGAACATGAGATTTAAAGTACAACCAACAGTAAAATGTTGACAGTAATATCAGAATTTATTATTAGCTGAACTATCCCTTCAATAATGTTTGAATGGATTTGTTCTAGCTGTTTAGGTGTTTGCTTGATCTAGTTATTCTAGTTGTTGCATTTATGTGTTGGGAGTGTGACTTGTCTTGTCATATACCCTGTTAAAATCTTTTGTCTGTTAATCTCCAGATCCACATGAAGATATTGTGAATAGTGTGAGGGTTGACATGGAATGTTACTGAACGTTGCGGATTATAGTGTCCCAGTGGCTACTAAAATCAGGTGTCACTCAACTATTAGACTTTGACAATCACCCAAATTCTTTTTCATATATCGTCATCAAAAATATTTCAACAATGCCTGATCTATAAGCGGCACTGTTTCTGTAAGTGACCTCCACCTGAGAGAATGTTCCAGCTCATAGTTTCATGTTTGGTGGGTAGTAATTTCTTTTCTCTCTCTCTTTGCTCTAAATAACTGTAACTACATGTTATTGTATTAAACTGAACCCTAATTCCTAACCCTAATCTAACAGTCTACTAATACTTAACGACAGTTAGTTAATTGTGATTTATTAAATATTAGAAAGAGAATTAACTTATTTTCATTCACAAAAATCCATTTTTTTTATTCGTTGGTTGTCAAATTGATTAGAAAGCAATTTTTGTGAATTAGAATCGGTCATTTTTTTTAACTGCATTCATAAGAAACCTTCCCCAGTATCGGTATCAAGACAAAGAACAATAATATACTTGTTCAGCACAGCATTGCCTACATTCCTGAACATATAGGCCACTTGAAATACAACAAAGAGTGCAATGAGTGCAATACAAACAATGAGTGGGAGTGTTGTATCACAAAATCAGATAAAGAATTATGCGTACTATACTATAAATGTTATCAATCAATTAAATAAGTTCATAACGCACTATTTTGCAATTAAGCTTGTCCATTTTCAAATATCGACAATTGATTATTCAATGAAATTTTTTATATAAACTGAAAACGTCATATTTTATGATTGTTGCTGTTGTATTGGAAGGAATCAAACAAATTTTACAGCCTTAGAGATTCACTTTTGAACTATTGTACTTTGGACGTACTATTGACTCTTCACTCAACAGCTTTTGGCACCAAATAACATTCTTGAACAAAAGAGAAACACATAGATGTGGGTGGACGTGTTAAAATGGGTGATCTATGGAGATAATTTATCATTTGGTGAAACGAGTTTAAAGGAACGTTACTGAAATAACAACATTGTACATGAGGTTTCCATATTAAGCATTACAAAGAAATTGTTTTCCCCATAAAAAAAAGGAAAATATAAAATCATGCATAGCAACCAGCAGATCTGTCTGTTTTTAAATGCATCATTGAAATCTTGATTGAAATAGATACGAAGTTCCATATATTTCTTTTTATGCATAAATAAACAGTCCTTGTATACTTAACTCACGCTTTTAATATTTTTCACTTCACGTTATACGATGACTGAAAAAAATGGTTTAATATGAAAAAAATTGTGAGTGCATTGTCATATTTTCACTGTAAATTATATGATATTCAAACTTCTTCAGAACCCCCACATTTTACAATATGTATTATATATATTTTTCAATGTACAGTGGGTACGGAAAGTATTCAGGCCCCCTTAAAATTTTCACTCTTTGTTATATTGCAGCCATTTGCTAAAATCATTTAAGTTCTTTTTTTCCTCATTAACGTATACACAGCACCCCATATTGAAAGAAAAACACAGATTTTTTGACATTTTTGCAGATTTATTAAAAAAGAAAAACTGAAATATCACATGGTCCTAAGGATTCAGACCCTTTGCTCAGTATTTACCGGTAGTAGAAGCACCCTTTTGATCTAATACAGCCATGAGTTTTTTTGGGAGAGATGCAACAATTTTTCACACCTGGATTTGGGGATCCTCTGCCATTCCTCCTTGCAGATCCTCTCCTGTTCTGTCAGGTTGGATGGCAAATGTTGGTGGACAGCCATTTTTAGGTCTCTCCAGAGATGCTCAATTGGGTTTAAGTCAGGGCTCTGGCTGGGCCATTCAAGAAAAGTCACAGAGTTGTTGTGAAGCCACTCCTTCGTTATTTTAGCCGTGTGCTTAGGGTCATCGTCTTGTTGGAAGGAAAACCTTCGGCCCAGTCTGAGGTCCTGAGCACTCTGGAGAAGGTTTTCGTCCAGGATATCCCTGTCCTTGGTCGCATTCATCTTTTCCTCGATTGAAATCAGTCATCCTGTTCCTGCAGCTGAAAAAAACCCCACAGCATGATTCTGCCACCACCATGATGCTGCCATCACCATGCTTCACTGTTGGGACTCTATTGGACAGATGAGCAGTACCTGGTTTTCTCCACACATACCGCTTAGAATTAAGGCCAAAAAGTTCTATCTTGGTCTCATCAGACCAGAGAATCTTATTTCTCACCATCTTGGAGTCCTTCACTCCATGCAGGCTTTCATGTGTCTTGCACTGAGGAGAGGCTTCCGTCGGGCCACTCTGCCATAAAGCCCCGACTGGTGGAGGGCTGCAGTGATGGTCGACTTTCTCCCATCTCCCGACTGCATCTCTGGAGCTCAGCCACAGTGATCTTTGGGTTCTTCTTTACCTCTCTCACCAAGGCTCTTTTCCCCTGATGGCTCAGTTTGGCCGGACGGCCAGCTCTAGGAAGGGTTCTGGTGGTCCCAAACGTCTTCCATTTAAGGATTATGGAGGCTACTGTGCTCTTTGGAACCTTAAGTGCAGCAGAAATTTGAGCCACAATTCTGTCTCTGAGCTCTTCAGGCAGTTCCTTTGACCTTATGATTCTCATTTGCTCTGACATGCACTGTGAGCTGTAAGGTCTTATATAGACAGGTGTGTAGCTTTCCTAATCAAGTCCAATCAGTATAGTCGAACACAACTGGACTCAAATGAAGGTGTAGAACCATCTCAAGGATAATCAGAAGAAATTGACAGCACATGAGTAGAATAAATGAGTGTCACAGCAAAGGGTCTGTATACTTAGGACCATGTGATATTTTAGTTTTTCTTTTTTAATAAATCTGCAAAAATGTCAAGAATTCCGTGTTTTTCTGTGAATATGGGGTGCTGTGTGTACATTAATGAGGAAAAAAACTTAACTTAAATGATTTTAGCAAATGGCTGCAATATAACAAAGAGTTAAAAATTTAAGGGGGTCTGAATACTTTCCGTACCCACTGTATATGGTAAGGTTAAGCAATTACCTTTTTTTTTCTACTGTAGCATTTTTACATATTTAAAAAAACAAAACCTTTTTTTTTTTTTACTTGTTGTTAACACCTTTTTAACACCTCAGTTTGACCTGATTTTAAACCTTAATCGATACATAGATTCATCACAGACTCAATGGAACAGAGGACAACACTTTCTTTGTTCTGGTTTGACAGTGGTTGATAGAAAAGGGAGGGTTTCAAGAAAAATTAATTATATACTGTATCCACACTGCCTGCTTTCGTTTTCAAGGCAAATATCTCTTAATCATTATTTTTAAACAAAAGTATTGTGTATGATTGATCAAAACCTATAGACTAGATGCATATATGAACGGCAAGAATGCATTAATGGTCTTTGGTTTTCAGTTGGAAATGTGTCATTTAAACGGTTATAATAAAGTTAATAATTAACCAGTTCTACAATAGAAGTGATTCAATCAAAAACCTACTTTATTTTCTTTGAGCTGCTGTAAAGCCAAAACAATCTCTGTCCATTAATTTTCCTATTAGCACTGTGAAGCTGCTTTGAAACCATATGTATTGTGAAAAACACAATATAAATGGAAATTACTTGACTTGACATGCATTTTCAGTTGTGTAGTGTGAACGGAGATCTTCCTGAAACGTAGTGGAAACGCCAGTATGGACGAGGATCGTTTTCATTTTAAAACGAAAACGCATAAGTGTAAACCGGGCCTGAGTCGCCTAAATTATGATTTAATGCGTGTATGAAACACGGCTCACTCCGTGGTAACCATAGCAAGGTATCGGCTGTTCTGACTAAAGTAATATTACAGTGACAAAAGACTCGTAGCGTTCAGCCATTCTAAAGGCCCGTTCACACCAAGAACGATGACTATAAAGATAACTATAACGATAAATATATTTGCGTCCACATCAACAAATGATAACGGTCCGTTTATCCTAAATTCGCACGCTTGCTATGAGTTTAGGTGTCCTCAGCATGTTTCGAATGAATAGCTAATGTAGCTAATAGATCTAATCTAACAATGAATTTAGCTGCAAAGTCAATATAGTGGAATAAAAACAACGTCTAGTCTTTTTCAGCGCAACTTCAAAGAATGCAAGACAGTGTTGTCGAAACTAGCACAGGATACCTGAGGTAATTTTATGTTACACCTTGTCTACATCAGAAGCAACCGCTGTCGCGTCACAACACTGAACGCGAAAAACCGAGCGTCGCAAAGCACTTGAACTATGTCAGAAATAGAACTGGGAATCCATCAGCTTTTTGATTACGTTTATACGACAATGATGTAAAAAAAAAAAAAAAAGTTTCAGAAATTCTTTTACAGAACACTTGCAAATGTACATACGTATAGACTAAACGTGAATGTCGTCACCGTTTTTGTTGTTGTTGTTTACACAGAGATGATAACGTATTGTTTTCAAAAGCTTAAAACGCATTTTTCTGTTTTCAGGCCCGCAAAACGCGTAGTCAAAACACATGCAAAATGTTCAGTTTTTACTTGAAAACGGTGTCATGTAAACAGTCCCTTAAGTTTGGCTCATACAGCCATTGAGTTTATGGTGTTATTCAAATGAGTAGCGTAAGGCGTATCCATTTATTTTGTTTTTATGGGATTGTTCTTGTTCACTGATTTGCTTACCGCTTTCCTTGTGATTTCTTGCACCACACCTACACATGAGAGGTACATCTGTGATGCATGTTAAAACGCGAATTTTAACGTGCGTCACATATGTACATCTCGTCTGTCATTGATGATTACATCAGATATACATCAAAAATGTACAGCTTATCTGTCAAAGATTTCTGATGTTGTATGTTGTATACAATGTATGTCATTGTATGTCATGTACTCATGTGAATTCAGCTCAAGAGTTATTTGGTTGATGAAGAAAGGTTGTCACTCCCGTAAATTACTGAACTGTATCTACAGAACAGGATTAGGCACTAAAAGGTGAACTGACAACCAAATTTAGCTGCGGTGTGCATGTGGCCTATGTAACATTTCTACATTTATATCACACTGAGCATTATTCACAATTCATGAATAATAACCGCCGTTTTGAATGAGAAGAAAATATTTTCTGTAACATCCTGTGACATTTATAAGACTGGATTCCTCTGCACTGAATCACAACTGAATATAATTATTGTTTGTTTAGGAACTGGATAGAGTACATTGCATATTTTACATAATACCTTTATCACCTTTTGTAAAACAGATGTTAACACAATTGCCAGGTTTTGAAAAGATAAGGACACATACATTGAAGCGGATTATCAGTCTGGTTTCTATGAAGTCGGCTTTGGTTTCTCCGCAATGATGTCAGGAGATTATTATTGTTTGTCAAAAGGAAAACGTTCAGCATTCTTTTTTGCCCAGTTTATGGCTTATGTGTCATACGTTGTAAAGCATGTGGTCTGTTTGGTGTAAAGTCATGAGAAATGCCACTTTTCCTAGCTTAAAATACAGTGTTCCTGAAAGCTTGAAATTCAGTACATATCTCACGCAAATATGTAGACATAAGCACGTAGAACCTTTTAAAAAGCATCCTTGCGTTCATGCAAAGTATTTACAAGTGTAAAAGAATTGTTTTTTATGGCCTTGTTATGTTAACAGATGGGTCTACACTGAAGCTTTTGTTTACAGTGAGTCCTCATGTGTTTAAAATTATGCACTCGAAACGACTAAGAACCTGTACTTTTCTATGTAGGTCAGTGGAAACAGTGCTGTGATGAGCTCATGAAGATTGAGCAACCGTCTGCAAAGAAAACTGTGGCAGTGACATTAAAACAAGGCTCCTTGTATCATGAAATGGGTAAGAGCATTGTGGGATTGTGGGATGTCAATAAGTGAGACACATTTGTGCAAGTGTTTTTTTGTCTCCAATTCTAAGACATTGTCCATCCTTCATTTTGAAAAGAACCCTTTTTATATAATGCTTGAATGCTTTGGTCGCTACTTAATTTCCTTTCTTCCATTTAATGTTATTTAATAATTTTGAAGACTTAACTGTTATTCACTCTAAATGTAAATCCAAATTTCTATTTTTTTTTTTTTCTTTTTTTTTTTTTTTTACACAAACTAGGTACTAATGTATGTGCAGCTACACATTTTGATCGAGTCTTCTGTTATACATCACACATGTCCTGAAAATACATATACTGACTTTCTTTTGAATTTAGCTGGCATCTTATGATGCGGATCTAAATATAATGCACATTTGTCACAATCACCCCACCCTGTAGGGTGGAGTTCCTTTTCAGAGGTGTAAGTTGACCGACAGGTGAACCAAGAGTGAAGCCAGACGTGCCGTCAGGCTATTCATTTCTTGTTGCTTGAAAGGTTTATACAGCCAGTGAAATGTGATGAAATATGTTATATATGTTCAGCATATTGAGACTGTTGTTCTTTGAAGATCATACCAGAACAGAAAGAGCCAAGTTGACGAAAAAAGTCAATATTGTGTTTGACCATGTTAGTGCCCATATGACACCCATATGACTTTCTTTCTTCTGCAAAACACAAAACAAGATATTTTAAAGAATGTTTGAGTCTAAATGACTTTGGACCCTATTGCCATTTATTGTATGGGCAATTTTTTTATAGAATAGAATAGAATAGAAGAATGTAAGTTGGTTTAGAGCAAGATTAAGTGAGTAAATGATGACAAAACATTTTTGGGTTTGCTATCCCTTTAATACACTCATAGTATGCTAAATATGCATACAATAAGTGTGCGTCTTAAGGTCTACATTAAATGGAAGTTGTAATCGTCTTTTCTTTGAACGTATACAACACATAACAAATATAGGGAGGAATTTGATTTTGACCATCAGGAATGATTGGATCATTGGATCTTTTGTTGATCGATCTCATGTAAGTGACAGGTTGTCCCGTCCTCGTACAAGTAAACACGTTATCACAGAATACAAGAGATTTAGCTGCAACAGGGAGGGGAAGTTAATTTGGTTACAGATTATAAGGTCAAAAATGTGCATAGATACTTAATTTATAATAAACACTGCAATTTTCTCTAAAATAAGAATTGGCCATTTTGATTTCATGATGGCTTTAAATTATAAAATGTAATAATTTGACCTGTCATAGTATACATAGTAATGTACTACAAATACATATAGTAAATGGCATTAAAATATAAGTTCATTACTATATGTATATATATATATATATATATATATATATATTTATATATATTTTTTACATATGCTATATATACAGAAATGCATACATGCACACACACAATATATATATATATATATTTAATGTTATTTATATATTTTTAATGTATTTAACATTTTTAATTAAAAAATATATTGCTTTTTTTTAAATAAAATAAATGTTTTACGAAAATTAAATATTTGTACATTTTAATATTTTTATGAACAATTTTCATAATATCTTTCCAGCTAACAGATCTGTGAAATGTCCATTTAAAACTGTGATTTATAAAAACAACCCCCCCCCCCCATATTTTTCATAATATCTTTCCAGCTAACAGATCTGTGAAATGTCCATTTAAAACTGTGATTTATAAAAACAACCCCCCCCCCATATTATTACATAAGTTATAATAAACTCCAATATTCCATAAAGAAAGAATTTGCCATTTTGATTTCAAAGTGACTTTAAATTATAAAATGCAATAATAATTAGGGCTATCATAATAAACATAGAAATACTTATATTTTAATGGCAATACTTTAAAAAATATATATATATTTTTTACATTCAGTCATGTATTTAAATTAATATGTAATTTGTATTTTTAATGTATTTAACATTTTTAATGGGTGTATATATAATGTATTTAAAAAAAAAAAATCAAAATAAAATAATTGTAATTTTTAATGTTTTATGAACAACTTTCACAATATCTTTCCAGAACTGTAAAATGTCCATTAAAACTGATAATAAATAAATAAAATTAAAAAAAAACAAAAAAACAACAACCTTGGTGTCATATTTGCAAGGTTGCTAACTACGTGGTTTCTTAAATGTGTTCTTTGTCCACTTTTTAAAAAAAAATACAGTTACGCCATCATCCACCCAGACCAGAAATCATCTGATACCCCTGAACAGACCGGTTTCTTCTGAGATCCAAAGCCTGCTGTCCACCTATTATAATGACAGGTGATAAAAATTCAGAGAACTTGCACACAAGCACGTAAACACACACAGAAACAATGTATGTCTAATGCCCTCATATGCACTCTGAAGGCATGCGTGTTGCAGAACAACATCTACCAAGACATGCATGTACCGAATGAACTCAGATCAGATGAAGCTTTGTGATGATCACTGATCTTTGTAATGGTGCACAATGTACCTGTGAAACCTGAATAAGTTCTTGGCATCCACGTTAATTTTAATGCCCAGGAGTGGCTTCAGCTGCTGCAAAGCCATATGAATCGATTCATCTTTGCATTGAAAGACTTTTTCAATTTAATTTCTATAAAGAGGCTTGATAACACATTCCATCATGTTCAAACTTGCCAACGTGAAGGGTGTGGTGTCACTGTCACACATGCCAAAGTCTGCCACACAACACACATAAATATAGGCATAGTGATGAATGATGTTTTATGGGTTTAAATATCCTCATACTTGATGGGACATCTGAGAAAAAAACAAAATGTGACATATTAACAAATGAGCTATGTTGGAATGTGTGTTTTACCGTATCACATGAACGCTCTGAACTGTAAGGTGTTCGTTGGCATTGAGAAGTAAGGAAAGTTGTATGTTTGGGACAATGGGTCAGTTTGTACAGTTGGCGTGGTCAAGTTAGCCGCATGTTGGGGAATTTTTTTTCCCCCCTTGTCTGGTGACATTGTCACAGCTCACGTTGTCACTAGCAAAAGGTTGGGATTGTGTGCGACCTTGAAGCAGAGAACCACAGACATTAAATTATTTAATCATATTCATGATAATAATAATAATAATCATTATTATTATTATTATTATTATATTAATTGTTTTTGTTACTGGAGAATGCGAGCATTAAAATGACTTGGTATATCATGGATATTTTTGGAAACATTAAAGCCCTTTTTGTATATTATGGGTGTGGTGGAATGTTTATTGTAGGCCTTTTTCAAGTTACATTATTAACACAGAAGCAGAAACAAGTGCTTCATTTTTTTGTTGTTGAATATAAAATAATTGAATGAAATACATTATGAAATCACTCACCCAGTGTTCTACACCCAGTTTACTTTGAAGGAAATGATTCACGGTTTTTGTTTGAGGTTTTATGTGACGTTAGATATGACCAAAAGTAAGCAGGCAATTAGATATATACTTAATAATTTGATTAAGTTAATATATTTATTTATTCTGTGAACAGTTGTTTGTTGAAGATATCTGAATGTTTTGTTTTCTTTTGAGCAGTTTTGTTTTAGTTTTCATTTTTTTCAATAGATTTATTATTTTGAATTTTTCATATTTTAGTGTTCATGTTAATTATTGTTTTAGTGATTTTGTTTTAATTGTTACTTAGCCCTAATAAAAACTAAAAACCAACTGAAATTAAATTAATTAAACCTGTCAAGTGCTTAAAATCTTTTATCTAATTGATTACATGATGTGCCGATTAATTAATTTAATTACACATCAGATTTGGCCGAGAAATTACCCTCCACAGATAATTTAAAGTCATTATTTTGTTAGATGAGAAAAGCCACAGATAGACTACAAAAAGTAGTTTTAGAAAGAAATATGTTGTTTTGAAGAATTTATTACAAATTTAGGCTATTTATCAGAACCTCCATCTGAACTGTTAATTAGATATATTTACAGCTCAGAGCTGACATGAATGCTTTTACACTGCACTTACAATCAAATAATGCCATGGTATTAATGGGGTTTAAATCGGTATTAAAGGTATCATTTTGTTCGCCCAACAATGCAAATTGTGTCATCATTTACTCTCAAAGGCTCTATGACTTTCTTTCTTTGATAATTTGATATTTATTTTTTTTCTATTTTTTCTTTTGGTTCATATAATGGAAGTCAACGATAAGTGTAAACAGTTTGGGAACCAACATTCAAAATATGTTTTATATTCTGAAAAGAAAGTCAAACAGGTTTAAACCGACATGAAGTTAAGTAAATGATGACAGGATTGTAAAAATTTTTTTTAATATGGAAATGATTTTTTTAAATGGCATGATACTCTAAATAAGAAACTAAAATTGGCATTAATTGGCAGTTAATGTCTTAATGAGTAAGTCTTTAATAAGTCATTCAATCATTTGATTTGTTCTAATGGCTGATTCAGTCAGGAATGGAGTAAATCCTCATTCAAACTGTCAGATCAAATCAGATTTTTGTGCTTGTTTGATTTGAATCCGATCATATTTATCAAGTGAGAACGGCAAAAAAATCACATGAAATGTGATTTATACAAATCCGTTTTGAACAGCGTTTATATGCGGTTTGAAATCCTCTAATTGGATTTCATGTGGTTTATCTAACTTTCTCACTCCATGTAAAAAGTAAACAGGGTTGGGGAGTAACGAAATACAAGTAACTTAGTTACGTATTTAAAATACAAAATTTGAGTAACTGCATTTCTTTACAGTTACATTTTAAATGGGTGGTAATCAGATTACAGTTACATCTGAAAAGTATTTTACAAAGTGATTACTTTGAATTTTAATGTCATTTGAACAGCAATTGGTGATTCTCTGAAAGTTTCATCAACATTTTAATACTTTTAAGAGGGATCATAAAAATGTTGTTATTTTTATTTAGTACTGCCCTGAACATGACAAAATGACTGAATTTGTAAAAAAAAATTGCCCAACTGTCAACTTAACTGTCCTGTCATGACCTGGATGATCCACGACTCTTCTCATGTTTTGTGATAGTTGTTTGTGAGTCATTTTATAATTCACTCGTCACTGCAACTTTTTCTCACAATTAGTTTTTTTCCCCTCACAATTCTGAGTTTGCATTTCACAATTCTGACTTCTTTTTCTCAGAATTGCGAGATTTAAACTCACAATAGCAAATTATAAAGTCAAAATTGGTAGATAGAAACTTGCAATACTGACTTTTTTTTCATGTAATTGTGAATTTAGTATGTGAGTTTATATGTCATAATTCTGACTTTTCTCAATATTGCGAGTTTATATCATAATTCTGACTTTATCACTCACAATTGCAACTTTATATCACGCAATTCTGAGGGAAAGTCAAAATTTAGAGATAAAAACTTGCAATGACCTTTTTTGTGTTTGTTCCACACTTATTGGTATTCTAAAGTATTCTAAAGTATTTAGATTAAGTTACTAAACTTGAGTAATGTAACGAAATACGTTACAAATTACTTTTTAAAGCATGTATTTTGTAATCTGTAGTGAAATACATTTTAAAAGCAACCTAGCCAGCCCTGAAAGTAAACATGTCAGACGTCATTATAGGAAGCATACTGAAAGTCGCTGCAAAAACAAGGCAGTTGTTGCCAGTGCCGGTAGAGCTGAAAATTACAATAGCTTATAAATGGACACCTGTGGAGAGGACGGCATACTAAAAATAAAAAATCGAAGGACGATCTGATGTGACGTCATTTAAAAAAAAAAAGGCCAAAATAAAGTTCGTTTGGAGTCCGTTTTGGCATGCCAATTGGCCCTTCGCAAAGACCCAGCCCCTTTAATTAAGTCATGCGCTCTCATGCTACACATCATGTTCTCACACAGTGAAAAATACATCCCGTAGCAAAGAGGACAACACTGACAACACGTCGACAGACAAGACAGAGCAGGTTACTTTTGATATGAAACAGTTTCATATTTAAAATATTGTAATTTTTTAAAGAAGTTTAAACAATAAATACCGTATAGAGGCTCTTTAATGTGTCGTGACAGATTGCTGTAGCTCATTTATAGCATCAAATAAACATGAATGGACATCAGAAAGAATGTTGTTTCAACAGCGGAAAGACGTAAATACACACAATTTTTCAAGTTCACCAACGTTAATCTACTAACTCCCCTGACTGCTTTGTCAGACAAAATGACGGATTCGGGGTTATGATTGGTCACATCGCCTGTCATTTAAACTGCACCTTAATACTTCCATTAGTTTGGACGATAACGTTATAGGAGTTGTGCACTTAGGCTCCGCCTTCTTTCACGTAAAACTCTTCTCTGACCCCCTTAGCTCGTTTATAGTGCATACGCGACGTGAGACCATATGTGCATTTTGAAAGGAAAAGAGTGATTCACTCCGTGTCTCAGAAAGTTTTCAAATTACTTTCTAAATTATTTAATAAAGAAATACGAATTGTACCTCGCTGTAACACAGTTCGTAAATACGGAAGAAGGAGGCGGGAACCGGCGAACGTTCAAATGTAACTTTAATTACCTCCAAAAATAAACAAACAACAAAACGGAAGTGAAAAAGTGGACTGCCGCCCACACGAACTTAATAAAACACTGCATAAATCCAGGCCTGGTCCTCTCTCGTCCTTCACTGTCGTAGCTCCTCTTTTATGCTTCCGGAGCTCCTCTATGAGAGATACGAGACCGGTGCAGCACGCAGCTGGCGCTCATTAGCAATCACGTCACTGGCCTCGCGCCGTTCCCTCATGGCTCTCGCCCGCCCTGATTGTCACACTCGCCTTTAGTCAAGTCAAGTCAAGTCATCTTTACTTGTATAGCGATTTTTACAATGCAAATTGTGGCAAAGCAGCTTTACGGTAATAATTGGCAAATAATTTTTGGCTGCACAGCAGTTCCCAAAGAAAATGGTGTCATTGTCCAGCTTATTCCATATATTACTGATTCATTCCATTGCAAAGATCAATAGTTATTAGTTATTGATTTATGTATATCAGCACTGGAGAAAACAGTGACGTAATCGTCCGGCTCAGCTCAGTTCGCATACAACGGCGCCAATGCAGGCATATCAAAAACACTGCTGAATATCAAGCAAGTGTCCCCAACTTAAGCAAGCCAAAGGCAACAGCGGCAAGAACCAAAACTCCAACAAAACGGAGAAACCAGGCTTAGTTGGGGGGTTCCAGTTCTCCTCTGGCCAACAGTGAACACTTGCCTGATATTCAGGCAGAGTTACAGGTCATAAATCCGATTTGGGATCGCAACAGTCAAAATATTTAATCCAGTCCCATCTAGTTTAAGATCTTTTTCATCACGCCAGTATGGGACGGTTTAGCGTTCTAATTATTTTAATAATGCCAAACAGATCGAGGCGTTGTCTCTTGTCATGCCAAACCTCTCACACCAGGCGCGTGTCTTTTTGCGTCATCAGCATCGGTTTATGAGATTGGCTTTCATAGAGACCGCCGATCAAACTTCCCAAAGCGATTATAGCGAACAGTAGCCGATCAATCGGAGATTCCGTAATGCATAAGGAATTGGGCAAGTACGGTATAAATGTGGCTCTGCAGATGGGTGACATTCCAGTGGCATCTGCTAGGCTATGTTAATTACTATGTGCAACCTGTGGGTGTTTGTGGCTGTGTGTGGACTGCTGCTACACATGTCTATACATGTGTCTTAATTCACTCGGAAGACCTGTGTCACTGTTTTTTGCACATACTGTAGCTTGAGGAAGTTATGGATGAATTAAACCTGACCCCGGTGTTTGTCGTTCCTCATGTTGAGCATTCCTGATCTGAGGAAGGAGTTGTTATGAATGTTTCTTAGCTATGAAAATGCGCATATATTTGTTTGTGTTTTTATTTGTTAGTGTTACTGAGTACACATTCAAAAGTTTGGGGTCAGTACGGTTTTAAGATTAACTTGATGAAAAATGACAGTTAAGACATTTATAATGGTACAAAAATCTCTATCTTGCTATATTTTAATCTTTCTTATCTTACTAATCATCAGAGAAACCTTAAATAAAGAAGTACCACAGTTTCCACAAAAATACATCACACTTGTATTCAACATTGACAATAAATATTTCTTGATTGATTTCTGAAGGATCATGTGAGGAATGAATCAGATGCACAGCAATCGCAGGAATAAAATTAATTTAAAATACAAAACAGTTCTTTTTAAATTATAATCATATTTAACAATATTACTGTTTTCACTGTATTTTGATCAAATACATGCATCCTTGCTCTGTACTTTGGAGAGACATCTTTCAAAAACATAAAGTACTCCCCCAAACTTTTCAACATAGCGATAACTTGCAGATTTGTTTTGTTAATTTGACGCTATATTTTTTTTTACAATAAGTATATTAAAGGAAAACGTTGAATTTTACTTTTAAGTACTTTTAAATCAATTTTTACAAAAAAAGTTTTTAAATGTTTAACTTGACCTGCAACTGTTACACAACTACTGAACTAGCTACAACTATAATGACTTAAAGGCACAATATGTATTTTTTACATCGCTAGGGGTCGCCAAACTCCTTAAAACAATAACAAAGGCATAGATTGATGACGCATTGAATGAGCGTGGAATCACAGAACTTGCCATCATGCCGATGTGTCAGATAATGTTTATGAACATATCCGTAAACATTATTTCCCATAACGTTTAAGGATGAGTGAACGGATGCTTTTTAACATGACAGTGGTTAGAAGCAGCGCGTGGCTGAGAATCGCGGGCGCAATTGCTAATAAGAGACAGATATCAGTGGTCCCGGGGGAAATAAAGGAACAAGGACATTTCATTCTACCAAATTAAGTTACCAGCAAGAGCTGAAATACAACTCATACAGAATTAAACCTGTGAGGTAATGCAGTGCGGTTTCACTAACGCTACACTATCAAACTAAACTGCATTTGAGTGTGTTGAAAGTTGTAATGTTATTGTGTGTATTAGTTTGTTGGCTGTATGAGACTAACAGTAAGCTAGATCAACATTAGAATATCATAATGATGATATTCAAACACTTTGTCGTGTTGAGCTATATAACATTGATTAGTCTTATAGCCTACATTTGACTCTGTCAAGTCAAAGTTTGTCGCAAAGTTCTCACCATCTCGGAAACAGCATGCCGATATTGATCCTTGTTTTATTTCTCCTTATGTCACAAAGTTTGCTTGCTATGGTCCATGATGAACGATACAACAACAGCGTGCCGCTAGACGTTACGCAGCTGTCCGTGTCTGTTGCCATGGTTACTATACAGTACAAGCGGAAACCAGGGATAACGCAGATATTACGTCATTGACAGGCGACATGGGAGGGACTAACTAAAAATTTGGAATTTCTCTGAATTTACAAATTCTTGAAACATAATGCAAAAACACAGCCAAATGAAATATATAGCATTTTGCAAGTGGTTTTTGGATATTTTAATGTAAAAATCTTACATATTGTGCCTTTAAGTCTCACTTCAGTAAGTTTGTAATGTGGCCTGCAAATGGTTTAAGTAAACATGAATCAAACATGCAGTCCATTTAATTTCAGTAATGTGATGCTTTGCCAAGTGAAACCAAATGTTCAATACGAAAAACAAATGTAGGTTACAGCTTTATTTTATATATCAATATTTGATTGAATGCAAATTTACCAGAAACAAACGGCTAAATAGCTATTTAGCTGTTGGTTAAAATGATTAAGTTATTTCAGTGCAAGTTTTTACATTTTAATAAAAAGATTACAAATATGATGGGTGCCAAACCACAAGGAAATCAAAACAGAAATTTTCTATAATTAATTTGTTTTTTTCACGTTCCTCTCTCTCTCTCCTTCTTTATTTCAGTTACTGAAAGGATGGAACAAGACTAAAGAAAAACCCTTTTTGTGCACAGCTCAACGCACCCCAAAACAGCACAGCACACACAAATCTTTGCAAGCTTTAGTGTGCAACACTTTTTTGGGAAACCAAAATTCTTTTTTTTTTTTAAATGTTATAGACCTATTTATTGTCAAATTCATAATGCACACACAAGTTCTTAACCAAATACCTTATTGGCTTAAAACGGTTTGTCATGATCCCACAATTAACCCTAAAATTAGATGATTGTACTTTATCCTACTTGACTACTTACCAATTAATTGAATTAACTTTGATATTTGATTTGAAATTATGTGAAAGAAATTATTAAGAGATTGTGGAGTGTTACAAACTTGCATAGCTACATAGGAAATCAGTTGCCAAAAATAATAATGTTGCTGTTAGAAGTAACCATTCTTCTAATTTAGTTATTTCTCAGTTTACAATTATTAAGGTGTGTAAAACATACTATGCCAGCGCCAAACCATTACTGAGAATTAAGTTTGATTCTACAGCCCTTATTGGCTGTTAAACATGATCCCCTGCAGGATCAGGACTGATGTGTTGCTGGATTAAAACACTCACCTTCCTGTAAAATTCACCAGAACATTTTTACTTGCTGCAAGCAATGGAAATCCTGCATGACAAGAGTTTGACAGAGTTTGGTAGTTTTTTTTTTTTTTTTTTTTTTGGCTAGTAAGTAATTATTAAATCAACCTAGGCCATTATAACGAATTAAGAAACCAACTCAGCTCAAACTTAAAAAAAAATAAAAAAATTAAACAGGTAGCAAATTCAAAATATCTGTATTAGGAGCATGACTTTTACTTCCATAATGTCAAATCAACAAACCAATACTGTTTCAAATCGATATGAATGTAACCCCAACACTAAACCTTATTGAATTTTGATTTTGGACAATTGGTACTGACAATGGTATGAACCTGTTGTTTCTTATATATACAATATATATAAAAATATGCAATTATGTTCTAAAGTTGTGTTTATAGTGCCAAGATAATAAAGTGAATGTTTGCAAATCCCCTCTTGTTTGTGTGCTGTGTATTTGATTTTGCTAATGTTTGAAAGCGAAGTTATGTGTGAAGGGAAATATGCATGTATCGAGAGTAAAGTGCATGATATTCTAGTAGGTTCTTGTGCAACCAGTAAAACAACTTGTGTGCATGATACCTAACATTTTTAGAAATTCACAGGTACTGTATCTCAGGAGTTTCATATTGGGTACAAAAGGAGGCAATTGCAACACCTAATCTAAAGGGTTTTGAGTCATACTATGTTTGCTTCTATGATTCTATGTATCTTTTTTATATCATATAGAGATATCATTCAGGGTAATAATAATAATAATAATATGTGTATTTGGCATGCAAGGGGATCGAGGGCTGGAATTTAGCCTAAACCCAGAGTTCTCCCCTGTATCCCCACCAAGAGTGAGGAACGGAGTGGGAGAGGGATGCAAAATACTGTCGAAGTAACTATAGGCGAGTCGGCTCTCATCTAAACTGTGTGAACGCACTCCTCCCAAACTTTGTTTATAAAACGTCATTTGTCGCCTTAACTCGAGACATGGCAATTAGCCATGTCAATTCAGTTAGTGACACATGTTATTTATTTAATATGGAAACATTCGTATTTTAAAACCTTTATTATAATATGGAAACATGATACCTCATTCTACAATATCTCTCTGATTAAATCACTGATAAAGACTCCTCCCCCATCAGCCAATCACTGTGTGCATAGTTAGTACGTGTGTTGACGTCATCCATAGCAACAAGGTCAACCCCGCCGTTTCTCTTAGCTTAAGATTTCTGCCTATTCCTTAGTAAAAGTGTGTATCAGCAGCTTTGTGAATAGGCTTTAAGAGAAAACTCTTAAATAAGAACTTTTACTGCCATTAAGGAGAACTCTTAGTGGTAAGATAAAATGTCTTGTGAATATGGCAAATTGTATGTATGATTTTGCATAGTAAAAAGTATTAGAATTATTCTAAAAAAACATTTATTTAATCTCTTTTTGACAGAAACAAATGATCGAGGTTATGTTTCAATTTAAAATATAAAAAATAATTACAAAAAAAGTTCTATGCTTTGCTGCCAAAGTATCCGTGCTTCTTCATAGTGTCTTTAACAAAAAAAAATGTATCAAATCAAGGTTATTTACAGACTAAATATAAAAACAAACTTTTTCCCCACAGTTGGTCCTTTTCATGTTTATATACATTTATAGGCAAAAGGTTTAATCGCTGAAAAGAAGCCGTCATGTCCATCCTCAACATTTTTGTTTTCAGTTCATCTTTTTAGACATCCTTGACTGATGAAACACAAAAGTCTGATTTGGCAAGATTACGACGTTGACCAAGGTAAAAAAAAACCTGCAAATTCTTAAAATGTCTGCCCACTTTCCAGTCTATAGGGCAGGTTTGCCAGAAGGAATCTGAGGTGGTCCGATGTCAAAGGTGGAGAAGCTGAAATTTCCTTCGCTCCAGTGTTAGATGTTGCAATCACTTTCTCTGACTTTCTTCCATGCTTCATGGTCAAAGAGAGTGGAGTCTCTTCATTGTAACTGGGGAGTCTGAGGTTCATGCTCTCATGGTGGTTTGTCATAGGAACTTGTGCCTGTTTAGGTTGAAAGGGCTTGTGTATATCTCTGTCCAGAGAGTGCTTGAGATAGCGGTTTGCATAAAACATCTGGAGCTTTGATTCTGCTGAGATGCCACTGGCGCCAAGGAGTCGGTTCTTTATACAGTTATCTTGAGGGATAGTATCAGAACGGTTTCTGAAAGGGCTCTTCTGACTCAAATTGGCTGGCTCCTCACATTTGGTGGAACTCTCGGATGTTTCTGAGAGTGATGGCTTGAATAACTTGTGCTCGGGTTGTGCTTCAGCTTTGGTTGGGCTTTGAGAAACAGGCCCGTTTCCTGTAAATGCCTGGTTGGAAACCAGTCCTCTCCTAATGAGCTCCTGTAGAAGCTTTAGAGGAATCTGAATCTCCATTTTGCCGTTGGGATCTACAGGTGGGTGTCCATGAGCACTGCTTTGGTTTAACATCCCTCCTAACTTAGGTGTAGGTGCACCAGAAGACTCTTCCTTCCACCAGTCCGCGTATAGGTCTCGCTCCCGTGTTTTCATGGAGAATGCTTCGGAGTAGTTCAGTCTACGATTGAATAGATTCACTGAAGGAGGACTTGCTCTACGTGGGACTGGATTGGCACTGGAAGCGGACGTGAGATCAATGACATCAGCCATCACTGGGCTTGGTCCTGCTCGGACAGTCCCTGCACTTCCTTCTCCCGAAGAAGTTTCATCCACTGTTTCCCCTTGTTCTGCACCTTCTTCGGTCGTCAAACCCCTTGGAGGGTAAAGAGGTGAGGCTTCGTTGAGGAACTTGGGCTTTTTAAAGGAAGGTGGGGCGAAAGATGATGGCGTGTCACTCAACGTCTCAAGACTGTTTTCTTTCCGACTGAGGTTGAGAGGTTCCTCCAAACCGGTTGATGACTTGTACTCATTTGCCAAGTAGCGTAGCCTATCTAGTGACTGTTGGGAGCTCTGAACCTCCACAGAGGACATGCCCAAGTATGAAGCAGGTATTCGGGGAACATCTTGAGAAAGGTTGCGGCTTAGGTCTGGCAGTGTAGATTCTCGAAGAGCGATATAATTGGCTAGAGATGTACTGCCGTGTGGGTAGTATGAAGCGACGTTCAAAGACATGTTAAAAACCTGTCTCTGCTGCTCCGTAAACATGTTCGGAGAGGTCTTGAGAGGAAAAATAAACAGCATTATTAATTAATTTCATTAATTCAACACTCTCATGAAAAAACCCTTCCATTTCTAGAATTTTGTTGTGTTAAAAAGGTTTCATATATTACGTTTTTAAGATGTCATACCTGAGGGAATGCCGGGAGGTGTCGGAAATCTGCCCGTTTGCCATTCCTGGGGTATTCAGGCTCAAAGTCGTAACTGCTGGAGTGGAAGCGCTTTTGTGATCGAGGCGTGAAGACAATATCGTCCCTATATCCACTTTGGTGACACTCATAAGGAAGAAGTAGCCTGATTGGACAAAGAGAAGAAAATGTTTTTAAATAATTTTATCATAAACAATATATTTTTCCAACATAAACATAAATTTTGCCTCAATAAACTTCTAATTACTGCTTATTAATAGTTAGTAGGATAGGTTTAAGTTTAGGCATTGGGTAGGATTAAGGGATGTAGAATTTGGTCTAATAAAGTACTAATAAACAAGCCATCACTTCTCAGACATTCCAAGAGTGACAAATGGTGTTTAAATCAATCTCTCAAATCGGACAAATTGTTGCCGTCTGTCGTTGCACTGTGAATTGGCCTTAAGGTTAAATGCACTTACTTTTCATAGTGTCTGCGAGTGCAGGTGGCTGCACTGGTGCTGCGAGGGTTTCCTCCAAGTATGTTGTAAACTTTTTTCCACAACTGCTGTGTAGTAACCTGGAGATCACACACACAGAACATGTAGGTTTTTAACTCACACATGAAAGTCAACAAAACGTTTTTCTAGGGAGTAATCTGAAGTTATTAATACCATTTTATAGTATGCAATCAGTTATTTAATAAAAAAAAATGAACAAAAACATAAAGGAAGATGCAAAAAAATTATTAAATAGCCATTGCGGAAACGATCAATTGCTTTTCTGTCATTGAAATTCTATTGAAAGTCCAAGGTTGGAGTCATTTGTTTTTCAATGTAAATATTATTTTACCTGTTGATAGCCTCCTAGCTCCTTTACCGTCTTGTACATTAGGAACATATCGACTGAAAAAGAAAACAAAATGTCCATTTTAATACTCTGAAATAAGCTTCATTTGGACATATGTCCATTATTTGTCTCTCTCACTCACTCTGTTTGAAGCCTAGATGAGGAATTCTCTCAATTGGTGTGTCTCTCTGTTTCATAAAGAGGTAGAGGTCTTTGAGAAATCTCTCCTCTGTCATCTCCTCTCCCGGTTCTGAGCTTCTCTCCTGCAGGCCTTCCCGTTCCATCATGCTGACCTGGAATACAGTATCAGATAGTGATAACATGCTACCATTATAAGAACATTTTATGTTTTAAAAGGTCAAATCTTTTCCAGATACACTACCAGTCAAACATTTGTACACACATTTTCTTTATTATTATTATGTTCCACTATTTAGAATAATAGTAAAGTCATCAAAGCTATGAAATCACACATGTATGGGAATAATATGCTAATAACAATATTGAAGGAGTTCATATGTCTGCTAAACACTTGATTTTCTGCTCTTAAACAAATGTGTAATAATAAAAATAAAAATAACACTAAGAAATTCTTAAGTAGACACATTTTCCCTCGGTTTCGGGTCTAGTCCTAGACTAAAATGGATGTTTGTGCTATTTTAACTGAAAGCAACTTTCACTGGCATATCTAAAAATGTATTAGATTTTTGTATCAAGATGCATATCAGTAATGTTTTTTTTTTCTAAGGCATCTTTATAAAAGCTACTTAAATATCCTAATTGAACTAAGGCTTAATCCTGGCTTAATCTAAACCCTGTCTGTGAAACCGGGCCTGAATGTCTTCGAAGCTAGTTTTCACATTTTAAGTTTAAGAGATTTTTAATATCATGATAAACAAATTCAGTGTCTCCAAACTTTAGAGACAAAAACATTTTTATTCCAGTTATATTTCACTGGATTTTATTAAAATATATTATAAATATTTTGTTATTATTATTATTGCCTTATAATAATTGCCCTATTTAATTATTAAAATAAATCTTAATTAAACTTGATGTACAGTATCCCTTATTCATTACCTTATTGTCATTCTAATTAATTTTTCTCTTGCACAAAGTAAACTATGCAATAAAAACCTACAAACTTTTTCAACCCGTCCTTAACCTGTTAACTTGGTTTGAACAGTTAATCAATACTAATATGAGATCAACCTAATGTTCTTCTTTTATCATTATATCAAGCCTTCCACCAGCCTAAGATTTACTTGCCATCACAAGTGAACAGATTAAAATCTTAATTATGTTAGAGATGTTCTTGATCTGTCATTATTATCTCAAGGACTCTCTGTACCATGGCTTGTTACGGACTATCCAATCTAAACATGCTTGACGCACAAGATGCTTATCCAAGCATGAGAAGAAAATCTTTTCGTTGACTGCCCTTAAGACATTTCTTCTCATATTTCCTTCCTCTTTGATTTTTATTTTTTTCCTTATTTCTTAAGTAATGTTTAGAAAGCATGGAAATTGAACACCACCAAAATACACACAAAATAAATATGGAAGCAACTACTTTTCACAAGAAATTTGTTCGTCTCATTGATGACTCACTCCAAGAACCAGAACTTTACTTTTATCCTTGCAATGAAAGTCAATGGGCTCCAAAACAACATTGGACCCCACTGACTTTCATTATGTAGACAAATATTGCCCTTAAGTGACCATTATGTTTGACCCCAAATTTGCATCATCCACTTTGTCTTACCTGTGTCTCTTCAGATTTATGTCAGTGGGATGATGGGTTGCTGGATAGCTCTAAGCAGAGAAGAAAGTAATCCAGAGAACGTTTAGCCAAGTATTCGGCCCTTAGCAAACTAAACGAGCGGTTTGTTTCCCACAAGCGCTTTGTGATGCCTACATGCTCTTTCTCGACACCTGAATGAAATCATGGCCTCTTAGCGCTGAGATTTCTATTCAACCGTCTTCCTGTTTGGAATTTTAGGTTGGACAGGTTCTTCCTGTTCTGAAGACAGATGCCAAAACCTCAGAGTGTAAATATCACTGATAATTACTCTGAGATTATTACATTAATATATGCGTCATCAAGGTTTGCTCTTCCCAGGAGAAACTAATCATGTTTTTTTTTTAACATTACATTTTCTTTTTAACACCACGTTAAATGATTTCCCAACCGCGGCATTATAGTTTGAATGACATTGCATTCCACAGTGATGTGCAGTTTTTATGTCAATAAAATGAACATTTGAGCTTAGTCAGATTTGCATTGTCTAGCTTTTAAGAGAAAGGTTGTTTTAAACATCACACTGGTGTTTCTCAAATGTTGCTTTTTCATGTATTACTTTGGACACTTTGATCGGCATATCTCATTTAAGTATCAACATAGTTGGTAAAATTATAAAAATATACACAGTAAGTATATTAACAGGCATATGCTAATGGAATTTACTTGAGTACATTTTGGAATTCCCTAACTTTTCATAGAAGACTTTTTTATTGCAACAAATCTGAGCATAGTTTGAGACTTTATTGAAATAAAAATTAAGAAACCTGAAAATCAAGGGGTTTTTTTGAAAGTCAGTGGAATTGAAGTTCTTGGAAAAATGTAAGAAACGTGAGACATAAGCCGGCATCTTGTTTTAGTCCTCAGAAAAATGAAATTTCTGTCATTTAGTACTCACCCTTATGTTATTCCAAACCTTCAAGACCTTCGTTCATCTTCAGAACACAAATCAAGATATTTTTGATGAAATCCAAGAGGTTTTTTTTAATAAAAAGCAACAAGGTTCAGAAAAGTAGTAAAAACTTCGTTAAAATCATCACAAGTGATTACAGTGGTTCAACTTTAATGTTATGAAGCGATGAGAATATTTTTTGCGTGCAAATACAAAAAATAATGAATGTTGAACAATTTCGTGTCTGTCAGTCTTGTACTTGCTCCAGTCAACGTGACTATTTTAATGATGTTTTTACTACGTTTTTGGTCCTTGAATGTGGTAATTTTATTGCTTTCAATTGAGGATCAAATAAAAAAAACTCTTGGATTTCATCGAAAATATCTTAATTTTTGTTCCAAAGATGAACGAAGGTCTTACGGGTTTGGAACAAAATGAGGGTGAGTAATTAATGAGTGAAATTTCATTATTGGTTGAACTAGCCCTTTAATCTCATTGTAGTCTGAAAGAAACAATTGTTCTCATGTGTTATTGCTAGACAATACAGTTTTGTAAGACAGAACTTTGTGTGGTTTAGGTGGACTTACTCACTGTCTGCAGGTTCATCTTAAATTGGCATTTGGGATTGCGTTTCACATTTCCCAACAATGATAAAACAACACCATAAATGGAACCTGTTGTCCCATTTCCCTCCTTAATAGTAACCTGAACAGAAAATATGTCACTATACAAATAGAAACGGAAAAGGAAATTACGTAAGTCAGAGTTCTGCATGCGAGCCGGTGACATGAAAAATTTGATGTAACGTTTTATATAATATTTACGTGTAAAAACGGGTGTAAAAAATAATTACTAGATTTAAGCTTTCAGTGAAATAGGCTCACTAAAACATTCTTTGTTTTAGTCTCTGTTTTAGTCAAGACACGGGAAATAACGCTCGAAACTGACAGGGAACCTAATCAAGACTTTGCGGTGAATGGATGCGTGAGCAGTGCTAATATGGTATGGGTGATGAGGTGCAGCTGGTGCGGTAATCAGTGACTAGGTATGGGGCTTATGGGAAATGTAGTCCGTTTGAATGAATGAGAGTGTGAGTGTGTGCCCTCTAGTGGTTTTTACGTGCACTTCAGCTGACAATCGTGACACGTGGTTTTTATGTCAAACGGGTTGGGTATGGACTAAAATGAGGTGTATCAGGTGTATTGTTAATAACTGCGTGTGCGGATTTATCAAACAAGACCAGTGCAGGACTCTGATGTTAGTCTTGACTATCGCAGCTCTCTTAGGAGTCTCCATAGTTGTCAACTGTCTCTAGAAATGGAATGCTAAATACAGTGTTAAAATGAGTCCATTTGTCAAGTTTAACAGCATTCATTTGTATGGATGCTTGACAGACCGTTGAGACCTGAAGTGTGACCGTGTTGACATGTTTGTTTGCTTGTTTTGTCAGTGGGACAGACAAGCTTGTCTTTTTCTTTGTGCTTTTCCTCACTTATATTTTAAGGGCATGCACTACAATAATACCACAATTTTCTTGTCTTGAAAAACCTGTTTTGTTTTCTTATTGAAACACCGGCTGCTGGAAAATCTGTGTGCGGATACAGTAGCTTCAGGAAGTATTTTGTTCTTAATGCACACTTAAAAAGATATATTAGAAACCAAGTGTCATTTATTATAAGAAATATTGTAAAGCAAAACACATGACAGAAATAAGCTTAAGTTTTAAATGATACACAAATTTTCAAAATGAACATAAAATACGACAGTACATCCACTAAAATCACCTTGAGTGGCTAAAAGTCATTGCAGAAATGTCTCAGAAAAGTCTGTTCTAAGCTAACATTTGGTTTGATGTTTTGTATTTAGGTCCCGTGTCTCTAATGAGCATTTTTAAAGCTCGATATAAGATTAGATTGCAGCTGATTGCATTTTAGGAAATAGTCAATAATGTAAGGGGACATTGCGAGAAACTCCCCTTGACAAATAGGAGAGCAAAATTTCCTCATTGCTTATTTTACACATCCTGATTAGCAGCAATGTGAGATGATGAAATGATTGGCAGTAAATATAAGCCCTACTTCCTGGCAGCATCTTTTTCCACTAGGTTTTTACATTTTTCTTGTCCATTCAACAGATTTTTTTGGTCAACTCACAATGATCATGCACATACATGCTCAAAAACATGTGCCATGCTTGGAATGCATCCTTCCGTTGGGAAATTTATGCTTTTTTGGAATTTTTGCTGTTTTTGTATACAAGAGGAAGCATGTCTAGTTGTCGAGAAGGGTTTTTTTTTTATAATCTGGTGCTGCATTTATTATTATTCTTGTTTTATTGAGCACAATTTGTGGTTGCTATCGTTCACCAGTGGCAAATGCTGACATTTTTACATAATCCAATTAATATTTATGAGACAAGCATGTGCCACTTTACCTACCATGAACTCGTCACCAGATTCAAATAACTGGTTTCTGGTTTTCAGAAAATGACGTAGGTGTCCAAAGCATTTAAAATATGCTATTGATTGGTTCTCATGATTGTCATTATTAGATGAAAAGGATTGAAACAAGATCTGTTTTCAAAGTACAAATACCAATGAATGTCACTGGTGCATTTACATCTGCGTCAACATTACAGTTCTTTTGGTGAAAATTTCCTTGTATTCTATTATTCTCTAAAGCAATATTTGCTTATAAAATATCATAGCTAAGTGATCTTTGTTTGCACTTACTACTGCTCTGTTTGTTAATTCTCGTATCCGTCATATGAGCAGCTGACTCAGAAAAACAATTAATTTCTTGCATTCTTTTGAGAAGAGATATCCATCTAAAATTCTAAACGTATCATCAGATTGAAAACATGAATAGAGGGTATGGATTGTCTTCACTTTCCCGCCAAAACACGCTCCCTCAGCTGGACTGAGTGGCAAAAGAGCCTGTTGCATGACTGGATTTAATAGGAGAAACTGCAAAAAATGTGAGTAAAACAAACGATTAAGCTAAAGGGGGGGCTCCATAGTGTTCCTTACAACAGATCAAAGAAACCTGAATATTGACATGCAGTCAGAAATTGTGTTTCCTGACATTTCGATGTACCTGATTTTGATGCCAGGGAAATGCATGAAGCAAATCTGCCTGTGAGCGCTTAAATAAATACAATATAGGTAGGTTTAAATCCGAGTGATCATTTATATCATCATCATGGACACCAAGTAATACATGTTCCTGGATCAACATATTTTCCTGATCCTGGAACAACATTCCTTTCTGAAAATCTAGTCCTAACCCTATAATTTGGAACGACCTGAGGGTGAGTACTTAATGACAGAAATTTCATTGTTGGGGGAACTAACCGTTTACATTTACATTACATTTATTCATTTAGCAGATGCTTTTATCCAAAGCGACCTACAAGTGAGGAATACAACAAGCGATTCATCATGAAGAGGTAAGAGGCTCACAATACAAGTTTCAGACATTGCTCAGAGTAGCACAAACTAGAATAGGGAGGGATTAGAGGAAAGGGTAGGACGTTTTTTGTTTCTTTAATTTAAGATGGGGTGCTCACGAAAGAGATGAGTTTTCAGGTGTCTTTTGAATATTGCCAGGGATTCTGCATTCCTGATGAAGGTAGGGAGATCCTTTCACCAGCAAGGAACAGTGGACGAGAATGTTCTGGAGAGCGATTTTGTGCCGCTCTGTGACGGTACCAGGCTTCTGGTAGGGACGTAGACTCGTAAAAGTGGAGTCGAGGTAGGAGCCCGTGGTGGATCTGTAAGCAAGCGTCAACGCCGTGAACTTGATGCGAGCAGGAAGTGGTAACCAGTGCAGAGAGATGAAGAGAGGCGTGACGTGTGCTCGTCGAAGACTAGACGTGCTGAAGTGTTCTGGATCATTTCTATGCTTTGATTGCACATGACCGCAGTCTAATTTACTTCAACTGTAAACTTGTCCTTGACAAATCTGATTGATTGGAATCTGGTTGATTGGAATGTTGTTCCAGGATCAACAAAGACGTTGATCAAGGAACATGTTGTACTTATATCATATCATGTACTTGTGACATATTATCAGATCAACCAGCCCTAAAAAAAATTTTTGTTTTGTTTTTGTGTCAGTTTATTTAAAACACCCAATTATGCAGAATATAAGATGGTAAATATTTAATTGACGAGTTGTTCATAGTATGATTTTACTCCAAAATTTTGACACAAAATGATAACTGCAAACCCACATTCCTGCTGTCCAGTTGCTTTGTGAATTGCAGAAATCCCTTTGCTTTTTTTCTGTAGTTTTTGGCAGTCTGGAAAAATATACCTCTGATTTCTTGTCAAATCTATTTGTACAGTCAATCACAAAGCTCTTTCCCATTTTGGATGTGTTTTATGTGTTTTTTGCGGCATTCGCAGTGAAAACCAATGCAGCCACTAACCACGGTCACAAAGACCGATGCGGACGTCACATGCATACCCTCCATTGCCTGACGCATCATATTTAGACCGCTTGTTCTGAGAAATATTTGCCTGATGGTTGCAGAGACATCTTTATTGGGAAATAAGTCAAATTCAAGAACCATTTTGCAGTAACAACAGTTTATAGTTCATTAAGAGGAACAAATTATAATGAACACAAATATATGCTCTGTAACTGTACATAACCTACAGTGGGGTCCAAAAGTTCACTTCTTTTCTTTTCTAATGTCGTGCACTTTTTCGGTTAAAAATTATATTAGCAAGCGATTAGTATGCTATTTGGTCTGTTATTTTGCTTCAATAGAGTTCAACAGCACCTGCCCACTTTTTCAGTTTCATAGGTTCTAAGTATTTTTACCATTCGGGGATTTTAAAAAAAGTTTTTGTTAAAACATTATAAGCCATGAACCAAGCCAACCAGCTACGAGAATCACAACTTTGATTTGAAGCAAAATAATCAGACAAAAAGTCAAAGCTACAAGACTGTGTACTTAACTTTAGTGAGTTATATATACGTACATATTTTAAGATTATTGCAAAATATGCATATATATATATATATATATATATACTCACACAGTGTATAATTACATCATAGGGAGATCGCCTCCAATATGTCATTTGATGTGCTTCATGGGAGTAGGTGGAGCTAAAGTGCACTTTTGCCGTATTTTGCTTTTTGTAGAATTTTCCCTGTGGATGAAACAATGACTTTTGAAGCAAAATGATAGATGTGTGTAAGAAAAATACTAATATTTTATTTTAATTTTTAAACATTCATTCACAAAGTTGCATTTTGTCACGTGACATAAGTGCATTGTGACGGTCGTGTGAGGAGTGGCTTCACAACGCACGTCACAGCGTCCCTCTTGAGAACGGTTTTTCGTTTTTGTATATGGTATCTAAAGAAATGAAGTATATACATCATGGATGGCCCGAGGGTGAATTATTAATGAGAGAATTTTCAAATTTAAACTCAGACTTTTGGACCCCATTGTTATCAAGTGCATTTGTGGACACAGTTTTGAATACGTGCTACTTACATACAGTATATTGCAGTATTGTGCACATAAGAGAATAATTGTGAATAAATCACCGAAAGGCCTCCAGTGAGAGAAACATCTATTGGTCATCTTTCTCGAAACAGTCTCCTCTATGATTAGTTCCCGTGGTATCTCCTGCATGAATGAGAAGGACAGAACTATGATCAGTTGCAAAAATGATCAATTACTGGGTGGAAGTTGAACCAAATGAAAAATATGCAATGGATAAATGTTGTTGTTTATTTTCCCCCACAATGGATTAAATTACAACATAAGTTAAAGAATAAGAAACAAGACACATTGACAAACAAGACTGTTGACGCAAAAGTGGAAACACAATACATCTATATGTCAATATGCATTATGGAATTAATAGATTCAACTGAAAAAGCTTATGAACTTGTTTGTCAAGAAAATTTCCCGTGTGTCAGAAGGCTCATTGTTCCAGGAACACACATTTGTTTTATTTTTTTTTCATATGAGGTATTTAGCACAGAATTGTTTCATAGTATTTTATTTAAGTCTTTGTCACTATGTCTTTGTACTATAAGTCACTTAAGCTGTTTTTAACTACTTTCTGGGCTCATTTTTATGAATATTCCCTGCAGTTGAAAAGTTTGGGGTTGGTAAGATTTTTGAATGTTTTCTCTAAGGCTCCCTACCGTAAGAATGTGAAATGTAATATAATTGTTTCATTTTGTAATATTTTTTGAAATGTAATTTATTCTTGTGATGCAAAGCTGAATTTTCAACATCTTCAACAGCACTTATGTCAGATCCAGCTCATGAGTGGGCCTAATACATGTCACATGTAGCATCATTATATAAGAGATGATGAGCCTGTCTAAAATGGTACCTGTCACAAAACATCCTCATATTTTTCATATTTGGGAGGCATCTCTGTAGGCATCTTAGTGAAAAAAAAATGTTTAATGCACCATAAAGGAAAGCCTATGTCTGTTTCTTTTTAAAACATTGATCATTTAAATCTATATTGGCTGTTTTTATATATATATATATATATATATATATATATATATATATATATTCACCAAGGCTGTAAAACTGTAAAAAATATTGAATATTATTACAATTAAAAATAATTGTTTTCTATTTTAATTTATTTTCAGATATAATTTATTGATGTGATGCAGCATCATAGTGTTTGTGAAGATTGTGAAGTGGAACTGTCTGTTTTAAAAATACGACCTCAGCTATGCTTATGCTTATAAAATGTTTACATACTATATGTAAAGTTAAATATTAGGAATTGCCGGTAAACGTCGTTGAATTAACACAAAGGACTGGTTGTTATGTAAGGGAATTTCATTTATGCATTTGACAATGACTTTCCTGTTACTGACATTATAGGAAGAATGTTACAATTCAAGTTTAAGGCTGAAGTTGGAGCCATAAATGTTCGATTTATGGCAGAAACCGCCATAAAGCTTTCATCTTCTTTAGCAGAACTGATACAAAACAAAATACAAAATACACTACAAACAAAATTTGCAACGCATGCATATTTTTAAAGAACATGTTTTTTTTTTTTATGTTATTTGTAATTGTGAATGATAATGATTTTGAATTCACTACTGATGGAACAATAACTTTTCATTTTTCCCGTAATAGCAGAGCTGAATGGTCAGCATCATTCTCCAGTCTTCAGTGTGACATGATACTTCTTAAATTTGGGGCTCAAGAATCAGTTCTTCAACTATTGTTAGGAATTCTTCAGTTATTCAATTTATTATTATTCCTGAGTGCTTTGATGAACAGAAATATTTGTAACATAAATATTTTTCTGTCATTTATGAATTTTTCCCTGTTTAAATATATGTGTGTGTGTGTGTGTGTGTGTGTGTGTGTATATATATATATATATATATATATATGTTTATTTATATGTATATGTTTTATGTAATAACATATAAAAAATAATAATAATAATTACATATATATATATATATATATTTTTTTTTTTTTTTTTTTTTTTTTTTTTTTCAATAAATGTTCAAGTAACAAAAAGTTTGTACATTTTTTAGTTTCGGTTAAATAAATAATCCTGTTTTGCACTGTACATTTAACAACAGTTTCACTTTGCTACAACAATATAACTTATCATTCACTGCTAACCGATACTAGTCAACTAACATTTAATTTCCTTGATAAATCTCTAGCGTCTATAGTGTTTGTTTGCACTAAAAAATTATTTTCTGCTTACAATATGACAGCATTTGTCCTTAAGGATGGGAACGTTGTTATTTTCAGATTAATTCTGAAAGCAGCAATGATTTGAATGCATAAATGGATCTCATCCAGGTCTCATCAAGCATAGCAGCCAGAGGTGTGGCCAACTCCAAATACCACAATGGAAACGTCTTTCTTTAGTCTGAGATTGCTTGCAATGTAGGTAAACATGGCATGCATAACCTTAATAGTTATGAGTGGCATTTTGCTAAGCAATTTATGTGTGTAGTGCACACAGAAAAACATCTCGATACACCTGCTTGTGCATCTAGCAGATGAGTCTTTTTAGGGGCCCATTTTATATTATTTTATAAAGGTAAGGGACAAATTTCCAAATTGTTTAATGACCCACAGTAACATAGAATGATGCAAACTCAACTTTTTTATGGAATTTGGAATTTATGGGAAAAATGCTACTATTTAAATATGATTCATAACTGAATGTGACGAGATTTTTTTTTTTTTTTTTTTTTTTACAAGAGTGAATGTGTGCATATTTTTAAATGAAATACTACTTGCAAAGAGTTTAAATGCTCTTCTTCACAAATATAATTTGACTAGACCTTTCCCTTGTATCCCCTTTAATTATTTAATTTAAAAAAAAATAAAAATACCAACTATAAATGCATAAAAAAAACAACTTTGGTCTCCCTCAATGTTCAAGACATGGTTACGGCCTTGGTCTACCAAGCTAACAGGTAACGTTCTCACAACTTTGACTAATGTTCTTGCAACGTTTTTTTCTAAACTATCTGATCTTTAATAATGCTCTAAAAACTTTAGTGCAAAAACTTTTTTTTTTTCTGTTGTTGTCATTTAGTGTTATATATAAGCTATAATAATAAAAAGTTAAGGACATTGGATTACATTAAACCTGTTGTTTTTATTCATTTTTATTCCAGAGAGCATTTGATTGGACGAATAAGTAAATAAATAAAAATCTGTGTAGTTGCAGGAAGTCATTAACACATATTTTCTTGTAAGAGAAAGATTGTAAATTCAGTAACACTTTCAATACGGTTTCATTTGTTAATATTAGTTAACTACATTGGTTAACATGAACTAACAATGAACAATGCTTTTCCAGCATTAATATTAGCTAATGTTAACCTCAACATTTACAAATACATTTATAAGTTTAAAATGTTAACATTATTAAAGCTGCAATATGTAAAATTTTTGCAGTAAAATGTCCAAAAACCACTAGGCCAGTGTTTGTTCAGTTGAGTACTTACAATATCCCAAATGTTTCCAACTATTGGTAAATCGTGAGAAAATCGCAATTTTAACCAAGGATCAGGGACGTGTGAGGGATTCGCACGTCAATGGCATCATGTCCGCGTTTCCCTCGGTTTCCAGATTTATTTTGCTGAAACCATGGAAACACCAAACATGTTTTAATATCAGTCCCTCCAGAAAAACGTGATTATGCGATCGCTTGATTTCACGATTAATCAGACAAAGTCCGCATATTTATGCGGGGGTCGCATTTTTTCAAATACGCCGGACTTTCGCCACATAAATTGCCGATTTCATCGAGCAAAATATGTGGGGCTAGCATGATTTCATAATCAAAAAAGTCTCATATATCTTAGCAGAAAGTTGGAAAATGTTACGTTCACTTCTCACAAGTAAAGCGCCGTTATTTTCCCCCTGTTGCCATGGGAACCTTATGAAGTGACGTTATTACGCAACGTGAACATCATCTGCAAACCCTGCGGTGAAAACATGATGAAGCACGCAAATCATTCTCATTTGCCAACAATTATAAGCACAAAGCAGTTTCCCGGTGTGTTACATGACAGTGGGGGCAAATTATTTTGCACTCCGTGCAACTGCGAGTTGGACCACAGACGGAAGTCGACGCTGTATATTAGTAGTACGTAAAATAATTTACTTTGCAGTAAGAGATTGCACTTTTGTGCATTGCAAGCACTTAATTTAACAGAAGATGTCTGTTTTGTATATAGCTACCTCTGTAAAACAGGAAGCACGCATTTTTTTTTTTTTTTTTGTATTTTATTTATTCATTTTTACAGAAGTTGTTGAATATTCCTTTTGAAAACCTACAGAACTTGTTTGACTCAATGTTTTGTAAGTTTGAACCATGTGATGATTAAGGTCTGAAATAAAACAGAATGAGAACTTAAATATCCTGTGATTTAATATGCTTGCTTATCATAGGAAGTAATAAGACATGACTTGATTACTTCATTACATGAAGGTAGTAGTTATTTCATCGCATAAAATTGCAAATATATCCCGCATATTCCATCTCGTTTTTTAAGAAAACGTGCCGCATAATCAAGGATTTTTGCCCGCAACAATCACAAAAAAAATCCGCCTTTTTCTGGAGGGACTGTAATATATATTAGATGTGGGATCACAGAAAAGGGAACATCCGTTTTGATACATTTATAGACAGAAAACGAATTATTGTAATATAGCTCAACACGTCTTATTGTTTCAATCTAATTTCTAATTTTTTACGAGCACCACGCTTTACCATTCCTCTGTTATACAGAATTTTCGTTACCTCATATTCATGACCGGAAAAGCGGAAGCGGCGCCTGTGGCATAATAAAAGTCCCGCTGCTCGTGAGGCGTGTGTTGCATTCGTCTCTCATTAACACTCGCTCCAGCGCTCAGCTCCACAACACTTGCTCCTGCTCTGCTTCATACTACAGTAATGTTATCAATCGCATCCACGAACATGATTTTTGCCTGATTCCTCCCCATTCTTTTCCACCGGCTGTGAGGTGAAGACACATGTCTCATGTCCCAAGATTCCTCGCTCAAAATTGGAGTCATCAAGCTACGCCTTTGTTTCGAATAGGTGAACTCTAGCAGACGAAAAACTACATAGTGCAGCTTTAATGCATCGTGAACTAACATGAACATGAAGATTTTTATTAACTAACATTAACAAAGGTTAATGCTGTGAAAACATATTGCTCATATTGCTTAGTTTACTTTAGTTAATGTGTAAACTAATGACCTTACTGTAAACTGTGAACGTCAATTCTAAATGCATCTATCTGCAAAAAGTGAATTTGTCAGCATTTAGAAGTAGCATTATAGATAACTTACAACTAAAGTTCAATGTAATATGTACCCAGCTAAGAATGTTCTAATGTTCATATTAAGTTATGAAAAGATATTTCTGATGGTTATGTGAACAACAGTAAGGAATCATTCCATTTCATCAATTTGCAAACATAATGGGAATGTTACTTTTGAATGTTTTCGGAACATTCTGCAACAAGCAGTAGCTAAAATTTAAAAAATGTTCGACAAACGTCCGGCCAAAGTTGTTTCAGGAATACGTTTTTGTTCCCAGTATCTGATCTTTTTTGGCAGGGGAATGTTTATGATGTGAAGAGAGGTAACTGATGCTACAGTTAAAACATTCGCGTCCGATGTACCTGATAACCTGTTTTTTCTTTTTTATCTGTCTTTATATTTCTGATTGATGACTCATCTATCCCAGAATCCTTTGCTGTGCATGGGTCACTGCAAAAGTTTACTTTTTCTGTTCTTTTGATAAGAGATTAATTTAAGGTTGAGGTGTTTATACTAATTCGACATTGGCAGAAAGTTATAGTGTAATATTACCTTCTGGCAAGAACACTTTTGAGATTTTCTAATATAATTATCATGATGAGGTTTTCTCTAAATCTCTAAATTGGGGTTATTATGCATAGCTGTTATATTGCATTCTACGATTTCACCATGTGAGAAAAGCAACTTACCTGAGGTGAATTGACAACAAATCTACAATTAACCTTGAATTACCCTTCCACTCCTTAAGGTTGAATAATTAATGCCAATCAAAACCAGACACATTGCATTCTGTAATGGAATGATCTGTTCTGCGATAACAGTTCACACCTACTAATTATCTCTCATGTTCGTCATTTTTCATCACCTGTCTTATCACTCTTCATGTCACTGGGTGTTTTCGTGATGGTTTCGCAGTTCTGCAGAAATGGGTGCTTTATTTCTTCATTCTCTTGTTCAGGATCTGCATCACATTTTAAGCTCTGCTCCACATCTGTGTTTCTAAATATGAGTGATATAGCCTCCTCTCCCTCTTCAACATCACTTATATCATTGGTCGGTTCCAGCTGATGAGTAATACAATGCTTTAGATCCATTGAAGTATCTGCAAAGTCACAAAAAAAAGGTTACATTTTATTTCAATGGTCCACGTAAGAGAGTCTACTAACTACTATGTTACTCAGTAGAGTGTCTAAAGTGGACCATAGAAATGAAGTGTTAACCAAAAACCGTTGCTCAAAAATCGTTCTAATATGCTGATTTGGTGCTCAAGAAACATTTATTTTTTACCAATGTTCCTAAATGTCTTTACGGTGACGTTTGATGTAAAGTACCAATTTAAAAAAAAACTTGAGCCCAAACTTTTCAACAGTAATGTACATTAATATTACATAAGACACCAGTAATAATTAGTGTTGTCAAAATTTTCAGTTTAACACGTTACAAATATTTAACGCAATTAACTCAGAAACCTTTTTTTTTTTCAATATTTGGCTAGCGATACATTATTATATGATCATGTTCTTATTCATAAATGAGTTATTGTGAGAAAATGGTCTTAAATGGGGAAAATGGGGAAAATGGGGAAGTCGTGGCCTAATGGTGAGGGAGCTGGGCTTGTAAACTGAAGGTTGCTGGTTCGATTCCCACGCCGGCAGGAATTGAAGGTGGGGATTGTGAATGAACAGCACTCTCTCCACCTTTGATACCATGGGTGCCCTTGGGCAAGACACGAAACCCCTAATTGCTCCCCTTGTAAGTCGCTTTGGATAAAAGCGTCTGCCAAATGAATAAATGTATTAAAGTCGCAGCAGCCAAATAAACCATTTGCTGTGATGTGTGTCATTAATGTTAATTATAGAACAAAGATAACAGAGAAACGTGTAGCTTTAATAAGGATTGATCTATATATAATTTATCATTTGTGCAGTGAAGAATGTAAAAGTGTTTGATAACTTAATTCAATTTCTGTATATTTCCTATCGGTTTAATAGGTAGGAAGGCCACAGGTAAATGTGACATTTATTATAATGTGTTTATGTGAACATTGTTCTAAATTCACTTAAAATAAAAGTTATTATTTTTAAAAGCCAAATAAATGTTGAAATCGATAGCTTTCCGTTATACTGTAATGTCGAAAGTCTATAATTAATGTTTTAAAACAATTTCATAGACACATCAGCACCAGTATTAGTATCAGTGGCCTACATTTATGAAAAGATGCCATTAAACAAATATTTAAAGTATACTTTAAGTTGTTTCTACTTTAATCTGGAGAGTAACTGTGAAATTATTACAAGATAAAAAATGTAAAGCTTATGATTTATTTACAGAACAAAAATGCGATTAATTAGTTGGTGTTCAGTCTCTGCATAGTTTTGGGGATATAATATTTTTGATTTGTTTCTGACCTATTTTCTTTGTCTGAAATGTAAGTTACTTGATATTAAGATGTTGGTTGAAGAACTGTTGGTAACACTTTGTTTTACAATGTCATTGTTATACATGCTACATGTAATTACTGTAGTAATAAGTACAAATTATGCATAATTACATGCAATTAACCCTAAACCAATCCCTCATCCTATAGTAAGTACATATAGTTAATTAATATGACTCAGTACTTATATGTATAATTACACTGTAATACTGACACGTTAAAATAAACTGTCACCAAACTATCTGTCCAGTCCACCATTATCATTACCTGGGTCTTGGAGGAAATGACTGACAGGTACAAGCCCCTCCCTCTCATCTGGATGTCCAATCCTGGTTTGATTCTCAGATGTAGGTGATGTCTTGCACTCAGTATTGACCCCTTCAGCCAAAACATTGCTGCCGTCAATAGTTTTTACGACATCAAGCATTTCTGCATCAGACTGTGCATTCTTCACCGTAACATGTGTTTCTGTATTAAGACCCCGTTCAGCTGTCGGCTTCTCTTTCATGTCATCTGAATCGCTTTCATTGCTCAAGTTGGAAAGATCTGAATCAACCTGAATAGTTGGTAAGTTTATTTGGTGTGAGGAGCTCATCTGGGGCTCAGTTTCATCTTTAGTGGTTGAAATACTTTCAGGAATAGATGTGTCATTGTATTGAGATGGCTCTGTGGCATGGGATTCTGGGAAGAGTGGTGAATGCTGGGAGAAAAGTGTATCAGGACTGGATTCTTCAGTCTGGATTAAAGGTGTGTTCATCTCTTCGTTCTCATTTGCCTTATCACTCTTCACCTGTTCAACACCTTCTTCTGTAGCCTCATCCCTCTTTATGATCTCTGTGTATGATTCGTCCTTCCTGAGCACAGTCACATTCACTGTTCTGTTTACTTCCACATGCGGCATTCGTTCATTGTCTCGGATCAGTCGTTCTGACGGAATCTCATCTTGTCCATTTTCACTTTCATGTTCTTTCATGATGTTCCCATATTGAATTTTTTCACGCTCGTGGTCTTCTGTCATTTTCCAATCCTGTTCTTTTTCACTCTTGTGTTCTTCCGGACTTTTCCCATCTTCATGTTTTACTACAATTTTTCTATCTTGTTCTTTTTCATTGTCATGTTCTTTTTCACCTTTTTCTACAATTTTTCCCTCTTGCACATTTTCTTGCCCAGATTTTTCCATCCTTTTCACATATTCTATTTTCTCGGTCTCGGATACTTCCATGCTTTTCCCATATTGTTCTTTTTCAGTGTCAAATGCATCAACAATTTTCCTATCTTGGTTTTCTGTGCTTCCATGTTCTTCCATTATTTTTCTATCAATTTCCCCGCCTTGTTCCCGTTCACTCTCATGTTCTTCCTCACATTTTTCTGTACTTTTCCTATCTTGCTCATTTTCTTTCCAACACTCTTCCATCCTTTTTTCATATTGAATTTTTTCTGTCTCATATTCTTCCATTTTTTTCCTATCTTGTTCATTTTCATTGTCAAATAGATCCACAATTTTTCCATCTTGCTCATGTTCTTCCATCATTTTTTCATTCTCTCGTTCTTTTAAAGTTTTCCCTTCTTCCTCGTGTTTTTCTGTAATTTCCCAATCATGCTCTTTTTCTAATGCATAATATTTTAACATCATTTTTGTATGTTGTGTTTTTTCACTCTCTTCTTCCTCCATAATTTTCTCATCTTGTTCTTTTCCGCTCTCATGTTCTTCCAACATTTTCCCATCTTGGTCTTTTCCACTGTCACGTTCTTCCAACATTTTCCAATCTTGTTCTTTTCCACTGTTACGTTCTTCCAACATTTTCCAATCTTGTTCTTTTCCATTCTCACATTTTTCCAACATTTTCCCATCTTGTTCTTTTCCACTCTGATGTTCTTCCAACATTTTCTCATCTTGTTCTTTTCCACTCTCACATTCCAACGTTTTAGCATCTTTTTCTTTTCCACTGTGACGTTCTTCCAACATTTTCCCTTCTTGTTCTTTTCCACTCTGACGTACTTCCAACATTTCCCCATCTTTTTCTTTTCTACTCTCACATTTTTCCAACATTTTCCCATCTTGTTCTTCCAACATTTTCTCATCTTGTTCTTTTCCACTCTCACATTCCAACGTTTTAGCATCTTGTTCTTTTCCACTCTCATGTTCTTCCAGCATTTTCCCATCTTTTTCTTTTCCACTCTCATGTTCTTCCAACATTTTCCCATCTTTTTCTTTTCTACTCTCACATTTTTCCAACATTTTCCCATCTTGTTCTTCCAACATTTTCTCATCTTGTTCTTTTCCACTCTCACATTCCAACGTTTTAGCATCTTGTTCTTTTCCACTCTCATGTTCTTCCAACATTTTCCCATCTTTTTCTTTTCCTCTCTCATGTTCTTCCAACATTTTCCCATCTTTTTCTTTTCCACTCTCATGTTCTTCCAACATTTTCCCATCTTTCTCCTTTCCACTGTCACAATCTTCCAACATTTTCCCATCTTGTTCTTCCAACATTTTCTCATCTCGTTCTTTTCCACTCTCACATTCCAACGTTTTAGCATCTTGTTCTTTTCCACTCTCATGTTCTTCCAGCATTTTCCCATCTTTTTCTTTTCCACTCTCATGTCCTTCCAACATTTTCCCATCTTTCTCCTTTCCACTGTCACATTCTTCCAACATTTTCCCATCTTGTTCTTTTCCACTCTCACTTTCTTCCAACATTTTCCCATCTTTTTCTTTTCCACTGTCACATTCTTCCAATATTTTACAATTAGATTCTTCTTCACCTTCATGTTTTTCCATAATCATTCCATCATGTTCCTCCTCCTCTTCTCGACCTCCCTTCCCTTCTTCCTGATCCCTTCTCTCTCCATCACTCCCTGGCACATCTTTCCTCTCTCCATCACTCCCTCGCACATCTTTCCCCTCATCTTTAATCTCCCTTTCATAAACTCTTCCTCCACATCTTCCTCCTCAACCGTAGATATAACCAATGCCCGAGCAGTAAAATCTCCTTTCGGTTCCAGGTCTTTCAGCATTTGTGGGACAACAGGCAGCGCAGGTAGTGGTCTGACGGGGGGCTCTGGTACCGAAAGACATGATGGAGGAAGAGATGGAATAAGGGTGTCTAAGGTGTCGACAAGTGTCTCAGGCTGGTTCACAGCCAATTCCGGTGAATTCTCAAAACCAGATGGAGGTGGAGGAAACTCATCCACTGTCTCTGATTCATCTGATTTGAGGTGCTCAGCAGTTGGTGGAGGTGGATAAAAGACCAGACTATCTAGTATATCACCTATAGGAGTTTCTGTTTCAGATTCAGCTGCATCAGCTGAAGGTACTGGTTGAGTCTGGAGCAGTGGCGCAGTGCCAGCGGCAGTTATGGTAAATGACTCCATTATCTTAAGTGAAGACGGGTGGATCTGGCTTTTGATAGATACTTTTGCATCATTCTGCAATGAGGAAGCTGCAGTGTTAGTGACGAGAGGTGGACTCTGGGATGTGGTAGACTGAACGTACGGAGACACCAATGATGATCTGTACGGGGTTGCAGGTGTAGAAGGTGATTCATTGAACCTGAAGACACTGTCCGTCTGACTGCGATGTAGTCTTCTATAGGGACTCCTGACTGCAAAAAAGAGAAAGAGATTTCCAAACAAATGGCACTAAAATAAAAAAATTGCAGTTACAAAACAAAACTTGATCACTGTCATTATAATCAGCAAATTTGTCAACACGTCAAGCGGCACATTGTTAGCGAACATGTGCTGAATTTCCATAACAGCCACATCTGATCTGAAAACATTTTTTACAATATTTTAAATGTTTATAGTTTAAAATAACTGTTTTCTTTATATATTTATTTTTATTTATGTATGTATTTTAAAGTGTAATTTATTCTTGTGATGCAAAGCTGAATTTACTCAGTCTTTAGTGTCACATGATCCTTCTGAAATCATTCTAATGTGCTATGATTCTCAAGAAACATTTCTTGTTATTATCTTTTGCAATAATGTACAATTCTTTACTCAATTTTGACTAATTTAATGCATCATAAATAAATAAACATATTAATTTGGCAATTAATTTAAAAAAATATGGACTGCAAACTTTTGAACGGTAGTGTAGAAATACTGCATGTAGAAACATTAACCTTTATATTCAGTAAATGAATTGTTCCTTGCCGTTTCATGATAGCTAATACAATAACCATTTCAAAACGTCTGATCTTTATTTCAAATCTGCTTGTGATTACATAAAAATGTAAAAAAAAAAAAAAAATTGTCATTAAAATAAGTTCTCAAATGTAATACATTATATATTTTTTGTGAGCAGGTTATGTAGTAGAGAAATCATTCTCACCGTTCAATGAAAGCACATGCCGGTTCTCTTTGTATTACACTTTACCTGGATTTGTGGAGGTGGGATTGGACGCTGTGTGGATACTTGTGGAGGACAGTTGTCTGAAAAACTCTCTGGGGTTTACAACACGCTGAGACGCTAGAGCTGATGTCTCCTGCTGGCCATAAACAGTATTAAACCATGAAATTCACAGGCCACACATTAAAGGGTGGGGTTTAGTCATAGGCGGAGTTTGGGGGGGTCTGGGGGGGGCAGTGCCCCCCCAGTCCAGAGCCAATTAATGCCTGTCTTGTGCTTTGAATATTTTTTTTTTATTACAGAATTCATATTTTCTCGTTTTATTTGTCTTATCTTATTAGTTCTGTGTATAGAATGAGTAAGATATGGCTAATTAATTTTTAATTACTGTAGCTTTATTACATTCTCCCGCGATTTGTGAATCTCAAAGTATCGCGGTACGTGAGTGGACGCTCTTCTCGTTCTGTTTTACGCGCTGAATAAACAAAATGGACATTCGTCGTTTTTTTTTAATAAAAAAAACACTACTAAAAGTGTGGAGTTTTCTAATTCTACTTCAACTATTGCTGCTAATACTACCACAGCAATCGAGGCCGCATCAGAGAACAACGCCGGTTCTGCATTAGGTAAGATATTGTAATGTTTGAAGTAGTTCTATGACAGGTCAAGGGAGGCTCTGTTTATGAACTTTAATCGGAACGAAGAAGAACACACTGTAACCAGTCCCTCCAGAAAAACGCGATTATGCGATCGCTTGATTTCATGCATAATCATCCAAAGTCCGCATATTTATGCGGGGGTGACATTTTTTCAAATATGCCGCACTTTCGCCGCATAAATTGCCGATTTCAGCAAGAAAAATATGCTATGATTTCATAATCCCTGTATTTTCGCTGCAAAAAAAGTCTCATATATCTTAGCAGAAAGTTGAAAAATGTTGCGTTTACTTCACACAAGTAAAGCGCCATTATTTTCCCTCTGTTGCCATGGGAACCTTATGAAGTGACGTAATTACGCGACGTGAACGTCATCTGTAAAGCCCGCGGTGAAACCATGAAGAAGACGCAAATCATTCTCATTTGCCAACAAAAATAAGCTCAAAAGACCGCGCGAAGCAGTTTCCCAGTGTTACATGACGCTGTATATTAGTTGTGTGTAAAATAATTTACGCTGCGGTAAGAGATTACACTTTGTGCACTGGAAGCACTTCATTTAACAGAAGATGTCTGTTTTGTATAGCTACCTCTGTTAAACAGGAAGCACACATTTATTTTTTTATATTTTATTTATTCATTTTTACAGAAGTTGAATATTCCTTTTGTAAAGCGACAGAACTTGTTTGACTCAATGTTTTGTCATTTTGAGCATGTGTTGATTAAGGTCTGAAATAAAACAGAACGAGAACTTCAATATTCTGTGATTTAGTAAACCTGCCTCTTTACATGAAGGTAGAGTCTAGTGAGAACAGGGTGTTGGGGGGGGGGATCACCTTTTTTTCCTCTTTTGCATCAAAAACCGCAGTTTTTGCAAGTTCCCGCAATTTCGTCGCATAAAATTGCAAAAATATCCCGCATATTCTATCGCGTTTTTTAAGAAAACGTGCCGCATAATCAAGGATTTTTGCCCGCAACAATCACAAAAAAATCCCGCGTTTTTCTGGAGGGACTGTGTAACAAGCGCACCCGTCTAACACACTCGCTTTTTTTCTCCGCACTTCTGAACTCCCCGCGTTAACCCTATCACTGCAGATGCAAAACAAAACAGCAACTATAAAGAGTCTGTTCTATTCGCTATTCTTTGTATAAAGTCATTGTTCATTGTAAATGTATTTTATATGTAGAATGTATATAAATATATATATATATATATATATATATACATATATAAATATGATATAAAAAAAATCTGAGCTCGTGGTCTGCTGGCCTGGTAGGTGCCCCCCCAAGCACAAAAGTGAAACTCCGCCTATGGGTTTAGTGCAGGTTTAAGTTTCACTGACAGAACTCAATGCAGATTTTCCCTCTGATTAAGAGCGGAAATATCTAGTTCTTATTTCCTCCTCTTCACACACCCTTTCCTGATGCTCCTGTGATATATATATAAATACTGGGTAAATGAATAAGCGCGATAAAAAGTCGCATCCAAAATAAAAGTTTGTGTTTATGTATGTGTGCTGTGTATAATTATTATGTATATATAAATACACAAACATGCATGTATATATTTAAGACAAATATGTATGCATGTATGTAAATATATATGTACAGTATATACATGCTAATATTTCTTAAATATATACATGTATGTGTGTGTATTTAAATATACAAAATAAGTATAAACACCACGCACACATATATTATGTAAACAACACAACAAACTTTTATTATGGATGCGATTAATCATTTGCCCAACAATTTTATATATATATATATATATAAACAAACAAACACATTCATCGTACCCATTTTAATTTCTCTTGTTTGTGAGCCTCTGCTTCCATTTGGGCCTGTATACTCCTATAAAAAAAAAAAATTAAAAAAAAAGTTTACCTTTGGCCCTTGGGAATTTTGTGCATATATGCATAAAATGTTTGACTGACCTCTGCTCCTTTATTTTCTGTTCCTTTTCATTCAACCTCCTCTCTCTCTCCATCGCTTCTTTTTTTTCCTGGAGCATTCGTTCTCTCTCTCTCTGTCTCCTGTCCTCTGCTGCCCTCCGCTGTTCCTCCTTTTTCCTTTCCTCCTCTTCTCTCTGTAAAAAAAAAAAAAAAATATATATATATATATATATATATATATATATATATATATATATATATATATAGTAAGAGACTGACCTCCATTTTATTGTATTGCGTGCAACATCTAAACTTTGGACTTGCTAAAACAAGTTAGTTAGCTGTCAGCTATCTTTAATTGCATTAAAGGGTTAGTTCACCCAAAAATTCTGTCATTAATTACTGTAAACTGAAGGATGTGTTCATCCTCAGGAGACAAATGAAGATATTTTTAATGAAATCTGAGCGGACTCTGTCCCATTTACCTCCGGCTTTTTTAACTGAAAGAAACTTGCACTGACGTATCTTAAAACACCAGTTATGTTTTTTTCTAAGGCATGTTTATAAAAGCTACTTAATTGAACTAAGGCCTAATTCTGGCTTAATCTAAACCCTGTCTGTGAAACCAGGCCATAGTTTACCACTTTATTTACAAAATATTAATCTACAATGTGCATTCATGCAACAACGTCTGCTCTCACATCAACACAGCACACATGCATCGTAGTACTCTCGTGAATGTGCATTGTAGATTAATATTTTGTAAATAAAGTGGTAAATTATGTTTTGTTTAGGGAAACAAAGCACTCGTGTCACTATTTAAAATTGAGGTTTAACCTCCTGGGTCACATGGATTACTTTAATGATGTCTTTACTGCCTTTTTGAGGCTTGAAAGTGGTAGTTGCGTAGCTGTCCACGGAGGGACAGAAAGGTCTCAGATTTCATCCAAAAGATGAGTGTGTTCCCAAGATGAACAAAAGTCATGACATGAGTGAGAGTAATTAATGACTGAATTTTAATTTTTGGGTGAACTAACCCTTTAAAAATATTTATTTTTAAGGTGTATTGGTAATGTTAGTAGTATTGGAGTTTTTTTTTTTTTTCAGTTTTAGAGTATTGGTTATTTTTTGTTCATGTATGTTTGTTAGAGCATTCATAATTGATAATATCAACCGTGTAAAGAATAATACGCAACAATGAAAAAGAATTGTAAATTGTGTCACTCCGTACCTCTGCTTGTGCCCAGAAAGAATCTCTCTGGATTCTCTGGATCTCTGCGGCAGCGATTGTTCGCCTGTAATTAGTGCCCTGGAAATGGTGAGGAGTTTGATTTGTTTACCATTTTCCTGATTTTAATGGAGTTTAATTGCAACTTCATCGTTCAGGATTCATAAAGCCCTCCCCCTTGTGGTACGAAATTGCCACGGTGTCATACCACAATCGCCTGTCTGTCTTCCATCCGGCGGCCGGGTCTCCCTCTCGGCCCCTTTGTGACCACTGCAGCATTATGGGCCAGCGCACAGATCCTCTCTTCTGTGATTTCATCCAAAGTGCGGGCAGGAAGAAAGATGTGAACTTCCTGAAGCATCAGACAGATAAAGTTAGCCATAGAGAAAGGATTTTTTTGTAATCTTTTTATCATCTTTTTAACAAATAACCCATGCTGACAAAACATGCAGTCTAACAAGACTTCTAAAAGAGAAAAATTGAATTAAAAAATCTAATTCAAGATCTCTGCATACTCACATGTTCACAAAACAAGAACAACTATTATGTCGCCTAAATCGAATTACCTCGAAATACGAATGAAGAAAGGGGAAAAAGTGCAAAAATTCTAACTTTAACAGCTTTTCACTGAGGCAGTACCCTTAAAAGGACGACTTTGTACCTTATCTACCCCTAAAAGGTGCATTTTAGACTTTAGGGTAGTAGTAATATACTACTATGAACTTTTATGGGTAAATAAGGTACAAAGATGTCCCTTTAAAGGGATAGTTCACCTAAAAATGAATATTCTGTCATCATTTACTCAACCTCAAGTTGTTCCAAACCTGAATGAAGTTCTTTCTTCTGTTGAAGATATTATAAGACAGTTGATGTGCCCCGTTGACTTCTATAGTATTCATTCTATGGACGTCAATGGGGTCCATCAACTGTACCCATGCTCAAAATATCTTCTTTTGTGTTCAGCAGAACAAAGAAACTCATTCAGGTTTGGAACAACTTGAGTGTGAGTAAAGGATGACAATTTTTGGGTGAACTATCCCTTTAAAGGTACTGCCCAAGTGACAAGTTTTTGTACCCCTTAAATGTTTGCACTTTTTTAAAGTCTATTCTTAATTAAAGCCAATATTGCCCCATAACCCCTCCCTTCTTTTACCTTAAAGAAGGCCCTGATCGCTGGTACGTGACTCGCACACTCAACTCAACTCGGCGGAACTCGTCTACTTCGTTTCCTACCTGAGAAACCACAAACGCTGGTTAAGAGGAGTTTTTACATTAAACAGTGAACTGTGTGGAGGATGAACTAACCCATAATATCATAACGATGCAGGGTTGAGTTGTGTCCACTCTGCACATCCCGTAAAGTGGCTGTCTAGAGTGGAGTTTAGTCGACAATTCTTTCAGTCCACCTACTATAAAAGAAATGGCATGACAGCAAGCCCCAAAACATAAAACTTCATTTAAAAGGCTTTCTGTGCTCTTACCTCCAGAATCAGCCAGTTTGAGCCTGTTCATTATTCCATCATAGGCAAATAACGCCCTGTACACGGAGAATAAAACGGCCACAGGGAATATTAAAGGTTCATGCTATTTCATTAGGATGCATAACTCAATTTGGAAACAAAGACAAATGTGTTTTAAATCCAGCCAAGTTCTCTGACATTTTAGTAACAGTCATATGAATGCTCTGTACTGATGTTTGAGTTTTGGTTGAGTGTATGTATGATTTATTGATAGATATCACTCTTTTAGTGTGTAATACATAAGAGTATTTCACTATCCTATTGACTGTATATATTTTTCATGCACAAATGGCACCGTTTCCTTTGAATGACGCCCAGGACCCTTCTTGGATCCCAAGGGTCTTCTGTAATCTGCTCACACCCAAAAACTAAAGGGCAGTTTCCCACATTCTCATGACAGCAATGTCAGAACTCACAAAATTATTACTCCATTTAAAATGATAAATTTAGACACTGCAGCCATTATTTTTTGTCTTTCTTGGAAATCACTGGGCTAAGTATGGCACAGCCATTCTCGAAAGCCTATAAGGATAATCACATAGACTGTTAATCCAAACATTTTTCAACTTCTAGGTGAATAGATTGAGCTATATTAAAGAAAACGGCTTATGCAAATGTCTTGAGCTGAACCCCTGACCACATATAGACTCTGTAATGCATGTTATATCTAACTTACATAAGACCCGTTTAAGCTGCTTGGGTGCTGTTATGCTGTGTTGCTAGTGATGCATGCGACGTGTAAGTTTTCTCATTACGGCGAGAAACTACAGGCACAATCTGTGTTTTTCAGGCACTGGTCAATTTTGAGATTTTGGGCTAATTTGCTTACATAACTAGTGGAAAGTAAACATCCAAAATACACATATAAGTAGATTTCAATTACAATACATACCTTTAAAAGGCTGTTTTCTCAAAATTATTATTTTTTCCTTTAGTAGCACTTCCAGAACATACATTAAAATTTACAGTTTACCCCCAAAAGAAAATTATCTAAAGTTGTAAATAAATATGTGTATATATATATATATATATATATATATATATATATATATATATATATATATATTATATATATATATATATATATTCTGATTTAGGGGGTGATAAAAAGAGATATCAAAAATCCCCTCTGTAAAAAAAACCTTTAATATGTCAACAAAATGAAATAAGAATTTCAAAAATGGCTTTATCCAATGTTCAGATTTCTGTTCGGGGAATTATGCAAATTAGATAATGCCTCATTTGCATATTTCAGCATAAGAGTTCAGAAAGCTTATACAAAACATTTGTCTTACAGTGCTGTAATCATCTAGGGAAAGTGGTGATAACTATTAGTTAATGGTTATTAGTTTTTACCATATTTATTGGTAGTGTCTTGCCTTAAATTTACGTAATGTATAAAAAATAATGTATCGTGGATGTGAACAATACATTATGCTAAGATGGACGTGTATTCATTCAAAAAGGGAGGAAATGAAAGAGACAGGAAGGTTATGAAGATGCAGAATCCTGCTTTTTCAAACTTCCGTGTTTAGACTAGCACCTTGATAAGCCATCTGGACTTTCTATCTCCGTTTAAATGTGCTTTAAGCCATTATTAATATTAAATTAGAATATCTGATATGTAGATAGATTTACATAATGTAATAGAGTTCTGAATCAAATTAGAACATTGTCTGAATAATTTAGTGGTTTAAAAAAAGCAGAGTTTAACATCATATCAAATCAAATCTGGCTGTATGAAATCCAAAAGGTTTCTCTTATCAGTAACACGCTGACTGAATAAAGTTCCATCAGAATTATACAGACTTTTTTTTTAACTCTCAAACAACCAACATTCTTTCTTTTGAAAAGTTCTTCCATCGGGGACTTTGTCCTTTTTAAAACATTTCCTGTGACAACAGTAGCCAGAACAACAGGAACTGCTCTGCTCCATGAATATGTCTACATTTTAGACCCAGCATGGTAAAAAAAAAAAAAAAAAAAAAAAAAAATCTCACACATTCATGTCTGTGTTGAGCAGATGCTTGACCCACACACACCTTGCTTCATCATCTAAAATTGTAGGATAGTTTACCATGCAGGGTGCTTTTGCAGATAAACATACAAATTAAGATAAGCAGGGGTATTTACTGAGGAAATTAGTCTGGGAGGGGGTTGTTTGGTCTTTAAGATAAGACAAACATTCTGGAATATAATTCTCTGAGATCAAGACACCACAGTATAAGTCTACTTTATAGTACTGGATGGTTACATACTTACATTTGGATATATATATATATATATATATATATATATATATATATATATATATATATATATATATACAGGGCTGGGTAGGTTACTTTTAAATGTATTTCCCTACAGATTACAAAATACACGCTTTAAAAAGTAATTTGTAACGTATTTTGTTAGATTACTTAAATTCTGTAACTTAATCTGAATACTTTAGAATACTTTGGAATATTAATAAGTATGTAACACACAAAAAAAAAGTTTTTAGCTCACAATTCTGATTTTTTTTCCCCCTCAGAATTCCGTGATATAAAGTTGCAATTGTGAGTCATAAACAAAATGTCGGAATTGAAAGAAAAGAAGTCAGAATTCTGAGATATTAACTCGCAATTTTCCAGAAAAAAATCTGAAATGTGAGAAAAATGCCAGGATTGTGAGATATAAACTCGCAATTTCAAGAAAAAAAATCTGAATATCAAGTTTTATCGCGCAATTCTGATTTTATAATTTGCAATTGTGAGTTTATATCTTGCAATTGCAGGGGAAAAAAGTCAGAATTGTGAGATAAAATTCACAATTATCTTTTCTTTTTTTTTACCTTTTTCACTGTATCGCAAAACATGAAAACATGAAATAATCCGGGTAATGTCATGTCAGTTGAGATTCAAGAATATGCAAACGTTTGAAAAGGGCAATTTTTATAAATTCAGTCATCTGTTATGTGAAATAGCTTATTCAGGACAGTAATAAATCAAAATAAAAAATTTTATGATCCCTCTTATTTTGTTAAAATTATTAAAATGCTGCATATTCTGCAAGGGGTATGAAACTTATGAGCAGAAATACAGCGTAGGATGCTTTATCAGATGGTCAGAGCCAGATAATCATTAATTGCTGTTTACATTTATTTCCCGTCACAGTTTACATTCAAAGTAATCACTTTGGTAATCTAAAATACTTTTTGAATGTAACTGTAATCTGATTACCACCCATTTAAAATGTAACTGTGATGAAATACAGTTACTCAGATTTTGTATTTCGTTATTTCCCAACTCTGTATATATATATATATATATATATATATATATAATCATGGGCCACAAAATTTAACTTTGTTTTGGTGGAATGTACCCTAATTCGTTTAAATACGAGAGGAAGAGATTTTGACGAGCTCGTTCTACCTTCACGAACATTACACGCATATACACATTAGCAGAGCCATCTGTGAGATTGAATATTTGCACATTATTTATTTTTTTTTCCAAGGAATTTCAACATGAGCATTGTGTTTTATGTTGTTGTCGGTGTTTATGAAAAATTAATGCATTTAAGCATCCGAATAAGAGCAACGGAAAATGTTCTTTTGTTCAAGACTTGAGAGAGTGCCTTTGAAATACCGCCTAGCAGAGTGGCGCAGCGGAAGCGTGCTGGGCCCATAACCCAGAGGTCGATGGATCGAAACCATCCTCTGCTAAACGTTTTTCTCTCTCAGGAAATTATGCGGATTATGTCATGTTATAATGAATTACAGTTATTACTGTTAGTTTAAAATGCATGTCACTCTTATTATAGTTAAAACTAAAAGAAAACTTGTTTTTATTACACCAAGTTGTCAAAGCAACATTTCTCACTGTTAAACTAAAATAACTAAAACTACATAGACAAATAACTAATAATCAACAAAATTAGCCTACTAAAACTTTAACTATTCGCCTATAATTTCTTTGAACGTGATGTTAGCTAAATATAGTCAGAAACGTTTATTGGAAATAAAAAATAATCACATGGATCACATGAATGGATTTCAGAAATAAGCAAATTTCTTCATCATACCAGTTTGTTGACGTTCTTGGATTCAGGATATCTTCTTTTGCCGTAAGTAGAGACAAACTGTATGTATCCAGATTTACTTCCCTCATTGATTTCATGATGGTTTTAGTTTAGAAAATATTATTTCCAATCCTTAAAAGCAAAACAAATGCGACTACAATAACCTGCACTCATACAGCAGATCTCGTTATGGCATCAGCTATATGTCCTCCTGAAAGATTAAAATAGCCAGCATTTGGCAATTGTTACAATAGTTAGGAAGCTTAGAAAAAAAAAAAAACATAAGCCACTCCTGCTCGGAATAGCGGTTTGCATTGTTTCAAAGGTTAACGACTGACAAATCCCACCCATTCGATTTAAATGAATAAGACAATACTGAATTAATGCTTCACAACAAAAATAACCTAATTTTTATATAAGCCTTTAATCAATAATCTACGTGAGTCTGTGTTTATGATTGGTTAACGAATGAAAAAGTATCGGATTATATTGAGCTATGGAACATATTCAGAAATGTTAATTTATTCTTAAAATTATTTTTATCCTGGCTCTATTTTGCCAATGCAAAGACAAATAAAATCTCAATAAATAATAAAAAATAGAAAATTTATATATAAAAAAGTACATACATGAAAGCCACAACTCTCAGCCAATAGCAGCGCTCCTCGCGTGTGACATCACTTCTATGCGCCGCGGATCCACACACACGACGCCGGCTCCGTGTGGTTTTTCTGTCGAGTTGAAATATGTCAACTGTCTAAGAAGTTGATGAATAAGCTCGCTTATCGGGTGCATTATTGTCTAATTTTATTATATTTATTGTGTTATTAGCTTAGTGCTGTTATAGTTTTATTTTATGATCCACGTGGGCAAATTGAAGACATTTCGTGTGTGCTGTAGTTAATGACAGTGCTTTTCAAAGCATAGCCTCTACAGTTTGCGTAAGATCTCCTTCAAGTCCGAGCCAGGATGAAGTGTCACTATGAGGTGCTGGGCGTTAAAAGAGACGCGTCGGACGACGACCTGAAAAAGGCTTATAGGAAATTAGCCCTGAAATGGCACCCAGGTATTTAATTTCATTTGATCTGTTCGATAAGTCCTATATTAATATAAAGCTGTTGGTATCGCCTCATATTTGAGCCTGCTCTCTAAAAAATTCTCAGCCATGATCTGTCAAGCCAAGTGCTGTTATTATTTATAAGACTTCCGTCAGTTTAATCATGATATTATGTAATGATGCATCATATTTTTTGTTCTGATTCTAGACAAGAACTTGGATAACGCAGATGAGGCTGCAGAGCACTTCAAACTGATCCAGGCTGCATATGATGTTCTGAGTGATCCACAGGAGAGGGCCTGGTAAGACCTACAGGACAACAAACCGGTGGAGAAAACTCCACAATGTTCAGCAAGTTAGGCCCTGTGAAATTCAAAAATTCCTACATATATATATATATATATATAAACCTTTTTTTTTTTCCAAATTCCATTTTTTTTTTAATTTCTTGACACCGATTTAATAGTTTTATTTAATTAGTAATCCAAAAATAAATAAATAAAGCATATCTAATCAATTGAAATCATGAAACTCAATTGTAAAAATTCTGTTTTATATTTATTTTTATTGTCCTTAAATTCCATGTTTTCCGCTTTAATTTTTTATAATTTCCATTTTTAATTGGTTAAATTTATATAACCTAAAAGGATGCCTAAATCAATTGAATTCATAAAACTTTAACAACTTAATGATTTACTAAATGTATTTTTACAAGAAATTCTGTCTTATTTTTTCTGAATTCATGATTTAATACAAATTTATTATCAAAATTGAATCAAATGAAAGCATGAAACATTCATTTGTTTATTCTTTTAAAATGTAATCAAATGCTAACTGAGTAATTCCTTTTTTTTGCAAACAAAATGCCGCACAGCAGCAGTTAAACTCCCAGTTGAGTGAAAAATAACTCTGTATTGTGAGATAAAAAGTCACAATTACCTCTTATTTTTTTTATTACATGACAGAAAAAAAAGCTTCCATAGGCTCTAGAGTTATAATCCAAAATGCAAATCGCCTTACTCTAGGCATGTTTGTGATAAGAGAGAGTTGTTGATTCTGTCCTGTATGGGGATCTTAACCAGGATGAGTTTGATAAATATTAGAACTTCCATGTACAAGAAATATTGTGTGCACAGAATCAGATGGTGAGAAAATGTCCACTTTTCATTGAATTATTCATTCCAGTGTGTGCAGTGTGAAATACTTTTCTATTTGGTTTACTTCCATTTTTTTCTCAATTAAATTTAGAAAACAATTTTCAGAAAATGCAGTTCTGTGAAAATCATCCTCAAACATAAGCCAGAACTTGGTACAACATTTATCTTGGTTTCATCTAGTCTTAATATCACAACTTGTGGGCTTGTGAGTGAGAGTGTGTGGGTGGGTATTCCCTACGTTATGGGGACCAAACGTCCCCACAGGTATAGTAATACTAGTAAATGTTGATCTTGTGGGGACATTTTTTTTGGTCCCCATGAGGAAACAAGCTTATAAATCATACAGAATTACCTTTTTTGAAAATCTAAAATAGCAGAACATTTTCTGTGATGGGTAGGGGTAGTGTAGGGGGACAGAATATACAGTTTGTACAGTATTAAAAACCATTACGCCTATGGAATGTCCCCATAAAAAAATGAAAACAGTGAGTGACGGAGTGTGTGACGGAGTGTGTGACGGAGTGTGTGACGGAGTGAGTGACGGAGTGAGTGACGGAGTGAGTGACGGAGTGAGTGACGGAGTGAGTGACGGAGTGAGTGACGGAGTGTGTGAGACGGAGTGTGTGAGAGACGGAGTGTGTGAGACGGAGTGTGTGAGACGGAGTGTGTGTGAGACGGAGTGTGTGAGACGGAGTGTGTGAGACGGAGTGGGTGACGGAGTGGGTGACGGAGTGGGTGACGGAGTGGGTGACGGAGTGGGTGACGGAGTGGGTGACGGAGTGGGTGACGGAGTGAGTGACGGAGTGAGTGACTGTATACAACTCACTGCTTCTAATGTGTGTGCACTAACTCGGATGGGTTAAAAGCAGAGGACAAATTCTAAATCCCATACTTGGCCATCACATGTCAAGTCTCATCATATTTTTAAAAGGATTTCCAAAAAAAAAAAAAAAAAAGTTTTTACTTTTTAGACTATTCGAGCTTCTCTAAAGCTGATCCTGAATAATTCTGACTCTTTGACAAGAGTGCTTTCAAAAGACCAAAGCGTTCTTTGCACTGCACCTCTTTCATTTTGAGAGTATAATTTTTGGCTTGTGCGGGTGCTAGTTCAGTGGTAAAAGCAATAGTTCACCCCAAAATTAACATTTTATTGTTCTTTTCTCACTCTCATGTTGTTAACTAACTAACCTATTTTCCATATGGTGGTATGGATGGACTACTTTTGTGGAGCTTTTTGACAATAGTGACAGAAGTGGCTGCTGCTGTTGTATACAAAAGAGCTTCTTCAAAATTCTCCTTTTGTGTTCTATGGAAAAAATAACAGCATATGGGCTTGGAATGACAGAGAGAAGTAATAAATGTAGTTGTTTATGCGAATTCTGCTTATCTACATGGTCTAGCTGCCTAACAAAAATGGGGATTGGTCAAAACTGTGTACTTGTATGAGTATTGGATGCATTTGGAATGGGTTTTAAAATTGCAAACAAATTAGTAAAATAATATTAAACAAATAATTATATTAATATAAATTAAAGAAGCTCATACTTGCAGCGTGTGCCATTTGATTTCCAGTTTAAATGAATTTATTGCCATAATTTCTATAAAAATTCCAGCTTTTATAATACTTCATTACATAATTGTTTGTTATTATAACGTATATGAATGAAAATTACTGTTCTTTTCTGCCACATTTTCTCTATATGTGATTAAATGCCACAAATTCTAATCCGTTTTTTGGCCATTAGTATACAAAAATGACTAGTTCAAATAAATATTACATTCTTCATTATACATCATTAATATTGAATTGTTAATATGACTGTTACTTTTGTTTTAAGGTATGATAACCATCGAGAGGCTCTGCTGAAAGGAGGAGTCAGCGGAGAATACCAGGACGACAGCATTGATCTCGTGCAGTTCTTTACTGTCACATGTTACTCGGGTTTTGGAGATGACGAACAGGTGAATATTTGAGTTGATACCACACAATTCTGAGAAAAAGTCAGCTCACAATTATGTTTTTTTCTGGCTATTGGCATTTAAATTTTGCAATTCAGACATTTTCAAAATTGTGGACTATAAACTTGGCAATGCAAGTTAATTAGTCAGAATTGTGAGATATAGACTCTGAGTTAAAGACTCTAGACCATTCTGAGGAAAAAGTCATTTTTATGACTTCATATTAAAGGAGGAAAAAAAAACCTTAACCAGTTAGTTTACTGCTCAACATTTGCAATTACAACTTACTTGGCCAAGTGGACACCTTCATGTACCACTGGAGGGCAGTAGAAGTTCATGCTGAAAATGCACTGCAATCCAAGTCTTTCAGTTTGCAGTGGTTGAGACTATTAATTGTAGAAATTGATATGTGTTTTTTTTGTATTTTTGTCTCTGTAGGGCTTTTACACTGTATACAGGAACCTGTTTGAGTCTATCGTAAAGGAGGAGATGGAGCACAGTAAAGATGAAGAAGACGAGGAGGATGAGTTTCCCTCATTTGGAGACTCTAAGAGTGACTATGACACTGTATGTAGACACTAGCACACATCATTACAGATTTTAAAGGGATGAAAATTACCCCATGATTTACTCACCCTCAAGCCATCCGAGATGTATGTGACTTTCTTTTTTCACATGAATACAATCAGAGATATCAAATATTTTAAAATATCCTCTTCCAAGGTTTATAATGGTGGTGAATGGGGGGGGGGGGGGGGGGGGTCTGATTTTGAAGCCAAAAAAGTACTTCCATCCATCATGAAAATAAGGCTTTCTGAAGTGGAGCGATTGGTTTTTGTAAGAAAAGTATCCATATTTAAAACTATATAATCTAAACTAACTAGCTTCCGGTAAACAACTGTACACATACTTAGAAGCTTTGACGCCTCTCGCAGTTCAAATAAATAGGGCTGTGCAACAAACTCAAGCTCCTGTTTTCTTGAATCGAAATTAACTCTTTAAAATTTCTCGTTTTAGTCTTCTAATTTGTGACCGGTGTTTTGTTTTGCGCTATCCTCTACGCATTCGTGGTTGTCTATACGTCATGTGTTGAATCAATGGTTACTCTTCCTCCGCAAATCAATGTGTACGACCATCTGCAGGAAGCTATTATTATAGTTAAGTTTTTTTAAATATGAATTTATTTATTTATTTATTTTCAGAAGGCCTATATTAACCAACGATTACCAAAGCCAAAGATTAATAAATCCTGTAGAAGTAGAGTTCATTATTAGTTCATGTTAACTAATGAACCAATGAAGTGTTACCTTTTAATTTTTGGGTTAGCTATTCCTTTAAATGATTTACTGTTCAAGAGGTTGGGGATCATAAGAGAGTATAACACATTTATAATGTTACAAGAGATTAAATGTGTTTCAAATAAGTTTATTTTAAATTGTAATTCTAATTAAATAAATAGTTTAAAAAATCTTACTGTATTTTTGGTCTAATAAATGCAGCCTCGATGAGCAGAAGAGACTTATTTAAAAAATCTGACCGACCCCAAACTTTGAAACATTTCTGTTTGTTAGACTTTTTTTTAGTGAACCAGAAAAAGAGAACTCAAATATCAATCAATTAGTTTGAATCAGTCTAAAGACACACATTTCTTTAAGTACTCTTAAAATTATTAATAGAGTCTTTAAAAGAATTGGAATCAGAAGCAGGTTTGTTAATATTTGGAACGAATGGAACACATCTTGAAACAGAAGTAATCTATAGTCTGTTTTTGACGGAGGAAAGCTGCTTCTTTTTGATAAATTGTTTCAAACAAATGCCTCATCAGTCTCAAACTCAATAGTTCTAAATTTATGAATTTTGAGACTATAGGATAGCATGCATAGTTTGTTGGAGAGATATGTAGAGATTGAACCATGAAAATAAACATTAGAGTTCTTCAGGGGGTCTAGAGCATTTTAGAAATGAGACTGTGGATTATTAACTTGGCTAAATGGAACTCAAAAGCATTCCCATCTATAAATACTTGTGCAAATAAGCTAGTACAGGCAACAGCAGGACAGCAGAATGTCGTATCTGAAAATAAATTTCAGACTGTTGGATAAAAGAGGGGGAAATCTTGACAGAAGACTTCTCATTTGGTTCAAACTATCCTGCACCGCTTTTATTCGTTAAGATTATTTTTTCCAGGGTCTGAACAATTAGGTTCACCCACTCCAGTTAGAAATGAAGGCTCTTAAGTGATGTAAACCATTTCCCTTTCTGGTGTGGCTCGTACCTGCACTCTACCTAATGGAGGTTTGGGAGTCATTTCCCATTAGTGGAGGTCTGGAAGAAGCAGGTGAACTGAGGATGACTCAACAAGCCTCTTGATATTTTTGTTAGAAGGATGAAGCATCCAGGATGTTAATCCAGAAAATCTAGTTATATAGAATTACATGTTCTCTTAACAATCAAATAATTATCTGTTATTTGTCTCCCTGGTGCTCTCAGGTTGTGCATTTATTCTACGGCTACTGGCAGAGCTTCTGTACACGCAAAAACTTCGCATGGAAGGAGGAATACGACACACGACAGGCTTCCAACCGTTGGGAGAAGAGAGCCATGGAGAAAGAGAACAAGAAAACCAGGGACAAGGCCAGGAAAGAGCACAGCGAGCTGGTGCGGCAACTGGTGGCCTTTGTCCGAAAACGTGACAAGCGCGTTCAGGCGCATAAGAAACTGGTAGAAGAGCAGAATGCAGAGAAGGCCAAGAAAGTTGAAGAACTGAGGAGAAAACAAAAGCTCAACCAGGCCAAGTGAGTGAGATTAGCCCATTTTATGTTAGGTCTGTCAAAATGCTTGTGATTAATTTTTTCAGTTTAATACATTAAAAATAGCACGGAATCAGTTTTTTCCCCCCATAATTTGGCTAGTGTTTTGATCGCTCTCTTATTCACACAAATGCTTTTAAACCGTTCAAGCGCCACAAGACCAGCGAGACCGCGCTTTCTGAATGACGCATGACTCGTGTGCACAGAAAGACGCGTGCCAGTATCGAGTTCTCTTTCGCGCTTGAACAATCAATAACACAGAATTATGGCAAAATGCTTGTTTTATCGAGTGTCCTCATAAGAGCAGTCTTAAATGAGAAACTATATATATGTAAAAATGTTAAAAAACTCTAAAACTAAAACAATGGTTTTAATCGCGATTAATTACCGAAAAAATCGACAGCAATTACATTTTACCACACAATTTTTTACTTATTTAGTTTGGATTTATATTTTATATAAATAAATGTGTATAAAACTTTGTTCTTGTACTTTGATACAGTTTTGAGTGTGTCTCAACAGCTGTGAGAGAGTGACTGTTTCATCTCATACAGTAAGATGCAACATGCAGAAGTGAAATGCATTGTTGTTGTCCACACAGGAACGACCTACAGTACCCAAAGCACAAGGATCTCATTTATCCTTTTCCAAGACCCATATCGACAAAATATAGACTTTTGGTAATCCATACTCTGATTTCTTTAGACCAAATAAATCATTTTTGATCGAACAGCATCCAAAATGAATGGCATTGCAAGGGTGAGAAATGTCTGGTGCCCACAGTGAAATTGGTGTTCTCACTACTTAACCATTCCATTTCGTGCTGATTCAGCCCATATATTTAATGTGCTGATACATTGATTGTGTGCCGTTAGGCTGGCGGAAGACTATAAGGAGCAGAGTTGGGCTGCCATGTCAGAGCTGGAGAAAGAACTGCAGCAGATGGAAGCAGAGTACGGTCAAGTGTTCGGTGATGCATCAGAGAGTGAAGAGGATGAGGAGGAGGTGGAAAATGGTCAGGAGAGGGCAAACATAGACGGGGGAGGTGAGTTCTGATGACGTACATGTATATACTTGAATGGATTCTGGGTACAGGAGGTCACAGGTTCAGGGATCAGTCAAAGGTTCAATACTCATTTGATCATTTTTAGACTGAAAAAAAGTTTTGAAGACTTAAAAACAGTCCTGCAACATTTAAATGTTATTGTATAGGTGTAAAATACAAAACAACGTGTGTTTACAAGTGGGACATCAGTTTCCAGATACTTAGAGGTCGCTATATAAATAGACAGGACAAGTCAGAGCAGTCACCTGTGATTCATACATAATACAATAATGTCACCAAGTCATGAAAAATACCTCAATCAACAGTTGTGAATGATAGACGGAATGTATCTAACAGCTGCTTGACCTTTGTCAGGTGCAGTGCAGACAGATGGTGCCACGGAAATGGGCGACTATTATGATGACCTGTATTGCCCTGCCTGTGACAAATCTTTCAAATCCGATAAAGCGTGAGTGAATGGAGCTCCCACGCATACTGCTCTGTGACGCTCTCCTCGCACACTGACGAACTTGTTGATTTCAATTTTTAGATCTCACATTATTAAGTCAGCCACTTCACAGATTAAGAAATTATGTAGTCTTTCTGTTCAGTTCTGTAGTTGATTTACAATTATAAAATGTAAAAATATATATACACTACCATTCTACAGTTTGTGATGGGAACATTTTTTTTAACTGCTTTTTATCCCTTCTGCAGACCAAGGCTGTGCTTATTAGATCATCAATATTGTGAAATATTATTAGAATTTAAAATAACTGTTTTCTTTTATAAAATATTTTAAATTGTAATTTATTCTTGTGATGCAAAGCTGAATTTTCAGCATCATCACTCCAGTCTTCAGTGTCACACGATCCTTCAGAAATCATTCGAGTTCAATTGAACAGCATTTCATATAACTGCTTTAAATAGAAATACTTTGTAGTATTTTAAATGTCTTTACCGCAACTTGTGATCAGTTTGATAAATAAAAAATGATTAACTTCTTTAAAAAAAATCAAATATTTGAATGGTAGTGTAAATGGACATTAATGTAGACATTTAATGATTTCTAATTTTTCTCAGGCGTGTTGTTTTTCTACTTCAGCCAATGTCATATTAATTTATTGGCATGTTTTTAGCTAATTTACATGCATTACATGTATATAATGCAGCTGTATAATATGATTCTCTCATATCAGCATGAAAAACCATGAGAAGTCCAAAAAACACAGAGAGATGGTGGCATTGCTACGGCAACAGCTGGAGGAGGAAGACAAGTCACTGAGTCAGAACTCTGCCGAGAGAGAGGAGGAAGAGGACGATGATGATAGTGATGAACTCGATGGCACACAAAGACAGAAGTAAATCATAGCACTTGAGATGTGCTATTCGAATATAGTTTATTTGCTATGCTACTATGGTACTTCACAATATATGCCTGATTTATAAACGTTTACTGTGAACATTAATGAAATGCAAAATAGTATTGATAATATTAATAGGATAATTTCTTTACTGTTTTTCATATTGCCTGAAATTGTAATAAAGGATTTTGTAGAACATCTATACAAGTTTGTGTACTTTAACAATGCAACTGGTGGCATTATTGGCTGTTCACTGATTGGTTCGTTTGATTACAGATTATCCAAAAGGCAGAAGAAAAAGAAACGTCAGCAGAAAAATGTGAAAGTAAGTCACTGAAATGTAACCTCAGAACCCCTGAAGTATTTGAATTCACTAGACTTGATCCAGTAAAATATAATTTTTTTAATACGGTTGTTGTGTAGAATCTTCCAGAAGAACCAGAGATGGACAGTCCAGTCCAGCGGTCCTCAGAAGAACATCCCCCACCTGCACCTGATTCGGGCAACAACGAGGATGGCCCTGTCCCCTCTGAGGACCCAAATGAGAATCTAAAACCAGAGGGATGTGAACCCACAAACCAAAAAAGGTGCCTGTTTTACAGTCCACCAGTTTAAAATCTTATGTTGTTCTAAAGAGAATTAAGGGTAAAGTCATCTGTATATTAATATGAACTGAGATTAACTCTCAATGTCACCTTTTACAGCTCCGCAAAGACAAAAGGGAAGAAAGGCGGAAAAGACTCTAAAAAGAATATCAAACCACATGGAGGAGTAGAAGTTGCACAAGAGGTGTGTGTACATGTGAGCAAGCGGCCACTCCTGTATGGCCTAACAGCTGTTTAATAATAATCATCATCCAGTCATATACTACTTTGTTGAAATAAATGAGTAAACTGTAGTATAAATAAAACATTATTCTTCCCATGCTTGTAATGAGAAGTGCTTATCATTCAAAATAGAAGCTTAAAAGGATCCCTGCAGTTTTCCATCAAAATAAGTTGACGGTTTAATGAAGACGTGCATAAATTAGTATTATAATTTTACATTTGTAATGTAATATAAAAGTATAATATGTTGTTCATTTTACAGTGCAATATTACAGTAATATTTATTGTTTTTTTTAGTAATTCTTATTTTATTTTTTAAATTATTGAATTTATTTTATATTTTCATGTAATATATTATTGATATAAATAATAATAATAATAATAATAGCCATACTAATTTATGAGAAAAAAAAATTGTGTATCCCTACAAACAAACACATCAGATTTGTTTTAATTACATTTTAAACTGGAATCACAACTTTTATCTGAAAAATCACTAATCATGTTTTTGATGGTACAGCCCTAGCTTGGAGTTAATTATTGTTCTCCAAAATGTCTGTCAACAATTTGTGGTAGAAAAGCTTTATGTAAATTCTTCTGTTTTTTTTCCCGCTCCTTATAGAAGGAAGTCAACCTGCGCTGTGTGACCTGTCAGTATGAATTTTCCACCAGGAACAAACTTTTCGATCACCTGAAGACCACAGGCCACGCCACTGCCCTCTCCTCCGGTAACGCTGCCCAAACGTGCAAGAAAAAGGACACCAGGAAGAACCGATAACTGAGAGGCGGACTGAAAGACTGAAGTCCCCTCTGACTGTACATTTGTCCGAGAACACATTGTTTCATGACATGCAGTTTTGCAGCCATCAGGGAGTGCGTGTCTTTTTGTCCCTCTGAGAATTGATTTGTGCCCCGTGGGCTGACATTTCTTTTGTAATGCGCCATACGCCAAAAGTTTTCCCTAGAACTGCCATTTATTCCTACCGTAATTGATGCATAATCTGGTGCCTCACAGCGGATCCGTAGGCGAATGAGACTTATATTGAGAAGCCCGTGCAGATGTTTTTTTTTTTTTTTTTTTAGGAGGTTAATAATTATCTTGCTGCTAATGATGGCACGTTTTACGTCACGTTTAATTGCATTTTCATAGTGACCATTCCAACCTGGGATCCTGTAAAAGGCAACGTGAGGAATAAAACTCCACTGGATGTTTTGAACATGGATGTTTTTGACAATAATACCAAACTTTCATTTTATTGGAAATGTTTTGGAAGGTGGAACCGTTTGGAGAAATATGCTATGAACCGCAAAAATCTCACAACAATGTTATGATTAGTAACAAGGCCATTGGGTTCAAGATCACGAATAGGGTATAAGCTAAACATTCAAATATTTTTATTGTACCATGTGTAATGGGTCAGCTGCAATATAAAAAGGCTTAGTGTTATGCAAAACAACACCAGTGGATTTCCAGGAAAGGATCTTAAAAAGAACTAGAAAAAGCAACAGATGCTTATTTAATAAACAGATTCTTTCTTTGCTGGACAAAAAAAAAAAAAAATCTGTATCTTCACATAACGTTTTAAGAGACGACAGATTTATTCATGACCTTGCTTGTCTTAATGGTATAGGCTATGAATGTCACTTGAACTGGGTCAGGTTTGAATTTAATCCTCTCAACTCTCCACACACGTTTATGTATTTATAGCAGTGTCGTTTTAGACACGACCCTGCAGTTGATGTATATGTAAAAAGCTAAGGACGTTTGTAGAAATCTTCAAGTGTTATTTAAGTCTACAAATGCGCGTTAGTCTTTATTTAGCGTTGCAGGAAATTATCATTTCGTCTTGATACTTTTCACTTTTTCACCAGCCCTGAAAACAATTAACTAATTAAAAAGGTAGTTTCTACCAGATTATGAGTTAGTTAGTTTATTTATTGCATAAAGAAGTCTATCAAGTTCTATTTTCACAGTACAAAATCAATTTGGCAAGATGTATCTGTACCTGTAAAACAACACAAACCTGTTATACCATGTATATCATGGTGTATTGTTAGAAGATAAGGTTGAGATGACAATAGTGTCAAGTATATAATGAAATCACTTTAATGTACCAGTTAAATTACTTGTATACAATATTACATGAAGGTAAGTTAACTAGAATTACTTATGTTTTTCTACATTTTAATAAAGATATTTGATAAGCCAGTTTCCTAAAAGATTTAAGAGTAAGAACTGGTCTGAGACGGTGAGGCCACAGACAGAAAGTGCTTGTGAAGGTGTTCTTGACATACCGCTTTCGTACATTGTGAGTGTGAAAAATATATTAGTTGCCTTTGGTGGTCTTTAGATTCAACTGCTCACACCGGTTATGTAACGTGTAATTCTCCTGTTAAATCTGAGCCGATGTGTCTTCATCATGTTCTGCATTTTCTTATCTTCTCTCCATGTAGTTGAGCACTGCCTGGTTGAATACAGCGAGGAAGAAGTCTGCGTCGTCTTTAGTTATACACATAGGAGGCTTGATCCTGAAAGTCTGAAAAAGAATAGATGGGGTGAGAGATTTGAGAGAAGGTTCCATGGCCAAGACTACAATTGAAATCTTTGAATGTGAGCTTTGAATTTATAAAATGAAGCATTTTACACAACTGTTGCCAGATTTAGCTACGAAAGTGCTTAATTTTCACAAATTGACCTAAACAAGCAAATTACAAAATCTCTAATTTTATATATACACGACAGGTTAAAAGTTTAGGTCATTTTTTTTTTTATTCAGCAAGAACACATTAACTTGATCAAAAGTGACACTAAAGACATTTCAAATGTTATAAAAGATTTCAAATAAATGCTGTTCTTTTGAAGATTCTACTCAAAAAATCCAGGAAAAAGATAGTTTCAAAATATGAAGCAGCTGTTTTCTACATTGATTATAATAAGAAATGTTTCTTGAGCAGAAAATCAGCATATTAGAATGATTTCTGAAGGATCACGTGACACTGAACACTCAAGTGATGATGATGAAAATTCAGCTTTGATCACAAAAATAAATACAATTTAAAATATATGAAAATAGAAAAGTTATTTTAAATTGGAAATACAATTTCACAATATTATAGTTTTTACTGCAGTATTTTGTATTAAAATATAAATTTAAATAAATCTGTTAGACATTTGAATTTTTTTATACATGATTATATATATATATATATACACACATACACACACACATACACACACACATACATATACACATATTTATTTACAACTTTAGATAATTTTCTTTTGGGGGTAAACTGTTCTTTTAAATGTACATTCAGTGCTTACTTCCATAAGTTCAGACAAGAAGGATTCCTGAGGCTTTGAGCGACCATGCCACTACATGACCAAAGTGAATCCCTGGAATACCATTTCCATTGCACAACATCCTGCACTCATGTTCCACCTCCACAGGAATCACTTTACATACAGACTTCGTCACCTCGCCTACCTGTCCATACAGTCCCCCTTTTCCAATCAGCACGCCCATGTCTTTAGTCTCCTCGAAGATCTCAGCCATGGCCTCTCGAGGAAGCGGGTCTCTGGTGGCCTAGACATGGGTTTCAGAAAGATGTCAAAGTGGGTTTTAAGAGGGTGATTTCAGGCACTTTGATTAAGCACAATTTTTGACTTGTCAAATTAAACTTATGTTACTTTTTGTTGACACTTAAATGTTTGGAAAAATTAAATTCTCCATATAATTAAAGTAGATGATGTTTTTTTACTGGCAAGCTCCAAGTTTTGCTCATGCACACAAAACACAATCACTAAATGGAAAACAGTAGCTTTGACATTCGGCAAAATATCTCTTTTCATGTTTAATGAAAGAAATTAAGTCAGGTTTTGAAAAACACACTCTTAAATGTATTTATTACTTCCACTCTATGAATTTCAATTCTAATGGAAAGTGTACTTTGTGTGCCTGTATTATCCCTCTAGACACATCCTCAGTTTCCAGTATAATAACCATAGGTAAGTGATGCACACTGGGTGTTTTTAACACTGGCACAGAGCGGAGTGCATTTCTGGGAATGTTCAAACATGTTGTCTCATTGCTATCTGCTCTAGTTAATGGCTAACAAGTTTTGTAGCTCATTCGCTGTGAGGAAAATTACAAACACTCACAACAAACACTCTGAATCATTAACTATTCCATCTGGAGCTCAAGTAACTCCTACATTCGACTCTTCTCATACCTCAAGGTCAAGAAACCAAGATTGCTCCGCAAATAATGTTTAATGAAGTGGATGCACAATCACAAAGCATGAGGATTTTCACATTGATCCCTGAAGCGAGTAAAAGCCTGAGGTGTCATTGGGATTAATATTCACAAAAAAAAAGGGTTTAAGACATTTAAAGCTGAAGTGTATGTTTTTTTTTCTCCACGCTAAAATACTTTATTTTATGCTGAGATTATTGCATCGCCATTTGTTTCTTTGTGAATTTGATTCTACAGTCTTTTAAGAAGAAAAGCTTCATATCATAAAGGTAAAAGTGAGGTTACAGCATGAGACGAGAGGCAGTTTCCATCATTAAAGCGGTACACAGTGGGACACGTGCACTGCCAGATGTCTTTGTGTATTTAAGGCATTAGTTCACGTGGAACGTAATGTCGTTACTCAGAGATACAAGATCCTTCAGCTGACAAATATGTTGCTTTTGTAGGCTGTAGAGGTTGTACTAACAGATACTTGTCTACATTAAGCAGAAATATAGGCAAGTTTCTATAGCAAATAAATGTAGACTCGCTTCAATCAATGCTTTTTAAAGGGTTCGTTCACCCTAAAATTTGTCACGAATTACTCACCCTCATGTCGTTCCAAACCCGTAGGACCTTCGTTCGTCTACGCAGCACAAATTAAGATATTTTTCACGAATTTCAACAGGTATCTGAACCACACATACAATGGTATTACAACTTTCAAGGCCCAGAAAGGTTAAAATGGTCCATGTGACTACAGCGGTTTCATTCTAAGTTTTATGAAGCGACGAGCACTGTCCCTACAACGTTAACAGCATAGGAAAAAGACAGGGAAGAGAAGAAATTCTTGAATAAAGTCGTTATTTTTGTTTTGTTTTTGCGCACCAAAACTATTCTCATGGCTTCATAACATTAAGGTTGAACGACTGTAGTCACATGGACTATTTTAACAAGGTCTTTACTACCTTTATGGACCTTGAAAGGTGCAATGATGTTGGTTCAGAAACTTCTCGGTTTTCATAAAAACATCTAATATAATATAATATAGACGAACGAAGGTCTTACAGGTTTGGAAAGACAAGAGGGTGAGTAATTAATAACAGAAATTTCATTTTTGGGTGAACTAAACCCTTTAAGATAAGATAAAATATAAAAATATGTCATATCAAAACATTAATAAATGGTTTGTATTCTTACCAATTATTAATCTTAATCATAAAAAGCAGGTCATAAATACACATTTACTGTATATAATTTTTCATTGGCTGCTGATGACTATTGATCCTATACTGTGAAGCATGTAACTTTCAATCATTCACCTTGTCTTTGACCATCTCCACCCCGATCAGAAGACCTTTTCCCCTCACGTCACCGATGATCTCATACTTGTCCCGGAGTTTGGCCAGTTCGGTGAGCAGGTATGTCCCCACATCAGCACTGTTCTCCTGTATTTTGTCTTCTTTTATTGTCTGAGAGCAACATATAGCATTCAATTTCAAGTATGTATTAGCTAGTATGAATTCAAACAAAACTGCACTCACATCCATGCAGTTAAATCAATCCATTCATACATACAAACACAACATTTTATGTATTCACTGTTGCTGATGCTAGACATTTCATTATTTTATGAACCATTGATATTTTTATTTTATATTATTGATTTATTGATCTTGTTTTTCATTTATAATTTTACAATGCTCACTTAAATAGTTCACTATTGCTGATATCAGATATTTTATTTTGTGAACATTGATCTTTTTTAATTAGATTTTATAGTATTATATTGTACGCTATTATTTCGATTTTTGTTCTCCCTTAGAATGACATTTTATGTATTCACTATTGCTGAGCCAAGATATTTTATCATGTACCGTATACTATTGTAATAGTTTATCATCAGTGCTGGGTAGATTACTTACAAATTGTAATCTGTTACTGATTACAAATTACATGACAAAAATTGTAGGTAGTAACGTAATCTATTAGATTACACATTTTAGGTAATGTAATCAGAGTAATTTAATTACTTTTAGATTACTTTGACCCAACTCATATCACATGGATATAGATGTAGAGTTTATGTTGGAAACTTTGTCTCCTTGAAAGTGAAATGATTTCTGTAAATCCAGTGTGTGCATTTCCAAAAAAAAAAAAAAAAAGGAAGATTTTTCTTTGCTTTTCACAATTGCGGATACCAGGATATAACTGTACACGACTGACAAGTAAAATGATCTGCACTTACGTCTAGTACTGATGAGGCGACTGCACAGGCTAATGGGTTTCCTCCGAATGTGTTGAAATGAACTCCCTTCGCAAAGGATCTGGCAATCTCTGCAAAATATGTAAATCACATGATATCAGAGCCGAAAACGATCTATGTGCAACACTCAAGAAGATGCTTTTAGCAGTGGCTTATTTATTTTGTTGGCAGCAATTTAGGCATTAGATTCGCTCATAAGCTTCTCACAGGATGAAGAGCGAACAGCAAGAGCCAGAGAACTAATTAGAGTGAATGGAAAAAAAAAATAGGAAAGGAGCAGTGGCACTCCAGTGGGCTTTTAAAGTTTAAGTATGTGGGACTAATGGGGAATTTGAACTCATTTGATCCACATGTGTGAATGAGGCCCGGTGGTAGGAACATTTTAGGAACAAGGCATTTTGATCTCCGCTGTATTTTTTCTTCATACAATGGAAGTCCGTTTGCTGAACCGAAACCGAAAATGTTTGCTTATTAGCATTCCTCAAATGATCTTCTTTTGCTTTCAGCAGAAAAAAAAAAAGCTTTGGAATGACTCATGAGGGCGAGTACATGAGGAGAGTATTTTCATTCGTGGACTGTCCCTTAGAGGACATTTACATGTATTAATTTGGCAGATGCTTTTATCCAAAGTAACTTACTTACGCCTCTCTGTGATGGTAAGACAAGCCTTCGCTCCTTTAGTGAGGGCAGGCTTCTGGTAGGGACGTAGACTTGTAACAGTGAGTGGAAGTAGGAGGGAGCAGAGCCGGAGATGGATGTGTAAGCAAACGTCAACGCCTTGAATTTGATGCGAGCAGTAAGTGGTAGCCAGCGCAGAGAGATGAAGAGAGGCGTGATGTGGGCTCGTTGAAAACAAGACGTGCAGTATTGTTCTGGATCATTTGAAGAGGCTTGATTGGACATGACGGCAGTCTAGCCAGAAGAGCATTGCAGTAATCAAGCCTAGAAATGACCAGGGCCTGGACCAGAAGTTGTGTTGCTCAGTTAGAAAGGGTCTGATTTTCCGGATGTTGTGTGGTGCAAATCTGCATGACCGAGCTGTCTTTTAAATGTGGTCTCTGAAGGTCAGTTGGTCAAAGATAACTCCAAGATTTCTGGCCGAATTTGATGGCCAGAAGAAAGTCATTTTAGTCACATCAACTTGTTAGGTGCTTTGCAATGGCAAAATGATGACATTGCAAGGATAAACCTTTGCAGGGTTTGAACCTACGACATTAGAAACTAAAAATGGAAAACTCTTTATGTGTTTTGGTCGTTCATTTACAGGACAACAGCGTTTTGGGGCCCTGAAAAGGTGTATCAAACTTCAAAGTGCATTTTTTGGAAGTCAATACCGTTGTCGTCTCTGTGTAAAATACAAAAATGCAAATTTGTGAAAGCAGTATGCGTATGCGTATAATGTGTTCAGTCTATACAAAGTGACAACTACTGGCCTGGCATGAATAACGCAGGAGTTTTTGCGGATCCGTGTGAATGGGGACCATTTTTTCAATAGTGTTGCCTGTACGTGAAAAATGCAAAGGAAAAACTTTTACATTTTTAGTGTATTGTTGTTGTGTAAACGCAGTGTATTTTATTCTGCTTATTTCAATCAACATTTTTAATAAGTTTTGTTTTAGTTAACTACTAAAAAGTTTAGTTTTTGTTTTGTTTTGTTTGGCCATGAAGGTACTAAAAGCAACAGAGTAATAAACAGGGTTTGATAGAAGTTTGATGTGTATGAGGACAAACTCAAACATTAACATCTAGTGTGTAAAACCTTTGTGTCAAACTTTCTAACAAAAAGAAAGAATATCCAGCTGCATCTAACTGCAGAGCTTTTCAATATGAAATACACAAGCTTTTTAAAGTCACAAAGCATTGAGGTGAACAACGGTAAGCCATCAATCAATGCTGCATAAAAGAGATTTAATTTATAATTTGTGGTTCATTTTTTTCTAAGAATATTTTCAGCCATGCTGGAACTTGGATTCAAGCTCACCGGTGGGTTCATAGTGCTGCTTCCTCTTTCACCTTTCTCTTCCTGCATAGTGCCTCATTAAATTTGAAGAATAGGACTCATTGTGTAGCACATTTAAAACACCTCCATGACTAAATGTAGTTAATTAATCTATGAACACAAACTTGCTAAAAGAAAGTTTTACAAAGACAGCTTTAATTAGCACATCACACAACAGGTTAATCAGAATTTGGCTGATTTAACAGTAGAAAGCGCACCTGACGTGGTGACTACAGCCCCCATCGGGAAGCCGTTCGCAATGCCCTTTGCCATGGTAACCATGTCTGGAATGACATTATGTCCTTGGAAACCCCAAAAGTGGCTCCCTGTGCGGCCAAAGCCAGTCTGGACCTAAAAGAACCAAAAATAGCAATAAATAACTTTTTTCAAACTATAAGAAGTTGTAAGTACAAAGATTATTGGAGTATGTTAGATTATTGCACTTCACTGCTATTGACAAATCCTCTCCTGTGTCCTTGTGGGATAGTAAATTGTCCATTAAAGCTGCAACGACGTGTCAACGTCATCGATTACGTCGACTACGAAAATACGTCGACGTGCGTGAAATGCGTCCACGCGTCACACCGTTTACATTCATCTCGCGTAATGGCGGCTTCTGCTCCTGGGAACGGAGAAAGTTCCATTCGATCACAAAAACCCAGACCATGATTATCAAAAGTATGGGAATACTTTAAACAGAGGCCAAATAAAATGGTCCTTTGTTCCCTTTGCAGAACCAAAATGGCGTACCACCTATGGAATTGGATCTCTGCCAAATTTTTGCGTGCGCAAGATCATATTTTGAGCGTTGGGGAGAAAATCTTCGTCTCGCAAATGAGAAAATATTTCGAGCGAACGAAAATCAGTTTTACATTTCAAAGAAGTCTATTTGGATGTGCGCGGACATTCTTTCGCACGTGCAAGGTTTCAGTTGCTCGCGCTCCTGATACCCGCCCTGCGCGCTCGCTAAGACTCCCTGCATTACAGACAGAGCAAGAGGACAAATACATGGTTCAGGAGACGTTTGTTCAATGGCTTGGACACGATCAAAGTTCCTTTTAAGACTGTATAGAAAGTCTTTGACACTCTTCATCTTAAAGTTCAAATGTCTACCACTGGAGGACCACACATAAGTGACTTATTTTTAATCAAAGTCAAATCGTATTGTTACATAATGGCGTGTCCCATTGTTTCTACACCTCAATGAACTGCTAAATTAGTTCTAATTTCTTACGTAAAAAAAAGATCACTAGATTAATAAAAAAAAAGTAATAAAAATAATCGTTAGATTAGTTGACAGAAAAAATAATCGTTAGTTGCAGCTCTATTGTCCATCATATGCACACCGAATCTTGCCAGCAGTAGTAAGTAATCTCTTTTTGCCTACCCTTTTATGAGTACTGTCAATTCAGACATGCTTCTTTTTTCACATACTGTTTTCAAACTATATAGTTTGGAAGTATGTGATTTCAGATGCAATCAAGGATTTGTTTTTGAAAAATATGGGAAATAGTCATCTCAACTATATGAAGCATCAACCATGCGTGTTTGGCTTCACTGATGTACAGAATGGGATTTAAAAGCAAATTCTTCAGACCTCATCCGCTACACAGATTCCTCCTTTATCCCGAACAAGCTGGTAGGTGTCTTTCAGATAGTTTTTCGGAAACTGAACCGCCCCACCGACACCCTGCAGAAAGATAAAAATCATAATCATGATTATAACTTGTCACATGTTGTTTTTACAACAGTACACTAACATATAACATATTGTTGATTTTAGTCAGTACTGGAAAAATATGTGCAATTTATAAATTATACTTGAATGAAAAGGAAAGCAATTACTGATCTGAATTTTATATAATTGTAAACATAAAATGCAATCTCCAATTAGCTGGACTATGCTATAATACACTATCCAGAGCAAAATTCTGACATCCTGTTTTGAAAATGCAAGTTATTATTGTTGTGCTTACTAACTTATTACATCTACCAGCAAAGTGCTGGGTAATGGATGTGGTCTTCTTTGTCAGATTTTGTTTCTATGACAACCAAAATACCTGTTATCGTGGTGAACGAAGCAAATTATCCAACACTTGCAACTGGACAGGAACTATGTTTGCTGAAGTATATTAAACTACAGCAGATTTCAGTCCTGAACTTTTAGGACACTCAGGTTATATTTTCATTGCATTTATGTTTCTATAATTACCTTTATACAAATAAAGATTCAACGTATGGTATGGTGCAATTAAACCTGGATGGGTTCGGCAAAGAAGGCAGCAATCCGATTGGGAACGGTTGTAGCGAACATCTCTTTGAGCTGACTGATATACATATCATTGGCCTGACAGTGACCTGAGATTCAGACAGAAACAGAGATTGACAATCTGTGATGCATGAAATTTGAGCTAACAACTGAATAAGAACTATATTTGATGAAAATGCAAGTGGTGCTTGTGCAAGACTTGCTGCCACAGTGCTAGGGCTTTGTGGGTGGTTGCCAGGGTGTTGCTGAGTGGTTTTAAGCATGTTGCTAGAATGTTCTTATGATGCTGGCCTTATTAAGCCACACTTATTACAGTGAAGAGTTAACAAGCTCTGCTCTATGGCAAGCCGTTTTGACTTTTATTCATTTTCAGGAAATGAACTTGTGATATCAACGGTTACATTTTCACTAGTAACAACGTTAATTCTTGATATCAACAATTCAATTTCCACTAGTATAAACTATTATAGTTGATATCAAGAATTGCATTTTCAATAGTGAAATCTCGCCATAGGCAAGAATTCAAATTCAATTGTTCATATCAAGAATTCATTTCTTACTACTTCCAGTTTCACATATCAGGAATACGATTCTTACTAGTAAAAATGCAAATTTTGATCTCAATAATTACATTGTTGCTAGTGCAAAAGTCTATTCTTGAACTGAATTTCTACAAGTAAAAATATTCATTTCTGATATCTGAAAATGCGTTCCTGATTTCAGTATCTAAAACGGCTTTCTTACTAGTAACAATCACATTCAGATATCAGAAATGAATATTTTTACTTGTAGAAATTCAGTTGTTGATATCAAGAATAGACTTTTGCACTAGTATCAATGCAATTATTGATATCAGAAATTTGCATTTTTACTAGTAAGAATTGTGGAACTGGAATTTCAACTAGTAAGAAATTAATTCTTGATATCAACAATTGAATTCGAATGGCATCCTATGGTGAGATTTCACTATTGAAAATACAATTCTTGATATCAACAATTATAGTTTATACTAGTGGAAATGGAGTTGTTGATATCAAGAATGAACATTGTTACTAGTGGAAATCGAATTCCTGATATCAAGAATGAACATTTTAACTAGTGAAAATGTAATTGTTGATATCACAAGTTCATATCCTGAACATGAATAAAAGTCAAAACGGCTCATGTGTTGTGGGGTTTTTTAAAACAGCTGCGGGTTGGAAAATTCAAATATTTTACCTACTGAGATAACCATATCTTCTGCTTTAAAACATCTTTCCTAGCTATTTAACAGAGATTCACTGATTATATGTGAAATGAGGTTTTGGTACAGGTTTATATAGAACGGAGTAAAAGGCGCCTTTGATTTATTTTCCTATAAACTACTAGATGAATTACTGCATAACCATAATTATAATGAAACCATCATATTTAAATATATGATGTTGATCATATCATATAATAAAATCTAATTTATTGTTACAACTTTAAATCTATATTTGATGATTATTATTATGGGATCGCTTTACTTTCTAAGAATAATTTCATTTCTGAACTTTTAAAATACATTTTTATATTAATATATTTTAATGACAGTATATTTCTTGAACAAAAATGAATTCTTTTATTAATAAAAAAAACAACAACAGAAAATAGTACAAATTTTGCTAAAGTAATTGTTTTGAACAAGAATGAACTTAAACATTATTAATAGACATATTACTAATAAGATAAAGTATTTGTATCAATTTTGTGTGGCCCCCCTCACCACCACATACATTTAAAAGATTTTTTATACAAAACAAACCACTTTTATGATTTATTTTCAAACAAACTTTGTTGCTATAAATATATTTTCCACAATCATACATCTTGGCAGTAGAGAAAAGCACATTGTTTCTCAAGGTGTGCCTTTACCGTGTTGTACCCTGTGTGTGTGTGTGTGTGTGTGTGTGTGTGTGTGTGTGTGTGTGTGTGTGTGTGTGTGTTTGTGTGTGTGTGTGTGTGTGTGTGTGTATAAAGAGAGAGAGAATTTATAATGGATTATTATCTTTATATAATAATAGTAGAAGTCAATGACATGCCCTCATTTTGCTGTTTTGTGTGTGTGTGTGTGTGTGTGTGTGTGTGTGTGTACCTGGGGAGCAGCTGCATTCTCGGATGGTTTGAACCGGAGAGTCTCTACAGTGGCTTCCACCCCAGAGGCCCCTGAACACATCCGGACACATGGTCTACAATGAACACAACCCACATAGGAATAAAACCCTCACAAAATGTATCAAAGTTTTGCAGGACAGATCCCACAACTCAAACACATACAGTTTTAAGACATGCTTTTCAAATAAGAAAACGCACTATATTCTCAGTATTTTTTTCTCTCTCAATTACTTGGAAATCAGACTTTCATATCTGATTTTAATCAGATTTTTCTTATCCTATTGCCAAATGAAATAATAAACCTCTCTAAATGTTATGCTTAAACCAAGAAAAATCTATTTGCGACGGAGTAAGAAAAATAAGCTTATTTCAAGAAGAACTATAAGAAAAACCAGAACTCGCATTTTATATCTCGCAATTCTGAGAAAAAAATTCAGAACTGCGAGAAAAAAAAAAAAAGAATTGTTAAATAAAAAGTTGCAATTACCTTTTATATGTTTTTATGTCGGAAACAAGCTTCCTTAGATATTGCGTATTGGGTTGTCGTTTTTCAAACCTCATGATGTCTGACAGTAATTCTGTTACTTTTGCATTAAACACCAACACCAACATAACTTATCATGATGGTTCCTCTTATAATGTGGTTTGTGGACTTGACACCGAGGAATATTGCATTATATAAAGCAGGTAGTAGACAGAAGAAGAGATGTGTGGGTGTGACACGTACATTATGGCAGCCCAGAGAGGAGGGAATGGGATATTTGTAATCTGTATTGGATGTCAGACCCGTCGCTTGTGGACTGCCACCATGATAAGAACCCCTGCGCACACAAACACAAATGATGCAGCAATTACTCTACGTACGGCTGTAAAGGGCTGCTTGAACTGTCATCAACAGGTTTCCCAAGAACTCCCCGTCTTCCATTTGTTCAGATATGGGAAAGAATTATTGGCAAATAAGGTCAATCACCTGAGAGTGATGACGTCAAAATTTCCTGTGTGCAGCCGGGCCATTAGCACCGCAAGGTCATTAGCCTCCGAGCCACTGTTAGTAAAATACACAACCTAGAAAAGAAGACAGTCACAATATTACAAAAGATACAGTATATGTACATTATTCAGATTTTCTCTGTGCAAAGATATCGCATGTCTTTTATGCTCATCAAGGCTCCATTAATTTGATAAGCAGTTACTTTTACTTTTATTGAGTTACTCCCTAAAAAAGTAACTAATTACTTTTTATGAAAAGTAAAGGGTTACATTACTTTTGCCTTTCTTTTTCTCACCTGGGTTAGACTTGCTTGTTTGTTTTTTTTTAATAACAACAGAAAAGTCCTATTTTTTTTTAGCAAATGATGAGGCCCTTTCACACCAAAAGTGAAATGAATAAGCCTCGGGCTGAAGGAAATGCTAATTTACACCTGTACAGTAGAGGGCGCAGCTCAAACAAGCCTTTCAGCTGTGTTGCCATTATGGATTAAAGAAGAATAGGATACTTAAAGAAATAGGAGGGCTTCTTAAAGATAAATTAACAGGTCTGTGAGTGCCGGAATTCTTAGTGGTTGGTAGGTGATCAAATACTTATGTCATGCAATAAAATGCAAATTAATTATTTAAAAATCATGCAATGTGATTTTCTGGATTTTTGTTTTAGATTCCGTCACTCACAGTTGACGAGTACCTATGATAAAAAGAACAGACTTTTACATGCTTTGTAAGTTAGAAAATCGGCAGTGCAGTAAATACTTGTTATTTATATATATTACACACAGTATATTTTTAATACTTTTCCTTACACAAAACAGCCCAGACCCCACTTTGAAATACTCTGCAAGACAAGAATACATTGCACATAATACTATATACCACAATGTAATGCGCTCAATCTTCCACTTCCAGATATGAAAACATACCTTCAGTGGGTCTGGCAAAAGGGAGACAAGTTTCTCTGCATACTCCTGCATTTGTGGGTACACATAGATGGGTGTTGTGTGCCATAGATGCCTTAGCTGTTTCTCAGCTGCCTGTGTCACTTTCCTGCAACCATATTCAAAGTTCTGATTCAATTTTACAAATAATTTCATAAACAAAAACAAAGCCCATTTAAAAGCTCAGAGCAATAACATGCTGGAACAAGTCCACAGACATTAATTTAATTGCAGTCATTTATTTAATTTCAAACTCACTATAATGCACAATCATGAAATGAACAAATAAAAATGTTGCATGGCAACAAATTGAACCTTACGGGTTACAGTGTCCTACACTGACAGTGGCCACCCCCGCAAACAAGTCCAGATAGCGTCTTCCATCCACATCCCACAGCCACTGCATGTAACCCTGGTTTATGAACACTGGTTTCTTATAATATGTTACCTTCATGGTCATGGGGTTGCAGTTGTGTTTCCTTATCTCTAGTAAACGTTCTTTAGACATGCCCTGTAGGAGAAATCATTCATGCTTAAAAATAAATTGATTTCTCTGTATATTTGATCATTTGATTTCACCTTGTGTATTATGACATGCCTCCAGAAAAAAAACCTCTTACCTGATATGGGTCAGGTTTATAGTCACATGGGGGAATCGGGGGCAGGACAGGTGCTGGGTGTTTAAATGCTGATTTTTGGCATAGCACACCTGGACAGAGGAACATTTTAGTCTATCTATATATATTTACAAAAATATAAATAGATAGACAGGTAGGTAGTTAGTTAGATACAGACATAGATAGATAGATAGATAGATACAGACATAGATAGATACAGTTGTGTTCAAAATTATTCAACCCCCACTGAAATTGATTGTTTTGGCCGGTTTGACATTGATTTTGATCATTCAGTCATCCTGCTTACAATTAAATCAAGAGGCACGTGTAGGTCAGACAAATATAACATAACATTTATAATGAAATAACCACAAATGTCTTTTCTCTGCTCACATCATTATCAGTTTTATTCAACCCCAAGTGACATTCAATCTTAATACTTAGTACAACATCCTTTTACAGTTATAACAGCTTTTAAACGTGAAGCATAGCTTGACACAAGTGTCTTGCAGCGAGCTACGGGTATCTTCGCCCATTCATCATGGGCAAAAGCCTCCAGTTCAGTCACATTCTTAGGCTTGCGCACTGCAACTGCTTTCTTTAAGTCCCACCAGAGGTTCTCAATCGGATTTAAGTCTGGTGACTGCGATGGCCATTTCAAAATGTTCCAGCCTTTAATCTGCAACCATGCTCTAGTGGACTTGGAGGTATGCTTGGGATCATTGTCCTGTTGAAAGGTCCAACGTCTCCCAAGCCTCAGGTTTGTGACGGACTGCATCACATTGTCCTCCAATATCTCCTGGTACTGAAGAGAATTCATGGTACCTTGCACACGCTGAAGCTTCCCAGTACCTGCAGAAGCAAAACAGCCCCAAAGCAGGATTGACCCCCCGCCATGCTTCACAGTAGGCAAGGTGTTCTTTTCTTCATAGGCCTTGTTCTTCCTCCTCCAAACATAGCGTTGATCCATGGGCCCAAACAGTTCTAATTTTGTTTCATCAGTCCACAGAACACTATCCCAAAACTTCTGTGGTTTGTCCACATGACTTTTGGCATACTGCAGTCGACTCTTCTTATTCTTTGGAGACAGCAAGGGGGTGCGCCTGGGAGTTCTGGCATGGAGGCCTTCATTACGCAGGGTGCGCCGTATTGTCTGAGCAGAAACTTCAGTACCTACATCTGACAAATCTTTTCTCAGTTCCTCAGCAGTCACACGGGGACTTTTCTCCACTCTACGCTTCAGGTAGCGCACAGCAGTCGAAGTCAGCATCTTCTTTCTGCCACGACCAGGTAGCGTTTCAACAGTGCCCTTTGCCTTGAATTTGCGAATGATGCTTCCTATGGTGTCTCTTGGTATGTTTAACATCTTTGCAATCTTCTTATAGCCATTGCCCTTCCTGTGAAGAGTAATCACCTCTTCTCTTGTCTTCCTGGACCATTCTCTTGACTTCACCATGTTTGTAACCACACCAGTAAATGTCTAGAAGGAGCTGAGTATCACAGTCATTTTAAAGCTGCCTAATTGGTGCTTATTAGGCTTTATTGCTGCTCCCTGACATCCACAGGTGCTTTCAATACCTGATTGAAAACACTTCAATGGACCTCTGTTCTTCAGAGTGGTAGTCTTTAAGGGGTTGAATAATTGTGTCAATGAAGAATTCACAAAAGAAACATTTACTACTGTATTACAAAACCAATTGATGTCATTTTAGTTGCATATGCTTCTTTAAGAAGTCCTTGTAGGATTTCATTCTGAATTCAATTACAAATGTACTCTAAATTCTCTAAAACCATTTACAGCATTGGGGGGTTGAATAATTTTGAACACAACTGTACAGACATAGAGAGAGATAGATAGATAGATAGATAGATAGATAGATAGATAGATAGATAGATAGATAGATAGATAGATAGATAGATAGATAGATAGATAGATAGACAGATAGATATATAGACACAGACATAGATAGATAGATAGATAGATACATAGATAGATACAGACAGATAGATAGACACAGACATAGATAGATAGATAGATAGATAGATAGATAGATAGATAGATAGATAGATAGATAGATAGATAGATAGATAGATAGACAGACAGATAGATAGACACAGACATAGATAGATAGATAGATAGATAGATAGATAGATAGATAGATAGATAGATAGATAGACAGACAGATAGATAGATAGACAGATAGACACAGACATAGATAGATAGATAGATAGATAGATAGATAGATAGATAGATAGATAGATAGATAGATAGATACATACAGACATAGCTAGATAGACACAGACAGCTAGATAGACACATAGATAGATAGATAGACACAGACATAGATAGATAGATAGACACAGACATAGATAGACACAGACATAGATAGATAGATAGACAGACATAGATAGATAGATAGATAGATAGATAGATAGATAGATACAGACATAGATAGATAGATAGATAGATAGATAGATACAGACATAGATAGATAGATAGATAGATAGATAGATAGATAGATAGATAGATAGATAGATAGATAGATAGATAGATAGATAGATAGATAGATGATACAGACATAGATAGATAGATAGATAGATAGATAGATAGATAGATAGACATAGATAGATAGATAGACATAGATAGATAGATAGATAGATAGATAGATAGATAGATACAGACATAGATAGATAGATAGATAGACACAGACATAGATAGATAGATAGATAGATAGATAGATAGATAGATAGATAGATAGATAGATAGATAGATAGACACAGATAGATAGACACAGACATAGATAGATAGATAGATAGATAGATAGATAGATAGATAGATAGATAGATACAGACATAGATAGATAGATAGATAGATACATAGATAGATAGATAGATACAGACATAGATAGATAGATAGATAGATAGATAGATAGATACAGACATAGATAGATAGATAGATAGATAGATACAGACATAGATAGATAGATAGATACAGACATAGATAGATAGATAGATAGATAGATAGATAGATAGATAGATAGATAGATAGATAGATAGATAGATAGATACAGACATAGATAGATAGATAGATAGATACAGACATAGATAGATAGATAGATAGATAGATAGATAGATAGATAGATAGATAGATAGATAGATAGATAGATAGATAGATAGATAGATAGACACAGACATAGCTAGATAGACACAGACATAGATAGATAGATAGACACAGACATAGATAGAGACACATAGATAGACATGCAGATAGATAGATAGACAGATAGACACATAGATAGATAGATGGATAGATAGATAGATAGATAGACACAGACATAGATAGATAGACACAGACATAGATAGATAGACACATAGATAGACATACAGATAGATAGATAGATAGATAGACACATAGATAGATAGATAGATAGATAGATAGATAGATAGATAGATAGATAGATAGATAGATAGATAGATAGATAGATAGATAGATAGATAGACACAGACAGACAGATGGACAGATAGATACACAGACAGACAGACAGACAGATAGACAGATAGACAGACAGACAGGTGACGGGCAGCCATTCGTCAACAAAGATACAGTGGTAAAGTGATCACGGTAACGTCAAACACAGTTATTTGTACTTTTTTTGTCATGACAGGACCATTTTCAATTCGTGATTCGATACTCAGGAAACCGGACAACAGATTTGTTATGGAGTCTAAATACGCGAACACAATTATGGAAAACTTCACACAAATGTTCTGGTCACTTTAAATGAGGAGACAAAAACACTGCATTCTTACCGCCTTCTTTGTGGAATTTCACACAAACTTCGACTGAATTCCATAAATCCGTTTTCCCGAACAGAGACGGGCCGTGCAGCCGAGAGCAAACTTTATGCATTACTAATGTTTTTAAGTGCAATTCTTCTGCAGCGAATCTAAAAATTTAGTGTTGAGAAGCGGTGAATTCTTTCCTCCAAAGTGCCCAGGGAGGGTCGAGCTCAACCAATGGTGTGTCAGGGTAAAGTCTGTCTCGAGGCCTTTAGTTGGTTCATTCTTATCAGGTTGTGCCTACGAAAGGGTAAACGTAAATGTCCAGAATATAATTAGCTGATTATACTGATTTGGTTAAATGTGTTTCAAGCCATCATTCACAGAATAAGCACTCCAACACACCTGAAACAGTCTGAGCATGTGTTTTAATGGTTTTGCTATGTGATTTCACAAATAATGTTTGTTATGGAAAAGCAGAACACAATAAGGATGTATTACATAGGTTAACATCACAAGTTTAATTCCAGCACCTCCAGTTGTTTGAATTCACTAAAAAAAGACAATAAAGAAACATAATTTCAACAAGCCATACTCTTAGCGTATAACAATCTAATGTTTTTGAATTTGAAAGATTTTAATACAGCAAAATGTTGACTGAATTGAAGTGGCTTGGGTTTGGTATATTGAAATCATAAACTGATTCCAGTAACAAAGCTTGAATTGCTAAATGAGTATATAATCATCCACATGCCTTGAAAACTGAAATATTATTTCACATTGTTGTCCTGAGGCTTCACATGAAATTAGATACTGTTGCAAACACATTTTGTCGATTTGCCGTCGCCTGAGATAGAAATCTATTGAAATCCATTAAAAGAATTTATGCATTACTCTGTCCATGCAGATTATTATGCATGAAACTGAGAATATATGACTGTTGAACCACAAAGACATAAAAAAATTATGCTACTCACAAATCAACAAAGTTAGATTAGGATGATTTATGTACTGAATGGCTTAGGCAAACCCAACAAAACTATTTATCATATGTATATATATATATATATATATATATATATATATATATATATATAATCTATAGGTTACATATAAATGCATTTCTACATATTATATATAACAATTGAATTTATTGTTTATTTTACATGTACACTTTAGACAAACACGTTTAGTAAATAACTCTTTCCAACAAAATAGACAGTCTCCTCTCAGAGATAAAAATAAGGCAACGTGGAATTTGACTCTTGCACTGGCAAGGGCTATTTTTGTCTACATATTACTAGCTTCTTGTTTAGTGATTTGTGCATTCACAATATAATAACTATCTGGTTATTTTGGAACGAATTAATTTTATAAATATTTTTACAATTTCTTTTTATATATCAAATATATAAAATATGCAATGCTGAATTGATGGATACCTATGATTGAAGGATATACAGATTTTGGAAAAATAGATTCTCACGGGGTTAACATTCAGAGAAACATAAATTCTTACAGCGAATAATCCGCTGTAGCATGTGGAAACAGTTTACATTTTTTCATTTTACACCAGTTGTGCCTTTGAGTTCAAAATCAGTGCCAAAAACATTTATGATTAAATACATTCGGTGAGTTTACCTCCACCTGAGAGCTGTAAATATCAAAGGCAAATTCTCTAAAATTAACAGTTTAACAATCAGTTCAAATCCCTTTTCATGTACTTACATTTGCATTAGGGTATCATAAATATCCAAAGACATTTTGAATTATATGGATGAGATTACTGTTTCCAGAATGAACGCCATAATATGCATGTTGGAGTTTTAAGTAAATGTTATCATTAAAAATGTAGAGTGAAATGCATCAAGCAAAAGCTTTGAACTAGGTGAATGTTTAAACAATACTGAAAATCAGTTGATAAAAATATTGTCCATGTACATTATAGCAACCGATCCCATCATGTAGTTTAGGAGTGAACAGCGTAACAGTGCCATGATGCAAAATACACACAATAAATTAATGCATAGTGGGCAACTATGACAAGTGCTAAGTTTTCAAATCTCTAAATAAATGACAAATCATTCAAGTTAACATAATATGGTATTCACTACCCATTTTACTTCCATAATACCATATATTTCTGAGTAAAACAGCATAAAAATAGAGCATATTTTCAATGGGAATTGATTGGATTGTGAAAAGTGGACTTTCCATAACAGAAAGCAGACCTGAATGAAAACACAATAGGTGTGTCCCAGTTTGTGTACTTGAGCACGATGGTATTTTGTAGTATAAATAGTATGAGTAGTGTTCACACTGAAAATTCGTAATAGAAGAAGTACACTTTAAATACCTGGATGACGTACTTAATTAACTGAAAAAAGTGTGGAATGTTGGACACTTCATGCACTTAACTGTCACAGCTTTAATGACGTAGCGGAGGGGGAGGAGCTATCATGACAAAATAACCGTATAAAATTCATTCACTTTATGGCTGAGTACGTAGTGCATAAGTATTAGCGGATAGTGGACAGCTAATGCGTTAATAGCTATTTTGCTGTAGGCTAACATATATTTAAAAGTTGAACCAGAGATGGAGAATTTTTTTTAGTTGGGAATTTTACCGAAAAATATATTAAAGTAAACAGCATCCATTTGGATTTCATGTTAACTTTAAATGCATTAAAACAGTTATTTTAAGTGTAAAAGAGCAATTTTTGGTGTTTATAAGTGTCACCTCAAAGTACACAATCTGAAACGTGACTTGTACAAAGCTTTGCAAACAGCACACAAAAAATTCATAGCGCACAGAGCCTTTTCAGAGCTCAGCCCTGAAACGAGGCCTTCTTACTTCAAATTAAATGTCAAAATAATTTGTATAAATATAAATCCTCTTTATTAAACCAATGTAGAAAGATATGAGAGGGTGAAAAGCTCTTTTTTAGGGCTTGGCATGAGCTGTTTACAGTCTAGTGTTTAGGATATTGTTTTTGTTGCATTCGAGGCAGATCACATCTCTGCCTTCATGCATTGGACCACTATTTGCTAGAAGGATGGCATCAAGACTGTTGAATCCACATAACCGTTTCCCATCACCTTCATGCCTTCCTGTGGCATCGGATTGTATGATTGGTGGACGGCAGGTTTGCAGGGGTGAGGTGGTTGCTGGCTTGTGCATTGATCAGCCTGGCTGTCCAAGTCCTGGCTGTAATTGTCCCCACACTGATGGGACGTTTCCCTTTGCAGAAACAGAATATTGTTTGACGTCACTTCTTTGACCTTGCTGTAGTCCTCCCCGGTGCAAACAGACCCTTCAGGCTCACAGTTTGGGTCCGAAAGCGGCCTAAGCAGTAGCATATTTTCTGGGTTGACCCTCTGCACCTCTACATATTCCAAGGAACGTGACGGAGGCACGCTGTGAGCAGGAGTGGCGGGGCCGTCCATACTGAACTGGTTGTAGCTTTGGGAATGTGAGCAGGCCAGCTTGCTGAAGCAGCCCTCCTGTGGGGGGATGTCCTGATGGTGAAGTTGGTGGTAGTTGCTTGCCGTTGCGTGTAGCGACAAATGGCTGAGGATTTCTGGGTATGTGGGATCTATGTGGTAGGCCGGTTTCACACCACCTACTTGGTAGTGGTGGTAAGGTTGAGGTTCGGGAGACGAACACACAATTGGCCAGGTCTTGACACCTCCATCAATGGACTCTGGAGAACTGGGTTCAGGACCCTGGCTCTCACTGCTTTCAGTTGAAGCCCAGCTCGTTTCTCCGTGCTGGCTGTACTGATGTTGGTCGCTTCCGCCTCCTTCCCGTCCCTCCAAGCACTTCTCCAAAAGCAGGGTGCGACTGTCGCAGCTGCCCCGGCCAGAGTCGCAGTCCGATGGGCTTTTGGACTTCAAGCAGTCCTCTGATAGATCTTTACCATCTAGTACCATTTCTTGCTGCTCATTGTCGTACACCTCAAGGTACTCCACCAGTAAGTCATCATAATCAGTGGTTGGCGGGAAACCTTGGATCACGAGAGAATTGAAAATTTCCTCTGATTTCCCGCTCTGTAAAGAAAGCAAAACAATTGAAAATAACTGCCTAAAAATGCAATTCAAAATATAGCTGCGAGCAGCAGATATCGGTTCAAGCGCTTTAAGACCTTTAAGTACATGCGTGAAAAGGTATTATGTTTTATTTAGCAAGCCTGTAACCATTTCAATCATAGATGCAAAAGAATATTTACAGCCAATACAGGAAATTTATCATAGGAAATATATTAACCTTTTTAACAGTTACAGCCCACTAGGCCCGTGAGTCAAACAGTGAGACCTGTTTATTACCTTGAGCAGCTGTTTGTCAAATCCTTTGATTTTCGGTCCAGGAACAGGAGGCAGCAAACAAAGCTTCACACTGAATACAAATATATTTGAAAAAACAAAAAACAGAATGAAACTCTAAAAGATGATATTCAACATTTTTCAAAGGTTAAATAAACTGCTTCATTTCTTTCAGTGGATAAAAATGACTTATTTGGTTGATTTATATAGATAATTATTATATTTTTATAATATGTCCTAATGTGTTTGACAGTTAATTTGTCATCATTTCATTGTTAATGCATGGTTAAGAACAATGTTTATCAACAAATGTTCTTCATGCATGATCATACTATAAGCACTATGGATACAGTAAAAGTACTTATCTAGAATACGGAACAAAAGCTTCCACATGTCTCGACAGGATTAAGAGATTAATTTTGGATCCCGTTTGTCCTTGTACTATTGAGAATGCCTCACATTATTTGACAATGTAATTAGTCTATCTTTGTCAATTTAAATCTGCGCTTAGAGAAACTGGCCTAAAAACATTTGAGGGTGAAGTGAGGTACTGCAAAATCTGGATCAATCCGCTAATGGGAATGGCAATTTAATTCTATATAATGAGTATATGCTGAGCAAATTTGATTTCAATCACACTGATATGTATGACTTCTACATTTGCCAGTGCTGGTATAAAAACAGAATAAAATGCAAAACTAAACAAATGAAATACCAACCCAGACAGCAACATAGTGTGGCCCAGATCCGGCCCACATCTGGTACATGTGGATTACACGCGCATCAGATGTGTGCCGCATCTGGGCCGACACAATGTTGCTGTCTGAATTAAAATATATCTGAAAACAAAAACATTACGTTTACAATTAAATAAATTAGTTCTGTCAATTCATTTAAAAAAATGAACTAATCAATTTGAGAACAAAGTACAACAATAGCTTGTTTGCTTTAATGTGCTAATTTTGACAGCACTAAAATAAATAAAAAATTAGATGGAAATGTTTTGGGCTCAAAAAAGCACCTGTTTCGTTTCAAATTTAGCATCCAGGTGAGGATGAGGACGATGAAGACAGAGAAAACAGTGATCATGATCCACAGCGGACGCTCTCTGGGTAGATCTATATAACACAAACACAAAAACAGGAAATGATGATGAATAGAGTGCATTTCTACTCCAATTTGTTTTCCACTTATGACAGAAGTTTGGGGCGACACATACGGTACTAAAAAAATGAAAAAGGATAACAGGATAAACGGTGGGTAAAATTGGGTCACTGCATTTAAAAAATAAAAGATAACACATTGGAACAGTGTAGAATTTGAAAATGCTGTGAGCTGGAAACAGGCTGATCTCTGACTCGTTTTGCTCTATTTCATGCTTGCCGTCGTCAGGTGCGACTCCCTCCGGGCCTGACTTTCCACGGAAGCTCCGGGGCAACTGAGGCCCAACAGGAGCTGCGGCTCAAAAACATGCGTGGCTGAGGTTGTGCTAGCCGGGTGAAGATGAGGTCATAACTCCCTGGAGAAACTGATGGCCTGTTGGTATTCCCTCTAGAATTGTCTGCTCTGTTAGATACATATGCGTACAGCAGATTTGTTCTCAGGCTCAGCGGGAGACCATAGAAACACAGACTGGGGTTCTGAAAAGGCTCTCTGGCAGTGCTGGATGATAATTGAATAGGCTTCAAGCATACCTCAACCTACTGGACTAGAAATGTTTTGCTTCTCTTACATGCGTCTAAGCTGAAAAAGGGCACATATTTTCAGATGTTAACATTTTTCGTATCATTCATTGGCCTACTGGTGCACATTTTATGCTTAGCGGCTGGCAAACTTGAGAATAGAAAATCTGGGATAACAAATGTAAATTAAACCAGAAAATAATGTCACTTTCAACTCAAATTGTTATTTTGATAATATAAGTTGTAATAGTTTTATTATATTACAAAAATGTAGAAAACAATCACTCTTAAACAAACATAAATAAATAAAAATATAAATAATATACACTGGGGTCAGAAGTTTGGAGTTTATAATGTTAAAAGAAGTTTCTTGCTCAGTAAGGTTGCAAGTACAGTAAAAAAGTACAAGTATTTTAAAAATGTAAATTATTCCTTTGATGGCAAAGCTGACAATAATATTGTGAAATATTATTACATTTTAAAATAACGTTTTTAATTTATTTTAAAATGTAATTCATTACTGTGATGCTAAGTTGAATTTTCAGCATCGTTTTCAGAATGATTTCTGAAGGATCATGTGACACTGAAGACTGTAGTCTTGATGCTGGAAATTCAACTTTGCATCACAGAAATAAATTATACTATAAAATATATTAAATTAGAAAAGTTTTCATAAAAATTGTTATAATATTTCACAATATTGCTGATTTTACTGTATATATATATATAATTTTTTTTTACAGCATTTTTGTAACAAAAAAACATGGCATCTTTAAAATATTATTCAAAAAATAAGTAAAATACTCATAAAATATATCCCTAAAATATTTATAATAACCAAGTTTACTTAATAATGAGAAAAAAAACACTTACAGTCAGGCATTTTGATGTAGGTGGTTTTGGTCCATTCACTCCAGAACCCATGATCGGGTTTACATCGCACCTGCACCATGTATTTACCAGGGTGAAGGCTGAACACGTTATAGTACTTTTGCCTGCCAGCATCATACTCCTACACAAACACAAAGAAAACGCTTTAGTCTCATGAATCAATATGAAAATATATTCAATCTATTTAATTATTAATAATAACTGTATTACTATTTTATATTACTGTTTTAAAAATAAATGATAAAATTTAAATATTTGTATATTTTTGGATTTAATACATTATCATTTGTTAACATTTGTTTAAGGCAAAATATGTTGATATACTTTTTTTTTTTAAATTGTGTAAATTCACATCAAAATACATTTTATGCAGTTAACACTTAAAATCATGAGAATCGCAGCATCAGCAATAATCATCCATTACAAGTGTGGTCTCAGTTCATAGAGCCAATACTATTGCTCTCAGGTTACTCTGTCACTAGGCAATCATTATTGGTCATGCCTCTGTGTTACTGAAGCACAGCCTTTGGGTAAAAAAAAAAATCTGGTTCGATCTAGTCCCTGTTGTTCTGTATATCTAGCCTCCCTCAGGTTTCTGCAGACTAATGAAGACATAAACCCAGACTGGGACAGTCAATGATTAAACTGCTCTGTGTAACAGCTGATTTAATGGCTGTCCACTAGCGTTCCATTCATTTAAGATCTTGGATAATGTCACAAACACACAACAACTATTTTCTACCCTGCTAGGTAATATTTGAAAAGCTCGCATTCAACAAATTAATTGGTAATACAAGTCCATCATATCAAGAAAACAAGTAAGTTAAGTGTACTGTATGTTGTGAAGAAGTATTCAACTGTATTCTAGTGGTTTCCTCTAGGTGGCGCTAATCTAAATAGTCAACAACAAGGTAACAAATCTAGACTAAAATGTAATCGATAATCAAACATTTTCTTAAAAAGATGCACAGATTTTTTTTTTTAACCCACCACCCATTCTTTATCTTTTTCCTGTTTGACTCGAAGCTGGTAAAGTAGCGTGATCCACCCTGAGCGGGTGTCTGCGGTTCGAGGTTTCTCCCAGAGCACTTTTACAAACGGACCCTGGTCTTCATAGACCACTACTGCTGTGACGTTCTCTGGAGATTTTGGTTGAACTGTGGGTGAAATAGAGAGGACAGGATAGGATGAGCAAAACATACAAGAGTTAAACCGAGTAATGTGATGTACTAATGATACGATCCTGTGATATGGAACAAATTTGATCAACTGAATGCATCCTTGCTGAAAAAGGTATTAATTAAAGGGGTCATTGATTATGATTTCATTTTTTTTAACTTTATACAACATCTGCAAAGTTGCGATGCTCAAAGTTCAATACAAAGAGAGAAGAAATCTCCAAACTTTTGAAAGGTAGCGTAGACCATTTTAAATGTTAAAGGAATACTTACCCAAAAATTAGTTCTGTTATCATTTACTCGCTGTCATGTTAAACACAAAATATAATATATTGCTGAATGTCAATGTATTAGGACAAATACGTGTTTCATATGACTTTTAAAGCCATACGATAGCTTTGTATGAGAAACAGATTGACATAATTCACTGTTGCTCTCCACTGCAGATTGCAAATCTCATTTGCTAATATTGCAAATCAGTTTTGGAGCTTGACGGCCCCTAGTAACTTAATGCTTTGCTTATACAGAAAAAGAATAGCTCTGATATTTCTTCTTATTTTGGGTTCTAAAAATGTCATGCAGGTTTGGAATGACATGAGGGTGAGTAAATGATGGCGAGGTTTTTTCTTGGGTGAACTATTGATTTAAAATTCTGTGCATTCAGCAATAACACAGAAAACTAGTTTCTTCCAGTTAGAGGGTTAAAAGCTAGTTACATCTAATAAGGTCATCCTGAGGGACCTTTGCTCATAAACTTGTTGAAGAATGAAGAAAGAGAGAACAGAAAAGCATGCTTCGTAGTGTTTCACACTTTCAGCATAAATAAAAAACTTTAGTTAAAGTTTAGTCTCAGTTATGGTTGTACATGATGAGTTAATGATAAGATGGAATTGGACTGCACAAATTGTTCAGATCAAAAGAATGTCACATGGATAACTGCGGGAACTCAAATAGCTGCTAAAAATAAACCACTAAAATAAATTAGATTGGTAAAAATGACCCTTTTGGCTTAATGAGAGGACATGTGACCGATGGAAACTGTAATATTTTACGAACCAAAGGACAGAATAATGTTGTGTCTTTCGCAACGGGCAGCAATAACATTCCTCTCATTGATGACTCCACCGCAATAAAATCTGCAACAGCGGTCCTTAACATCCCATATGTACTGATAAACGAAATAACGAACAAATGACACATTATACAGGAAAGAACAAAAGGTGACGGGGCGGTTGAAGAGAAATGAATGGGTGATAAACGAAGAGAGAGTGGTACAGGAGGTAGTTACAGAAAAGCTAATGATGACAAAATATAAGCATACCTATATAGACCACATCCACCTCCACGGGGTCTGAAATATTCTTCCCCAGTGCGTTAGTGGCCACCACGGTGATGTTGTAGTTGATCCAAAGCGATGTGTCATTTTTGTTGAAGAAACACGAGTTCTCGCCGGCGGTTCTGTAATCTGGGCACTCGTTGACCGTCTCTGAGCTGAATATGAAAGATATCAACAGACATCACGCTTACTAACTACAAATTAGACTCCGAAATAAAAATATGAACATTTCTACAGCTAGTTTGTGTCTGACAATCCATAACCATATCCAAAAATGTGCACTTCCAAAACAAACAAATACAAAAATGTGCCAAACATAATATTCAATACTAATGTTGATGCCATCAAAATATTAACTAGACTTAACTAGTGTACTTTACATTTACTACTACATCATTCACAAGTTTGGGGTCTTTATTATTATATATTTTGAAAGAAATTAATAGTGTTATTCAACAAAGATGCATTAAATTGATCAAACGTGACAAAGACTGTTACGTTCAAATCAAATCTCTACAGGAAAAACTTGTGTTAAATGAACTCTCCTGGGCATATGTGTGAGACCATACTCAAGAGAGTTAAAGTGTTGAAATAAGTGTGTTAAATGAACAGTGAAGTAGTGTTCAAGTTAATGAGATCATTAAGTCACCATCATGGTGATCAGTGTTTGCTATAGTTGGGCTCTTGACCCTTAAATTTTTAGTTTAAGATCTGAGTTGTAACAGCCAAACTAATAAAGGGAAAAGATGATCAGGTGGTATTGGTTATAATTTCACATAGTCATTATTTGGTGTGAACCACCAATCTCATTAACATCGCAATAGGTTAGATGTACCTTATAGATCACACCAGCCAATAATCTGCGATTCAAAAGCATGATATCCAACATTTTCAGTATAATCCAAAGGATTTCTTAAAAATTGTTCTGATAAAAAAAAACAACAACAAAAAAATAGACAGACATCAAGATTCAGCCTGTGTATCTCAACTGTGGTGACCCTCAAAAAGCATGTTGCAGTGCATATTGGGTGCCACCAATCATCCATGGCTCCCATCATGCATTGCTGCATGAATAAATTATGAGTTTCATTTCCTTTATTCTCACTATTTTATTACTTTATTTATTCTCACTATGTTCGAATGTTCAGAGTTTATCAGAATATGCAGCTTGTCACCCTTTCTGAGATTCACAGGCTGATTCTTGATGTCTGTGCGTCTAAAAGAATGTTTTTTTTTTTAAGAACAACTTTTAAGAAATCATATGGATCTTATGCAGTGTGAAACTGGAGTAATGTCATGATGCTGACATTTTAAAATGAAATAGAAATCAGTTATTTTAAGTGATAAAATATTTCATAATATTACATTTTTACTCTATTTTAAATTAAATACATCCAGCCTTGGCGTGCATAACAGACTTCTTCCTAAAACATTTAAAAAAAAACCTTACCAAACCCAAATGTTTGAACAGAAGTGTATATACTCCTTAAAGTTGACAAAATAAACCTTTTATTGCAGTATATGTACAGTCTCTTCTGAGAAATTGGACCAAAAATATTGATGATTCATCTTCCCTGCAGGGGATTATGCAAATTTTTTTGTCCAACTTCCTGCTTTTTTCAATTCAGGAAAGAAAAATGTATTCCCCTAAAATTACAAGCTCATGTCATACTGTATCTCATCATTATAGCCTTGAAATACCATAATTCAGTCAAGTCAAGTCGCCTTTATTTATATAACACTTTATACAATACAGATTGTTTCAAAGCAGCTTTACAGTGATAACAGGAAAAAAAGATTCAGTGATGCAAACCGAGTTCATTTAGGCTGTATAGCAGCTCTAAACGAAAATCGTGACATCGTTCAGCTGAATTTAATATAGTGTTGATTCAGTTCGAAGTGTTGATTCAGCACGTTTTTCACATGCAAACTGTCTTAACACGAATTCTACGAACCACACTTGGTGCACTATTACATGCTATTACTGTAGGTTTGATCTGTTTGTTTACAGTTCTTTTGAATCGCAAAACCATAATATTGTCATAACACTTCTTGGATCTGCACTGGTGAAAATCGGAGTAATTTATATTTGGCAGGGTGTGTGAGCACGTGTGTTTATTTCACATATGTGCTCAGAAACAGAGAAATAAACACATGGCAGTTTAAACCACTCATTACCAGAGGAAAGAGCAAGACACAACAACACCTTTGATATCTCATTGAGAGCCAAAGAAAAGTGTAACAAGTATGTTACATTGTAAAAAGGTGTAAAAAGTATGCTGAGTCTACTCTCAAGATGGAAAGGAAATGCTTACTTGGGTCTAAAAAGGGGAAAAGGAAGAAAGACACTGACTCTTCTAGACGGTAGTAGAGGGCGTAGGTGGTTGGCAGACCCCCGTCATCTCCAGGTTCCCACCAGCAGGTGAAGGTCTCCTTCTCTGGAGAGCGACAGCTTGTGAGTCTGGGTTTGCCTGGGGGACTGACACCTGCGGATATATTGCATCCATTTAGAGTGCATTCGTTGAATTCAACATCATGTTGACATTAAAGTCACCATGTGTATTGCATTATTTATTATAAATGATTTATCTGTGAAAATGTTCTTTAATCAAAATAACTTCCCCTCCCACTTGCTTCTTTTTCTGATGTATCAAGGCCGGGATAACCTGTCACTCACACGAAATCACTAACGACAACCATCCAATCAATTCCCGATGGACAAAATCAAGACCCGCCCAACATTATTTCTTGTTCGAGAAGCCATTTCAGTTAAATATAAGTCACAATCTCGACTTCCATTTCATATCAGCTTTTACATTTTGTAAAATAGATTTTTTTCTGTATGTAAGGCTATTTGTATGTAAATTATTACATTAAATTCAATGGGAAAATGAAGGATTTACAATGATTTGTTTGGTTTGTGTTACATTAATAAGACCTATGATACACTATTCACTAACAAAAATGGAGTGGCATTTTGGAGTACCATGTAAATACCATAGTATATACTATACTATTGCTATAGTACTTGTACATAGTGTATAGTACAAAGCACCACGACATGAGTTTTTGATCCAACATTTTACTTCTAAGCTAAAGTCTAAGCTTTAAATAATTTTGACAGTCAGGTAGCGGCAATGCTGAGTGAGATCTCTCTCTTTTAATAAAGTTTATACCACTTGCATAAATGTTAAATATTAAAAATACAAAATAGTAACCTAAGCAAAAATTTTAAATGTAATGTTTTTTAATGTTTTTGAAAGAGTCTCTTCTGCGCGCTAAGGCTGCATTTATTTGGTAAAAATACAGTACTGCTTACTGTTGGTTAATAAGCAATAACAGTGCTCACCTGCTGCTTGTGATATTAAATTGGCAATAAACGCCAAAATCAGCACGGCCCAAGAGTTCCTCATTGTCCCTGATGGCTTCGAAACCCCTTAGATCTGTCAGGGAGAGATAAGAGAGAAAACAATATATTAGCTCTGTATGATTTCCATTGGCATAAAAGAGCCCAATATCTCTTTAATAGATGAGGAAATTACTGGGAAAGACATTTATACAAAATACATCCATTACAAATAAAAATGTGCATTAACAAACAAAAAATGACAGACAGGCTTATTTTGATAATCTTTGTCCCATGTTAAAATACAGGTTGTTGAGGAGAGCAGATACATTAACTGTAATTGATTCACACGCTCATGAACCTTCTGTGTTGATCGTATAAACATAAGATCATGTTCATGTGGGACAATTACAATGAAACAGACAATGGACAAAACAAAGACATATTCATTTGGAAAACTTTCTTTGTCACCAAAAAATAACTACTCCTTACAAACCAGAGCAATCATGCCACTTCTGATATTTTGAATATGATCCACTTAAAAAAAAAAAAAAAACTGCAGTTAAAAATATTTATTTCTGCATTTCCATTTGATCTTAAATTGTTTGTTTGTTCAGATCAGATTTCATTATTTTTGAGTAATATTTTTCCTGGAACAAAGTGTTTTTGCTAAAAAAAAAAAAAGTATCTGTAAATCAAACTGAAGGCATGTTTTATATTGTACACATCACAGGAGATTGTTTTACTATAATCAAATATGTTCTTGTCACTCACTGGACATAAATAATACCTATCCATCATCTCTGCATCTTTACGGAGCCCCTAAAGGGACATGGTGATGGAAAAAATAAGAGATAAAATATATGCCAATGCTTATTCACTCGCAAACCTTTGCGTTAGCTTGCAAAAATTTTGCGTTCACTCGAGAAATTTTGCATTCCCTCTCAAAACCTTTGTGTTCCCCCGAGGAACTTTAAATTCGTTTGCAAAACTTTGTGTTCAGTCACAAAACCTTTGAGTTCTCTTGAGAAACTTTGAGTTCCTTTGCAAATCTTTTGTGTTAGCTTGCAAACCTTTTGCATCCACTCTGGAAATTTTGCGTTCCCTCGCAAAACATTTGCGTTCCCCCAAGACACTTTGCATTTGCTTGCAAAACTTTTGCATTCCCCCGAGACACTTTGCATTCGCTTGCAAAACTTTTGCGTTCCCCCGAGACACTTTGCATTCGCTTGCAAAACTTTTGCATTCCCCCGAGACACTTTGCATTCGCTTGCAAACTTTTGCGTTCCCCTTTGAAGCTTTGTGTTCGGTCGCAAAACCTTTGCGTTCCCTTAAGAAACTTTCCCTTGAGAAACTTTGCGTTACCTTGAGAAACTTTCTCTTGAGAAACTTTCTCTTGAGAAACTTTGCATTCCCTAACAAATATTTTGCGTTAGTTAGCAAACCCTTTTGCAAAATGTTTACGTTCCCCTTTGAAGCTTTGTATTCACTCACAAAATACCCACCACCCAAAGGCTCTGTACATCTTTCAACACTTTCTCGATCATTTGTTCCTTCAGTGCTTCTTATCAAAAGATCTATTTGATTTTGGAGAACAGGAGCAATTCGTCTCAGCTAAACTCATAGTTACTGTAAACTACTGTGAAAAACGTACTATCTATATTTCATGAGGTTTGGCAACCAACAGCCTACCAATTAAAAATATAGCGGTCATCAAACTGCCACTTTCTACATTTTACATGGCCAAAGCACCATGTAAAAAAGCAGTATCTCTTAGTGTGGGAATTTTCCTGCTAGTTTTATAGGTCATTTCTGTATATTTACAACATGACATAGACCTTGAGGCAAAGCTTTTAAACTTGCTTTTCTACAGCACCTTTCTGCCAATGGAAGAAAAGACTGCATGTTGTCATGTGTGAAATTTCCAGAAAAAATTGCTCAACTCATAAAACAGGCAGACAGATCCATGCCTCCATTCAAAGGTTTAAAGGTCAACGGAAACAATTTTTAACTCAAATTTACATCAAAACAGACAAACACATGCCTCAAAACTAATTTTATTTGTTCAGCTAATGCAAGATAATAAACTTGAATAGGGAACAAAATAGGACTACGTCTTATATTAGCTCTTTTATTTATTATTTATCTTTTAACGCTGTAAAAAAAAAAAAAAAATTTCATGATTTGTTCCCACAACATTTTTTCTTTTACCAAATCAACTTCAATAATTAATGTGGTTCAAACAACATAATACTCTGAGCTTCTGTTGATTAAACCAATCGCCTTGATTGTATTAACTCAAAATTTTAATTTCAATGAACTCAAAATGTTAAGTTAAATGAACAATTCTTTTTTTTACAATGTGGGGTTTGTAGTTATTATAACCCCATTATCAATTTTTTGAATACATACATTAAAAATGTATAAAAGAAAAAAATTATTAATTATTTATTAAACTAACATTCAAAAGTTTGGGACCAATATGATTTTCTTAAAAAAAAAAAAAAAAAAAAAAATATATATATATATATATATATATATATATATATATATATATATATATATATATATATATATATATATATATATATATATATAGTTATTTATGAAGGATGTATTCAATTGATCAAAAAATGACTGTAAAAACGACTATTTTATTAATAATTATATATTTAAAATAAATGTTGATAACCTCTCTAATGAATATTTGAACAGCAAAGACTTACCAAGCTACATGTATGTTATTTAGTGCCAAGCCTTTACAGAGCCAAACAAACACAAGAGTGTGTTAGAGGGATTTGAATTAAGGGATCTAAAGTGTTTAGAGCTTGCCCAGAATCACAAAAACACATACATCTAATCATTTAAAAAACACTTATCTCAAAGACCACAATTTGATCAATAATTCTTGTCTGTAGCTCCAATGTGCACAGTGAGATATGGGCCACAGTTTTGAGCGAAATATATGAGCAGTAACGATGCGAAAAGTTCGGTAAATTACTAAATGTACTAATTTATCTACATATTAATTTGTGGAATCAGCTGTGTATTTTATGTTGTGGAGATATTTAATATTTTTGTCAGGAAAAAATATTAACTTCTGAAGTATGTTACCTACGACTTTGAATCAACTTGCAAATACCTCAAAGTTTGCCTGTGCATGTAACTCCTCTCTGTAAAGTCCAAATATATTACTCATCTTTCCAATGAATGCCCATACCAAAAAATCTCATATAGATCACAGTCATTTATGGATGATATCACAACCTATGCACTTCTGACTTATCCTGGGCTGTATAATTCATAGGAACTTGAACTGTCCTGACTCATTCTAGCAAAACATGACTAAGTCAATTATCTGGAAACTAAAGGATGCATGAATGCATTACCAGCAATTGTTTTCATTAGCATTTAGCCGTTAGCTTGAGAACACAACTGTAGCATGGCAACAAAAGCTAATCAATCAGTTTGCATTTTCCGCTTTGGCATGCAGGCTCTTTTTTCACCTAATGTATCAGTTTCTGTCAGCTTTACGATCTTAAGTGCTACCGGTGTAAGCATGGAAATAATATGCAAATACATTTGGCATCTGACTCCTCCGGAATCGGCTTAATCTCCAGCCTACCATTAATCTGATGACAAAAATAAGCACTAAGCACATGGAAAGCATGATATTAGGACTGCAGATTGAGACAGACATAAACATGACAGATAGAAATTGAGAGAAAGAGAGAGAGAGAAAAAGAGAGAGAGAGAGAGAGAGAGAGAGAGAGAGAGAGAGAGAGAGAGAGAGAGAGAGAGAGAGAGAACTTTTATTTCCCCTTGTGAACAGGGTGGCATCACAGATTAAAAAAAAGAGGGGGAAAAAAAGGCTTCTCCAGCTGGTATTTTCTCCATATCTGATTACATAAGAGATTATATCATCATAACAGAAAGACCCGGTCCAACTGTGTTGGGCTTCAGTCCCTGTCAACGCAAAGGGGAATAGTGCATGACACTGCCCTGACACATGCTGGCAGCTTACCAGCGCCTCAATGAGCTCAACAAGCATGAAAATTGAAATAGGTTACTGGATTGTTGTTTTTCATTGTGAATGGTTCAATACACATTCAACTGTGCAATGCTGAAAGATTTTGCATCTGGCTTTGGTTTCTCATATGGTGATTTGGTGCTCAATTATATCAATATACTATTGATAAAAAAAAAAAAAAAAAATTAAAAAATCAAGTGTCCAGTGTCCTGTTCCTTCCCGTACTTCCACGACCACGCCCCTACAAGTTATGCCCCTACAATGAAAACAGCCATTGGGATGTCATCAGATCCTCTCTCCTCCTCTGATGCTGCTGATGTTGTCCAAATTGTGAAGGAAAAGCAAAAAAAAAAAAAAAAAAAAAAAAAAAAAAAAAAAACGCTGCGATACACATCGAAGGAAGAGGAATGGATTTAATGGATGTCAATGGAGAAGAAGCTCCACTACGCTGAATAAACCACTTAAATACCTTAATAATGAATTGACAGCCTATCGGCTTCAAAATGTTTGTTCTTAAACATTCGTTTAGGATTTATATTTTTTTAAGAGTTTACACCCAAAAAAAAACAGAAAATGCTGTTTCATAATAGAAGTCACGGACAATTATGCGACAGGTACAAGTAATGGCACTTCTCATTCATTTCTGTGGTATCCGCAAAGTGATTGACTTGAAATAATATATAAAATTTTGTGGCTTAGATAAGGTCCAGTTGTTTTATTTCTTTGCTCTTGGCTGACATGTGGCCTGCTTGTGGCCCAGATCATCATTCCGGTTGTGCCAGATGTGGGCCGGATCTGGGCTGACACAAAGTTGCTATTTGGGAGGGACAGGAAAAATCAGGAATATATAGCAATATAGTGGGTGAATTATGATATATATTATAATATTATGATGCGTTTCTAAGGATGCGGATTTTTAGAAGGCAGCTGTCAAATGGCAAATGGGAAAATGGTGTATGTAATGTTAGCAACACATCATTAGCTGTTTGTTAACATAGTCAAGCCAAAGTCTAATCATGTCAATTACGTTATTTACTGTTCGGATACATCAACTGATACAACGTCTGATACATCGACCCTGTATAATATGCACTTCCTCTTCTTCTCTTCTGAAGCAGTTTCTGGCTCAAACATATATGGCTAGATTAAACCAATATTTCCCCTTGTCACTGTGAAGCGTTAACTACAGTTGACCGAGAGGATCAGGTAATCTGAGTGTGGATCATGCTATCATGCTAATTCATTGCGTATGGTAAATTAATAATAATAGAAATTATTTTGACAGGAAATGTCATTTTGATTATCAAAGATGAGTTTTAACCAATGAAATAATTACTAAATTTAAAAGAAATACTATTAATAAACTGTCTCTAAATTGTATTCTTTTTAGTCTTTTGTGTACTAACCTTAATTGGCAATCAGTGAGTAAAGCTATAAAGGTGTGTGGATTGCTGACCCTTTAATCTTGGAAACAGAATCCTGGGCCGAGTTTAATCCAGTAATGACATCACAGCACAAAAGGGCATGTCTGACTGTGATGTGTATATGCTTCCATTTATTATATAATCAAAAAGAAAACTACTGTAAGTCTTTAATCGTTGCACATTATTTCAATGTATTTATGTCAAGAAATGTACATGGTAGTGATAATAACTTAAAGCAAGACCTTTCCAAAGACGACAACCCAGAAGAATTGATCTTGCATTGATCTATTGACTTGTATAAAAGTACTGAATGCTTGTCCATTGGCAAACAAATGGTGCACTCTGAACTGTTGCAGAAAAGGCACTGACAATCACTGACTTTTTACTTAGTCGTGTACAACGATAATTCCAAAAACCGCAAGCACAACAAGAATATCATCTACTTCTAGCAGTAGCTTCCTGCCACTCATTTGTTGTCTTCGTTCCTGATGGCATTATCCACAGCCTAACGCTTTGATTTTAAGAATGTTCCTTTTGATCTGATAATTGGTATTAGAAGATTGCCTTCCTACTGTTTACAGCTATCTTACATAACTTCCAAGTGGGGGTAAGCCGCTAAGCCGGGCGAACAGTAGCAAGCAGGGGCTTGCCGACAAGTATCTAAAGATTATCTAGCAAGCCGTGCTCTCACCCACCCGCGACTCCATTTCTGTCTCCTATAATTCCATAGATAGACCTCTGAGAGGTCTTGCTGGCATTAGGAATTAATGTTCTCAGGTTAAAGCTATGAAAAGATCTAGGAGGATTACCTGACCTAATTTTGCCCCATCATTTTATGAACAGAAGTGTTGCACTTTGCATTGCGAGGAATTAAAGAGGACCTATTATGCTTTTTTACATTTTCAACTTTCTTTCAGAGTTGTCAAAAGTACCGACTTCCATACCAAGTCGGTACTGAGATTTAAAAAATGTGATGCTTTGAGCTCTGTTGAGCGGATTCATAAACACCTTTGATTGGCCACTGTGTTCAAGAGCTCAACAGCTATGTTTTTTATTGGCAACAATGATCAACACACAGAAGAGTTTAAAAGCACACAGAAGTGTTTACGTTTGAAAAGCAGGCTTCTATCAGCAAAGCGGTGTTTATGAATCCGCTCAACGGCGCCCAAAGCATCATATTTTAAAATTTCAGTACCGACTTAGTGTGTAATGTTGCTGTTTGAGTCTGAAAAATCTCTGCAAAGTTAAAAAGCACAAAATCCACTCCAGCTTATTCTCTATAGGCCTATCAGTAATCACTGTGAACTCCCTGAAATGCCTTGATTGTTGTTTTCTTTTGGCAATGTACATCTTGCCAATTTTAAATCATTCCCGCCCAAGGCATACATGAAATAAAGGGGCCGTTGAGTTGCTTTAGGAATGTGTGGCACCATGCCTGAGATGTGCTGTCTTTTTAACCCTATAGATCTAACCCTGGATCAGTTATAGTAAGGGGAGTGATATTTCTGATCACAACACACTAATCCAGCTGACCAATTAAAGCGCATTGTACTTTTAAGAAGGAGGGGCTTCATGGTGACAGGAACTAAACAGAGCGTTACTGACAGATTAGGAAGGGAAGTGCTGAAATAATGGAAAATATGTGAAAAATAATCAAATTTTTTGGAAAATCAAGCATGAAAACCTATTCTAGTAGACCCCAAAAACAAAACCAAGACTTTGTAAAAGGTCTTCTTTATATTATATCAAACTAATGCACATTAACTATATAGTTCATCATAAACTATGTGTATAAAAATAGAATATGCGAATATAGAATGTCAACCATTGGAATGTCGTCAGAACTTCAGTATCTGTTTTTACTAACTACACATAAATTAGATTTCATGCATGAATGCAAATGAACGGGTGCATGCCTGTCATAGATTGAGTATTGTTATAGAGCAATGAGGTTTAATGGGTTGTTTCAGCACTTAACAACAGGAGACAGCTTAGCAAGAACAATTTTCCATTTAGACTTAGCATCACTGAAGATGGTAAAACACTAGTTCAGTTGAACAGATGACATGGTGCTTGTAGTCATGGCAATAAAATTTGTTAAAAATGTTTTCTTTTTTTCTTGTACCTCTTGGCGGAAAAAAGCCAAGGTGGTGAATCATATGCCAGCAGGAGTGCATTAGAGAGTAATGAACATAATAGTATTGTTTGCTTCAGAAAATCCACACAGTTTATATGAAATTATACCCTATAATTTTTCACTTTGTATAAAAGTATTTGACATGAAAACATTGCACTGCAGAAGACAGAAACAAAAAAGTAAGAGGAAAAGAAATCTTTTTTTTTTTTTTTAAACTTTCCTATAAACTATTAAAAATAAATGCAATTACAAAACAGCAAACATATAGAGTACTAAACATACACAAGTATGCTTTTTCACATTTTTGAATGTTTGGGATAAACGGCATGTTGACACATGCCGAACATCTGCTTTAGAAACACAATTAAAGATTTCCTAGAATTGGGCCGTCTGTTTAGATATTATCCAGAATTTAGTGGAAAACCCGAGCAGGAAGCGATTCTCAAAAAGTTTCCCAAATAGAAACAGATAACTTCCATGGTCGATTAACGCTTTTTTTCTGACTGTTTACAGTGTTCAGACATTCGCCAGTCTACAAAGTGTTGTTCGATCACATGACCTTTCCTCCAGCCCCCGCAGTGAAACTCTGCACCGGCTGCACAATACATAACCACCAAGCTAGATCCAGTACACCTCCTCTTCAGAGGTGTGAGCGGCGGTATAGTGTTGCACTAGTGGGTGACTTAGAACTGAGCTGATCGGCCGTGAGCCAAATCCAGACTAATGTTAGGGATTAGGATCATTACGTTGGTGATGGGTTGAACCTGTGTCTTTGGGGGCATATCTAGTCGGCGGTGACTACGTAAGACTAATTATCAGCAAATCTCTAAAATAGTCTGTCATCATTCAGGTATAATCAGATCACATGGAGTTTGTAAAAAAATAAATCACTAATGACGCAGATATCATAAAAGCAAGCTACTTGTTTTAGAAAATTGCGGCAATAAAATAACAGGGTTTTCTTTTTTTTCTTTTTTGAATGGCCTTTTTCTTAAAGGGTTGGTTCACAATTTGTGGAAAATAAATGCATTTATTCATTTAACTTTTGTGTATCTTTTGTTTAAAAAAAATCATTACCCAAATGCTGTTCCAAACTTTTCTTTCTTCCGTAGAACGCAAAAGAAGATATTTTGAAAATGTTGATCCGTATACAATGAAAGTCAATGGGTTCCAAAACAATACTGAGAAAAAAAAAAAAAAAAACAGAAAAAAACCCCACAAAGCTGAAATTTCTCTAAATATCTTCTTTTATGGTTCAAACAAGAAACTGATCATACAGATTTGGAACAGCATGAGAGTAAGTAAATAATGACACAATTGTAATTTTAATCTCTTTAAGAGAAAAGAGTCACTTCAATCAAATTTGAATGAATGAATGCACTTAGTTTCCACCAATTGTTTGGTAAATGTAATTTAATTTGTTACATGTGTAATGAAGATATACTGTAATGTAAGTGAAAGGCATTATGAATCAGTCGGGTGGGAATGCATCTGACTTGATATAATATCATGTTATATTTAAAATGCAAAGAAAAGGAGTAGCACGTGTAATCGCACAGAACCCAAAATACACTTCGTTAGTATAGATATAAATCAACAATTGTTATTGTTGATAGAATAACAGAACGCCTTAGATCAACAACTGAATTAGCGGTGAAACCAGTCGGACAAGCTCTCTGACATCTTCCCCTGTAATCTAGACATGTATCAGCACTTATTTTTTTGAAATCACGTTTCTGCAAGACCAAGACAGAGTCATACCTGGTTGCTTTCCCCAAACGTTTAAATTTCATTACATTGCATTACTCCTTTAATGAGGCACTTCACATTTCAGAGTGATTTTGATATCTTGTTAAAGATGGTGAGTGATGACATGCATTCAACAAATTGCAGTGAATTACCTGTCCTGACTGGCATTTTTTAAGAAAAAAAAGCTCTTTCCATACAAAAAGGACAAGAAAACTATAACGGTCTGTAAATTACCATGTCAAGCAATGCAATGGATTTTTAGAATTTTAGCTATTCAATGAGACTTAAAAAAAATCCATTATATGGGAAACTACGGCAGCTTGTTTCTGAGATCAATTTTATTTATTTTTTTACATTTTTTTTTTTTTAAACTATGGAAGCTTGTTTCCACCACTAAATAAAAAAAGGTAATTGCTTAAAAACCTTCCACATAGGAAACAGCTTTGTGAAGATCCTTCAAAAATCATAATTTTCTGTTCCACTGAAAAAATTAAAATATACAGGTTTGGAACAACATGAAGATGAGTAAATAAAGTTTTTGGGCGAGGTGCTGTATGTTTTTATGCTATGCTCTGACATGTAAAAAATACAAATAACTGCAATAAGAAAACAAACTGTGTAAACCTCCAAAAATGATTCATTCGGGAGTGCAAACAATGACTCAACAACATCATCGCTCTGACATGGGATCTGTTCCTCACACACCTGATATTACCAAGCAATAAAAGCATAAAATTATGCAGAGGTCAATGAGTTAATCGAGTGAACAGGAAATAGGTCAGTGCTGAATAGAAGCTGAAAGTTTAAGAGCAAAATATATGAAAAGCTGCTTAAGCTGGCATAAAGGGGTTATTTGTAAGAATGTGTTAATCGCTTTATTGCCAATGTGTGAACAGCTTGTAACAAAACTTAAAATATTAGACCTTTCCTGACTTCCTCAAAAACTGAAGACAGATTTTTATGTGAAGGACTCAGGACATTTTTGTGACGTTTACGAACGCTCCCGAGAGCTTCTCTTCTGTTCAATGACACATGAAATGAATGCTTATACAATGTCAATAATGTAAATGTGTCATGCAAAGAAAAGGGATTCATTCAAACAATAATCTCACATAGCGAGATCTGTATATCTATAGCCTTAGTCTCAAATTCTTTGATCAAACTATCATAACAGTGCAATTTTAATTACCTCATCTGTTCACATAATGCGGGTGAATTGCAGAGCTTTTGCAAACATACCCACATTTCTACGATCAGATGCTTTCTTAATTGCTGCTTTGTCACAGCTGTCATCTTTGTTGCGTGTTTATTTTGGTATTGAGATTAACATTCATCTATATATTCATTAAAGGGTTAGTTCACACAAAAATGTAATTTCTGTCATTAATTATGTCATTCCAAACCTATAAGACCTTCATTCATCTTCAGAATACAAATTTAAATATTTTTTTTGATGAATTCCACAGACAGCAATTTAACTATCACTATCAAGGCCTAAAAAAGTAATAAAAGGGTCGTTAAAATAGTCCATGTGACTACAGTGGTTCAACCTTAATGTTATGAAGCGACGAGAATATTTTAAGAGCACAAAACCAAAATAACGATTTTATTTAACAATTTTTTTTTTTTTTTTTGAAAAAGAAATAAAGCTCTCGGATTTTATCAAAAATATCTTAATTTGTGTTCCGAAGTCTCATGAGTTGCACTGGAGTAATCAATGACAGAATTTTTATTTTTGGGTGAACTAGCCCTTTAACAAAGAAGGGATATATATAAACATCAAGATGCTTAACACCTCATGACCGTTTAATCCAAACTGTTAGCCACTTTCACCAGATATACACTCCACACGACACTTTGATTTTTATTGCCACTAAAATCCAGTCCATCTAAATGGCTCTAACCAACAAAAGAGAGACTATCACGATAGCAGGAGCTATATTGGCTGGCTCAATAAACAACCAGAGCGATACGAAAGTCTCTCATTGATACAATGGCTTAATGGCCACTTAGGAAGTGGCAGGTCTCACATTAATCAGGTTAAGAAGCTATTGTAAGATCTTCCGTTGCGTTCAGTCCACGTCACACACAAAGCACTGGGTTTACATATGAATATCAAATACATAAAAGATGAACAGAGAAGGCTGATTTCTGCTCTCATGAATATTAAATACATAAAAGTTCAATAGAAAAGGCTGATTTCTGCTCATACTGTACACTTTGTCTGACCTCAGTTTATAGAGCGTATCAAGATGAACAATTAAGATTATTTTTTATTGTCTGACCACAAAGGAAACTCAGTATTGCAGTATAGATCAAAAGTAATCACCTCTAATTAATAGGATAAATAAGCCTACTTATATATATATATATATATATATATTATATATATATATATATATATATATATATATATATATATATATATATACAACAATACCACCAAAAAATGTTTCATTCATTTACTGTGTTTAAGACATTGTGGTTTTGAGTGGAGCACATCTGTCCTGTTTGAGGAACACTGTCAATATTCTAATCAATACTGAAAAGAATATTTTCTTTTTGTTGTCTCCACTGTTCTCCACTTCTATTTGACTTGCACACCAGCTGACCAAAAGATTAAATATGACACCAAATAAACATTTAACTCTGAAGCATTTCAAATCACCAATTATTAAACTGTTGACACTCATCGCCGAATTGGAACACTGAAGACTTCACAGCCATTCCGTCCTCCTATGCCCAGGATTAGACTGATGCAAAGCTCATTACATAATGAACGCCTATATCAGCACTTTCCACCCGCTAATATAATTAGACTCTAAAGCCCTGGTCTGATTCTAGCCCAGTGTGAGCCTACTTGATGATCATGTCAAAATCAAAAATATTTAAGTCACACTCTACATCAGTGCCTGTTAAATGTATAATACTGAATTCAAATGATTGCACAAGATGATAACACAAAACATGCATGCAGCTATTGTAATTCATTCATGTTAACTCACATGCATTCACAGATTAGTAAATCAATTAAATCAACAATAAATACACTATAAAGTGTGACCTATTTTTACACTCTGATTTAAGAATTTCACAAAAGTCACAGAAAAAAACAAAAATTCCCTTGTCCTGCATGGATTTTTAGTATGAAAAATCAAGTAGGTGAAACATTAATAAAACATTAAATATAAAACATCTATATAAAGACGTTAAGAAAACTGTACAACAAAGTGCAGTTTTCTTAGATAGATAGAAAAATAGAAATATCTTTTTATCTATCATCTATCTATCTATCTATCCATCTATCTATCTAAATTATTTGAATAAAAGCAGTTGTATATATGAAGCACACTGCACTCCAACTATTTAAAGTTGATCAAATATTTAAATAAGTAGATTAAATAGTATTATTAATATTGCAGTTCAGTCAAATTCTTCATCAGAACATTACAAATATACTGTCTTGCATTATAAACATTGTTGGGTTCTCACGCAGGTATGCAGTCATCCTTTCTTATTCTAATGTTAATTCTAACCGATCAAGAGGATTCGATAAGAGTTCTCCGACATATCAAACAAGAAAAGTAGCAGCCCAGCGCTTACCTGCTGTTCACAGAGCTCCTATAATCCCTGTTTAATGATGGCTATCAGGATGGCTACATTGAACTGGCTGACTTCTGCTTGTCTTTCTTATGTAACAGCACACTCGTTAAGCGTAGCTGATGTCTTGAGCGGACGTGCGTTCCAACAACGCTCAGGTAAGTCAAATGCCTCCGGGACTCCTGGAGCTGGGCATCTCCTTCCTAACCGGTCCGTCTGTCAGTGGGCGTGGTTTCGATCGCTCAGCTCCTCCCACACCAACCCCTCCCACTTTGCGCTCTGTAATGATGCTGTGATTCTGCTGTCGTTTTAAAAGTACATGAATTAATAAGAATGGATTAAAGCAATCTTTTTGCCTCCTGAATTAAATATCTGTGATTTGCCTTATCACAACAATAAATAAATTTTGAACGTACTCAAAATACCATAAGAAGTAGGCTATATTAAAGAGAATTTACATCTCATTTAACGGAAATGTTTGGTATCTGCAGCTTTCTCTGTGATTTTGAGTAGTTGTTGTTGTTGTTTTTAAGAAAAACAATTGAAGAAAGAATATGCACACAAAAACATGTATCATTTCACTGCGTCAAAAGTCTGAATCATAAGTGACTCATATGACTTCAAAATATTGAGTGTTTATTTTCCTTTTAGATGGACTACTACCAGTATTGTTGAGAGAGAGAGAGAGAGAGATAGACAGACAGACAGACAGATAGATGACAGATGGATGGATGGATGGATAGATAGATAGACAGACAGACAGACAGATAGATGACAGATGGATGGATGGATGGATAGATAGATAGACAGACAGACATACCGATAGATGATAGATGGATGGATAGATGGATGGATAGATAGATAGATAGATAGATAGATAGATAGATAGATAGATAGATAGATAGATAGATAGATAGATAGATAGACAGACAGACAGACAGATAGATGGATGATAGATAGATGGATTGATGGACAGATAGATAGATAGATAGATAGATAGACAGACAGACAGACAGACATACAGATAGATGGATGATAGATAGATAGATAGATAGATAGATAGATAGATAGATAGATAGATAGATAGATAGATAGATAGATAGATAGATAGATAGATAGATAGATAGACAGACAGATGATAGACAGATAGATAGACAGACAGACATACAGATAGATGGATGATAGATAGATAGATAGATAGATAGATAGATAGATAGATAGATAGATAGATAGATAGATAGATAGATAGATAGATAGATAGATAGATAGATAGATAGATAGATGATAGATAGATAGACAGACAGACAGATAGATGGATGATAGATAGATGGATTGATGGATAGATAGATAGATATAGATAGACAGTTGGATGATAGGTAGATAGATAGATAGATAGATAGATAGATAGATAGATAGATAGATAGATAGATAGATAGATAGATAGATAGATAGATAGATAGATAGATAGATAGATAGATAGATAGATAGATAGATAGATAGACAGACAGATAGATGGATGATAGATAGATGGATTGATGGATAGATAGATAGATATAGATAGACAGTTGGATGATAGATAGATAGATAGATAGATAGATAGATAGATAGATAGATAGATAGATAGATAGATAGATAGATAGATAGATAGATAGATAGACAGACAGATAGATGGATGATAGATAGATGGATTGATGGATAGATAGATAGATATAGATAGACAGTTGGATGATAGATAGATAGATAGATAGATAGATAGATAGATAGATAGATAGATAGATAGATAGATAGATAGATAGACAGACAGATAGATAGATAGATAGATAGATAGATAGATAGATAGATAGATAGATAGATACAGCTGGCAATTATTTATGACTATACGGAATAACTCTAAACTGCTTGCATTTGCTGTCAAAACACATGACTGTACAGGTTCTGCTCTTGCTCAAACACTGTAAAACCTGTTGTGATAAAGGCTATAAAATAAATTGTAATAAATTGAAAGATTCCTAGGATACAATGGAACTTCCCCTATTTAGTGACATTACGGTGTTAGTGGGCATGGAAAAACACAGCATCAGGATGTAGAATAGCATCATGACCAATAAAACCTTCAGTATCAAAGGATGTGTCGGTTATAAATCTTCTGATCTGGGCCAGTCTGTAAAAGCAAGGATGACTAAGACATTTTTAATTGCCTAGTTTCTAATTTTTGCTACAAGGATCTAGATTAGACTGTTCTGAATATACCAACTTCAGCTGAAAACGGACAGCTAAAGACAATACCAAGGTCTGCAGCCTAATTTCTAGCGAGAGAAATGTTTAAAGTACATAAGGATAAAACATGTTTTAAGGTAAGACCAGCAGCAAATTAATACAGAGAGGGAAAAGCAATGGTTAAAAGAATTACTTAAAATAGAATGTCTAAAAGAGAGAAGGCAAGTTGGCCTTTTTGAGTATAGACTGAAAATCGCATTGCAACTTTGTGCCGGCCGGTGTGATGATCTGGGCCACATGGAGAGCTGGACAGCTCATGTTTGTCTGATTTTAGCCACAAGCAATGTCATATGTCAGCTAAGAACAAAGAAATAAACCTCATCTGAGCCACACAATCTTTATTCATAGAATCATCTTAGCATTAACACACCTGTTAACAAGCAGAATCACTGAAAGAAAGAAGTCAACAGAAAAAAAGACAAACAAACACAAGGCCTACATCTGATTTTAGCCACAGTCTTAAATGAAATTTAAGAATTATAAATAATAAAATAACATATGTCATTGAGATCTTGTAAGGAAACATAACCAATTGTCATTGAAATCTCATAAAGGAACGAAACTGACTGTTTTTGAGATCTCGTAACAAAACAAAACTGACTGTATTTGAAAGGTCGTAACAGAATAAAACTGACCGTCATTGCAAACCGTCCATCACTGAAATCTCGTTAGAGAACAAAAATGACCATCACTGATATCTTTTAAAGAAACAAAACCAACCGTCTTTGAAATCTTGTAAAGAAACAAAGGACCTTACCATCATTGAGATCTCGTAACAAAACAAAACTGACTGTCTTTGAAAGATCATAACAGAATAAAGCCGACTGTCATTAAAAATGGGCAGTCTTTGAAATCTTGTAAAGGAACAAAACTAACCATCATTGAGATCTCGTAATGTAATAAAACCGACCATCTTTGAAATCTCGTAACAGAAAACAAAAAGGATCTCGTAACAAATTAAACCGACTGACACTGAAAACCGACCGTCATTCTTGTAACAAAACAAAACTGACCAATCTTGAAATGTCATAATGTAACAAAACTGACAGTCATTGAGATCTCATTTCATTATTTAGCAGACGCTTTTATCCAAAGCGACTTACAAGGGGAGCAGTTAGGGGTTAGGTGTCTTGCTCAAGGGCACTTTAGTCATGGTATTGAAGGTGGAGAGAGAGCTGTTTATTCACAATCCCCACTTTCAATTCCTGCCGGCATGGGAATCGAAACAGCAACCTTCAGATTAAAAGCCCAACTCCCTCACCACTAGGCCACGACTACCCTAGATCTCATAAAGAAACCAACAAAACACACACACAAAAGTTAGTTTAGGTTAACACACAAAGACATCAAGAATCAGCACATGAATCAAAAGAGGGGAACACTAGTACAAAACTCCCAGCATGCATCACATCATGAATAAATTATGCAACTGCATCGTCCTTTTATTTTTTAATTCTAACTATTTGCCTTTATTTTTTGCTTTGGTTTTTGTTCTACCTTTCAGTAGATTTTTGTAATGTCCAGAGTATTTTATTGTTACCGTAGAGATTCATACGCTGATTGCTCATATCTGTGTTTATGCTTATTGTTCAGAGAAGCCAAACATGTTAAAAGAGCCAAGAGTCCAACTAATGGAAACACCATTGTAGTGGCTTCAAATGATACAAACTTCTGTAGATGAATGACAGAAATAAAGTCAATGTGTTTAGTAATGTTTGAAGCTGTTGGAGTTGTTTAATCTTTCTTTGTTGAGATCTGGAGAGGTTTAATGTCTTTTATCTTCAGTTGAGGCTGTGGCTGAAGTCAGGTGTAGCTCTTGTGTTTCTGTTTTTCTCTTTTTTTTTGTTCTCTTCTTCCTTCAGTGATGCTGCTTGTTAACAGACTTGTTAATGCTAAGATGATTATATAAACAATATATAAAGATTTTGTGGCTCAGATAAGGTCCAGTTGCATTTCTTTGCTCTTGGCTGACATGCGGCATTGCTATGGCATGCGCGTGGCTCAGATCTGGCGAACATGAGCGGTCTGCCCAAGTGCCATCATTCCATGCCACATGTTGCCCAGATCATCCTACCACACGAATCTGGGCCATTTCACTGGTAGCACTGGTAGTGAATCAATATTGCATCATTTAATATTTATTTAATTTAATAACTGTATTTTCAGTATTGTAAGGGTAGGTTCCCTTCTAGACACAATCGTCACTAGCACTGCTCTACTTCTACTTCACTTTTCTTGCTTTTTGAGCTTCACTTTTGCCACCTAGTGATAAGGGATCGGATCGTATAATAACTACAATGCCACAGTCACATGCTGTTTGTTTTCGTGATTTTTTAAGTATTTTAACTATGAAACTCTACAGTAATTTCTTTTATGGAAGGGGTAGGTTTAGAGAAAGTTTTGGGTGTGTGGGGTAGGTTTTTAGCTATAATTGCATGAGTTTGTATTAATTTGATAGTATAATTTATTTTGTTTTACTACTAGCTTGTTTCATACTTAGATTTGATAGCAATATGAGCTCATCTTACACACATTTCATTCATAAAACTTAAAATAATTTACTTTAAAAGATTGTTTTAGTCAATGATGTCCACGCTTGTTTATTCGCAGTAGGCGTAACTTGAAGGGGCGTAACTTGAAGTATGTTCCCTTCTCCACGCAGAAGTCCCTGTGGTTAACTGTTGGTAAATGCAGCGAATTTGCATGACCAACTGAACCCAATGCAAAATCATCATAGGAAATCTTTCGCCTTCAGGTAAAATTCCACATTGAGTGGATTCCTATTCTCAGAAAATCAATTCACGTGACATCGCCTTTAGCGTTTTTTTTTTTGGCGACTAATATAAAGTTCATCAATACTGAAATGAAAACCCTGTTGAAAACCAAAGATATGTATAGGCCTATAACTTGTTGTTTTTAATCGGCAAATGGTCTGGGATTTTCAATAAAATAAGATTGAATATGACAGATTGGTCTACTCTGAAGGAATATGGGACTTTCAGGAGTCATGTTCATTTGGCACAATGCAGGAAGAGAGATATGTAGAAACCTCACAGATCCAGTTTACACATGTCCTGCTCCCTGGGGCTAATTCCATAAAAGTGAAACAGATAACTTAACTGCACATAAACAAATATGTAAATACAATAATAAATATCACTTGCTATAATAGGCTATATCGAACAACACAGAACTTTGGAATTCAGTAAATTATTGAAGACTTGAAGATTTTTAACCTTTAATTGAACTTTAACACTTATATCAACACAGAGATTGTTGGGACAATGATAATGGTCACCAAATGTGATCTTAAAATTCCAAGTAAACGTTTTAGAGAACTCGCTGTCATCACAGCATTCTCACAGTATTTCACGTTTTATTTATGTCACCAATGATACAGCTTGAGTTTGAATGGCATTTAAGTACAGACTGGGATTATTGCAGACTGTTATGCCATAAAGAAAGCAATTAAATCAAATGAGGGTAGAGGTGATGCACATAACAAATACGTTTTAAATATGACATGTTTCATATGCCCCAGAGGCAAAATGCAATTTCACAATGCAGTTTCACAATGTTTTACGATGGCAACTGGTGGCATTTTTTCTAAATGATCAAATTTCAAATTAAACCACCATCCTACACAATGAAAAATTAATTGAACCAGACAAAGAAATGTAGTGTGGACATAACACTGTTTTTTGATTACTTTTAATCAACTAATGCAAGGATGAAGTCAATTTCTCTGAATGTTTTCCTAGCAGAGTAATCACATATTTCATCAAATGAACTATAAACATGTTCCACAAAGTGTCCAAAATAATGTATGTATTCCTTTTTGTAAAGTATTTATAAATCTACAGCATTTGTTGAGAAAAACCCATTGCATTTAGGCATGGAGATACGGTCAAGACAATCTGCTTATGTTCAAACTGATTATCAGAATGAGAAAGAAAGGTGATTTAACGTGGCATTGGTGTTGCTACCATACGGGCTGATTTGAGAACCTCAGAAACTGCTGATCTACTAGATTTTCACACACAGACATCTCTAAGGTTTACAGAGAATGGTCCAAAAAAAGAGAAACTATCCAGTGAGCAGCAGTTCTGTGGGAGAAATTGCCTTTTTGATGCCAGAGGTCAGAGGGGAATGGACAGACTGGTTTGAGCTGATAGAAAGTCAACAATAATTCGTAACAACCAAGATCTGCAGAAGAGCATCTCTGAACGCTCAACACATTGAACCTTGAAGCGGATGGACTACAGCGGCAGAAGACACACTGGGTGCCACTCCTTTCAGCTAAGAACAGGAAACTGAGAGTATAATTCAAACTGACTCACCAAAATTGGACAATGGAAGACTGAAAAACATTGCCTGGTCTGATGAGTCTCGATTTCTGCTGCGACATTCAAATTAGAATTTGGTGTGGACACATGAAAGCATGGATCCATCCTGCCTTGTATCAAAGGTTCAGGCTTCTGATGGTGGTGTAATGGTGTGGGGCGCACTTTGGGCACCCTAGTACCAATTAAACACTGCTTAAATGCCACAGCCTATGTTGGCACTAACTATTTCCATCCCTTTATGACCACAGTGTACCCATCTTCTGATGGCTTCTTCCAGCAAGATAACGCGCCAAACTCAAATCATCTGAAACTGGTTTCTTGTACATGATAATGAGTTCATGATACTCAACTGGCTTCCACAGTCACCAGACCTCAATCCAATAGAGCACCTTTGGGACTTGGTGGAACGGGAGTTTAATTTGTGCAGCCGACAAATCTGCCGCAACTGTGTGCTGCTTTCATGCCAATATGGACCAAAATCTCTGAAGAATGCTTGCAACACCTTGTTGAATCCATGCCACACAGAATTAAGTAAGTTCTGAAGGCAAAAGGGGGTCCGATTGGTACTAGCAAGGTAATAAAGTGGACAGTGGTGAGTGTATATGAATGTGAAAATAAAGTGAACCTATTGCACTTTTTAAGCTAAATACAAAATTGCCCTTGAATATCTGGTAAACACTGTCAAATTGTTAATGTCTCTTAAAATACTTATATATATATATATATATATATATATATATATATATATATATATATATATATATATATATATATATATATATATATATATGTAGCTTGTTTTCTTTTGCTAAAGCTGGACTTAAAGCCAGTGAATACTGTTGTGTAAGGTTAAAACCATGTTATCAGTGCATTGTCGAAGTCACTGTGCTCCAAACAATAATACTACAATTAAAAAGAGCTAGGGAGTAAGCGACACTGACAAAATCAGAAAGACATGAAAAAAAGTCATGCAAGGATATGTTGTGGACAGGTGGGGACATGTAGGATGAACCACAATGCAATGTAATCACTCTTTATCTTTTGCGCAACCAAGGGAGTAATATGGTATGAATAATGATGACGCTGTTATTCTGTTTCGTTACAGACCACTAATGCTATAGTTCACCCAAAAATTTTTATATTATTTACTCACCTTTTTTTTGGCCACAGAACAACAAATTGATATTTTTTTTGAAGGACTTCTGGGTCATTTTTATGGGTCATAGAAATCATATGACAGAAATATGTGTTTGGAACAACATGAGGGAGAACAAATAACAATTTACATGTTCGGGTGAACTATTCCTTTAAGGTCAAATTCAAGTCAATGATGAACTAAAATGGTTATATTTAAATGTAACAGGATCAAAGCACCAACCCAAAGCACCTGTTATGAAACTAAAACTTTCAACTTTCCTTTTGAATTTTTCCATGGTCCATGGTCAAGTGGCATGATATAACTCAAGCCCATGTGCCTAAACATTTAACCTCAGCAGACAGAAGGAAATCATGGCTCAAAGATCAAACGAGATCAAAAATGACCTCTGCTAATGAATGTTTCTATGGTCAGCTGAGAGACTAGCTGTGCCAGTTTATGGGTAAATGGAAGGAGCTCTGAAAACATTTATAAGTCATAAAATGAAGTCATAAAGTGAAGTCATAGTGAAGTTTCCTTTTTGATGGAGTAAAGGTCGGTAGTTTATTCCTTTGGCAATGTATACTTGCATTTATATAGTTATTTTTTTTAGAAAAGGACCATCATTTGCTGATGAATTCAGCTTTTAGTGGCCTGCTAGAGAATGGCTTTTAATTACATGCTTTAATACACGCAGACACACACATGGATGCATGCAAAAACACCAATAGAGGTAGCCAAATGTTAAAGAATTTGTACCGACAACAAAACATCACAGATTTACTCCTATGTTAGGATGTCCCGTGCACCGTGCAGTTATTGAATTGACCTTGATTTCACTTGTGCCCTTGAGTGAAGCTCTTAAAGGTCACCTCAGGGGGAGTGTGCAAGTGTACTGTAAGTATGTATAGAGACAGCTTATGGACTAGACTACAAGGGGCTTCAAGTTAAGAGAACTCCAGAAACAAGCTACATGTAAAATGAAGAGATGAATAAATATTTTGTCTGGTTCATGTTTTATTATCATAACTGGAGATGCATTTCTTGAATGTATTTCTCACACGTTTTCACTAGATTTTTAGACTACGTTTTTAGAGATTTACCCCAGACAGCAACATAGTGTGGCCCAGATCCGGCCCATATCTGGTACATGTGTATCGATCAATTAAATGCTGCCTTGGTGAGCATAAGAGACTTCTTTCAAAAAACATTTAAAAATCTTACAGACCTCAACCTTTTGAATGGTACTATGTTCTGTATTGTTTCCATGCACCTGACTTCAGAATAAATATGCACACAGGCTCAGTTCTCCCTCCCTTTATTTTTTCATCCACTCCTCTAATCTGTGAGATTGAGCCGTCATCATGGCCAGAGAGGGTCAACTGAATGTTAGGCTCACGCCAGCTGTCCAACACAGAACAAGTGCACTGACATGTGCTTTCTTTCGCTGTCAGTCATCTGTCCTATTACCAAATCTTCTGTACTGTACAGCAGATCATTACTTTTTACCTATCCCACCATGCTCCCAAAATGTTAGTCTTGCTTCCAGTTTTTGTGGTATCCTGTCGTCAGTTCTGGTGGCTTGGATACCTCTAAAACCTTTGAATAATTACAATTTACATATTTCACAAATGCTTTTGAAAATAGAGGATCGTTTACTCATTCAAATAAAAGAATATCTCAAAACAAGGTAATGTCATGAAACTCTAGATGGTGCAAGCTGATTGGTCCTTAACTCAATATGCTTGCAATCACATCATTCTCTAGGGCACAGCTGATTGGTTCTTGCTGTATCAGTAGCCAATGCTGCTCAACCTTCAAATACTTGGTCAGTATTTGCTGTTGCAGTTGCAACTCGTTTTCAGAAACCCTCCACCTCCCCCAGCTCCACCTGTATAGATCTGCTATCGGTAATTCATGCATGCTATATTGTACAGAAGCAGAATGTCTTATTTGATCACAGTAGCCTGTTGTGTATGTTTTGGCAGTAGCAAGTCCTCTACTTGCTTTGCAGAAGCAGAAATAACCAACAGCAGCAACAGCGTAGCAGATCTATTCTGCTAAAACAAAATAAAAAACTCAAATGATCTAAGCAATATGATATCCACATTCATTTAATTGCTCTAAACTTTTAATATTGAACAATATATGTCAGTAATTGGTGTCACTAACTTGGTATACTTAACTGAAACATACTGTAAGCAACAAATCCATTCCCTTAATCCATGCACTTCTAAACAATAACATTTTAATTTGTCTGCGTTTTCTATAGTATATCAATGAATGTCCGTGGCATCAAATAAACTGTTTAAAATAAAGACTAGTACATAAACTCCTTCCTCTTACCCTACTGTAAATTTATCTTGCATTTATCTTCTCTTCCATGGAGCAATAATAAATCCAGGATTTTACAATGACTTAAAAATTTGGCTATGCAACTATAAAAATGCACCATTAAACTGAATCTGTGCACATGCATTAACATTATGGCCCTGCTAATGAACTCTGACCCCTTCTGCATTAAGAGTGATTGAAGTCATTAACGGGGTCATGTTTAGTTGTGTGTGATGAAGAGCTTAAAAAAAAAAAAACAGTTGTGCGTGTAAAAAAAGAAGATTAAGCTCTGCTCCTAATTAATCTGATCTCATTCTCCCAGTATCTGTGCTCCTCTTTCTAGAACTTTCCACTCCTGCACACCTGCACCGGTGAGATTTCCATCAACCACATCCGAAAACCCTCAAGCAAGTAACCGTTTCCCAACCAAGGAAAGAAATGTCAGCTCATGGTTGAGTGGGTGAGGGAGTGGGGCAAAGGAGATTCTAAAAAAAAAAAAAAAAAAAAATCCTCCTCTGCTCAACTTAACGTGTTTTGGTGTTATGTAACTCTACCATCTGGAACTGGAGTCGATTTAAAATGTGTCCATTATGGATGTTACGGATTTTTTTTCTCCACAAAATCAAGAAGTGTTTGAACTTGAACTAACATTGACATAATGCTCACATTGGCACCCATTATATTAATCCTAGCTCAGTAGTTTAAAGTTAACAGATTACTCACAACTTTTATGTATAATGTTGTCTGACGGTCATGAGTCAGTAAAACTATTTTAAGAGCTTTACTGAATTCAGTACCACGTTCTCAAAGTAATATATTAAACCAAGAGCATGTGTCTATACAGTAAATTAACAATATATTTACAAATGCTTTATTAATATTAACCTATTTCATATGAACCTATTTCTGAGTTGACAACAAAGTAAATCTCTATTTAATGCATGACACCACAGTGCTTGTACCACTCATCCAGGACAAAGGATGTTTTAGCGGTAATATGAGGACATCTACTGGTACATAGCTAAACTTTATGGGTAGTTCTCAAATAACATGTACAGTCTGTGAACCTTTTTCGACATCAAGCTTTATACATTGATATGTATATTGATGTAGAAGGGAAAATGTATTTTTATGTGTTGTAACTGGTCATTAGTTTATTTAAAAAGTCCTAAAGTGTGACAATTGATTATCTAAATTATAGCATATAAATATGAGGGTTTTTTAAAATTTATTTTTTAACAATGCAGGTGACTCTAATAGTTCAAGAAGATTGAATTCGAATGTTTTAATGTACTTATAAAGGATTAGCGATTAACCCAGCGAACAGGGAACATTCACAGGACTTTAGCTAACGTTCTGGAAACATTCTCTCAACGTTATGAAAAACAAAAAATTTAAATTGATTTAAATTTATTTATGACATTTAAAATTACCTGGTCTTTTATCATTTTTAAGCACATGATTGCTTTCATGGAACATTTTTCTTTCTTTCCTTCCTTTCTGACACGTTTTAGATATCCGACTGATGTTTGTTAAATGTTACTACTTTCAAAAGTAATGTTCCCATAATGTTTGAAGAATGATAAAATTAAATTTCCCTTAATATTCGCATAACCAAGAAAAAACATTTTTAAAACATTAAAACAATGGATATTTTGAACGTTCATAGAACATTCAGAAATAACCTTTTCATAACTTAATGGGAAAATTTGAAAATGTGATGTAAAACTGGTTGAGTCTGAAATAACTTCTTGAGTATGTTCTTATTTTGAATAAGTAAAACCACTAAAAGTGTTCTATATGGTATGAATGTGTGTAGTATGAATGTAATCCAGACATACTACATTCGGCATGTTGTCATGGTCATGTGACCTACCAGAGTCAATTGTGTTGCTTCTCTGCCATTCACAAATCCTCTCCCGTGACCTCATTTGATATAGTGTCCATTGAATGCATACTTCAGAATCTCACCAGAATAAATAGGTCACGGGGTGATTTTTGCCTATTCTTTTAAGAGTACTGTGAATTTTGTCAAATTCTGTTTTGTTGCTCACTATATAGTAGGAAAGTATGTGATTTCGGATGCGCACTTTAGAACAACCTCTTTCCACATCTTTCTTGTACTGTCAACAAACTAGTTTTCAACTTTAATTCCATGAACAACAAGAGAGAAAAATATTATTTTTTTCTTTCAAGGCTATTTTAATCATTTTAATGAATTTTTTCATCATAGTTATTTAAATTCATTTTAATTTATTTTGCTTTTTATGCAAATCACATGACCTATGCTGAAAATCTAGGAGAATAGTATGAATCTTGTTTTAAACCCTTCATTTTCAGATGTTTCCTTTACAATTTCACAAACCTGAATTTTTTCACCTAAAATATGCCTGCGTTCTTTTTCATTTTCAGCCTGTTAAACATCACTTCATTATAGAAAAGCCAAGAGCAACAAAATACCAGTAGAAACTATCAGAAAACATCTTTTAGATCCGTTCCTCTAGGCTATTTTACATAAAAAATGAATCATGATGCATAACAGTTGGACTTATCCCAGTGCTGGGCATTAATCACAAATTGGCACATGTTTGCAGTATCGCTCTTCTACCTCTAGAGGGTGTTAGAGCACTGCTATTGGAAACCTGTTACCAGCTTCAAGATTCAAGAAGCTTTTTAGATTACTGACTTTTTAAAACACCTAAGTATTAATAAACATAATATATAAAGACAGACACACAGATGTGTATACAATATATACAAACAGCAAGCTCTTACGGATCCTGTATTGGGATCTAGGAAACTACCCATCCCTGATTACTCCACTAAAGTGCAACAACATTGCCCCGCCCTCAGTCCACACCGATTGGCTAGTCTGCCCTCTCCGAGTTTTGGAAAGCCCTGTGATTGGGGTGGTAAGTTGTCACTCATTTCAGCGGGGAGTGTTTCGGATCTTGAGAGGAAGTGAATGATTCGCGTTTGCACTTGACGAGGGGAAATCATATTGTTGGGGAAATTAAGCGTGTATCCACCGAATTCCAGCCGTTAAATGAGATTAAACCGGTGGACGTACATCTTCTGTCACGATATGGTTTAAAAGGATAACCGTTTTTGGTCTCAGACTTCGTTGCTTTGGATCAACTTGCATTCACAGGAGGTGGAGGAGGACACACTTTGCCATTGTTCCAGCTTTCACACGAGTGTGTGTGTGTGTTTTTGTGTATGTGTGTATTAAATTGCCCTTTGGCTTTATGGCTACGAATTTTGAACCCATTTATGGACTCTCAGAGGATGAAGTAAGTACTGTTTTACCATCTTTATGCATACCATCTTTAAGACAGTTCATGCCTCCCACCATATTAATACTGTTATTATTATTTTTCATAACCTGATTTCAGTTTTGTATGGAGACTCCTGTGTTCAATTAACTCTAATAGAATTATTATTATTTTATTATAAACATGCAGGTTATTAAGTATTTAAATACTGACCATCAGCTTGTGCTTCCCTATTTTTTTCCCAATGGATTAGCTGAGATATCTAACGTTAGTATTAGAAAATGTAACTATTTGTAACGTTAATGGAAACGTTACCAATTACTATTTTAGATTAAAGTGATGTAATGCATAATATGCTGTTTTTTATGATTGACAGCTCACCTGTCAAATATGAGGTTTACATGCTAAGATTTCTAGGTCTGTCGTATGCTGTACCAAAATTGAGATGTTGTTATTATTACTCTATAAAAATGGCTGAAGATGGTTGATTTTGTGTCTCTTTTAGTGGGAAAGAGTTATTTGATTATCAGAATATTATTAGTTTTACATTTTATTGCCTTAAAGAAGCCGTGTGGCACAAAGATGAATGCATCATAATCGAGAATTATGTCTAGTTACTAGAGGAAATCAGTGTTAATGTTTTTAATTATGATTTTGAAGCAACCGCAACACCATGTTGTTTGTCATAACAGGGCCCCCGGTGTGACCCCTGAAAATTCAGGTCAACTGTCTTGAGAGTTTGAGGGCAGCCTTAGGAAGCAGGTGTTCGTTCATGATTCATTTGCATCTGTGTTAGTGTTTTTTTTTTTTTTTTTTTTAAGTCATTACGTCTTCTCTCAGCTGGCATACTAGATATGTCATTTAGTTTTTAATGTTGAGTGTGATATAGGCCATGTTTTGCTTATATGTGTAAATGTCATTGTAGGCTTTGGTATTTGAGTCTAAAGGAGAGATCTGAGTCATGTACTACTGTACATACAAGTTGGCAGCTAAATATTTAAGTCTGTCTGTATCATATTAAATTGGCCTGTCAACAATTTCTGGAAAAAATATGTGACTAAGTATGTAAACATACCAGGTTTTTTTTTTTTGTGGAAAAGTACTGAAGTACTTTTAGTACAAACCTCGCAATTGTAACTTAAGGGTAGGCGAAGTTAATTAATAATTTTTGCAGTGTTTTTACTAGGGTCTTGATATGTTTAATGTAAATAAAGAGAGGAATGTTACCAGCTCGATGTTCATTCACAGGTTAAACGGTGGATGATCAAAGTTAAGCATTTGTTCAATGTTTTGGTGTTAGCTTGATTTACTTTCTCAGGAAGTTCTCCGGAGAAAACCTTATAGAAAATAAGATTTGCCCAAAAGCGTAAACTTGATTTGATTAAAGTTGGCATGAAATGAAAATTCAATGTGTTTATTAAATGCATGTTATTGATTTTATTGCGAATGATTTCATCCATACACACAGTATGGTTCTTTTAAATTATTTGATTTTTATTTAAAATTGTGAAATGCCCGACTTCGTTTAGTGTGCTTAAACCACTCCTTTCTTACAACCGACTGCAAACTCGCATTTAGATCTGTCTTTAATCCAGTCAACAACTGATGGGAAGGACCAAGTCCTGGTCCTCCTTTTTATTGTTTTGCATTGATAAATTCACTATATATTTTCGTAGCCTTCAATTTTCACATTTTTGTTGGGCAGTATGTGAAATACATTTAAAAAAATAAATACAAAAAAGAAAATTAAGCTTTTGTAAATCCTAAGAGAAAATCCTAGAAAGTACTGAGATATGTCACCATTCAGCATAAAAATACCAAAATGTGATTTTTGGTCCATATCGCCCAGCCCTAGATTGAGGAATTTCAGGCTTTTCAGTCCGTGATCCATCAATCCGATTATAAACCGATTCATTGAGCGTATGTAAATGCAGTGTGAACACTCTTTAACAGAAGTGGTGCTTTGTTTAAGTGTTTGTTTACTTTAGCAATTTTCATCATCATTGAATAGATATTGTAATACTTTTACATAGAATTATACTAGCAACCTCAGTATTAATCATTGGTTGGTCGCAAATATTTTCCGTCCAGTAACCCATCATGTTGACATGGTATCCCAAATTGTTGTAGAATACAGACAGACGCAGACGACATACATCGCTTCATTAGTATGCAACAAGCATCCATCAAGTTGGCTTGGAGTCAGCCTTGTCAGCGGGTGTGTTTACCACACAACATTTTCTCAATCCTGTGGGATCCCATCACTCGCTCCCAGAATTCCTGTCTTTGCTGGGTGTGATCGAGCTTCTCCTATAGTCCTCAGTTCCCAAGACACTGCTGGTCACAGGAATGACAAGTTCTCCCTTAGGAGCAGTCTGGCAATTCCTTTAGACCTTTTATTGACCAAACGCTTGTGGAATTTTAGATCCCATTTGTTTAACTCTCATTGACTAATACAGATTTATTAGATAACCTTGTGTAAATTAGGCATGCGCTGAATTGGTGATGCATGTATGTATGTGTTGTGTGTGTGTGTGTGTGTGTGTGTGTGTGTGTGTATGCACACACGCGCTACCATTCAAAAGTTTGGTGTCGATAAGATTTTTGAAATGTTATGCTCACAAAGGCTGTCTTTTTTTAAGGGCACGATAGGTAATTTTTTCGGTCACTTATTCAAAACAAAGACGTAGTTTCATCATGGGCTGCCTTCACGTCTACAGCTGGTAGAAAGAATCCCACGGGACTTGGGAAGAAATCATATTCATGGATGAGTTAATGTATTAAAGATTTATTAACATTACTGTAGTATGAAGCAGGGTGTGGCTGTAAGCTGTTGGAGCGGGACGAGGCCGCTGGAGCGACACACAGCTCGAGAGCATAGAGCTTTTGTTATGCCGCAGATGACCGTTTCCGCTTCTTCCGGTCATGAGTATCATAAGATAAGATAAACGTAAGATAAGATAAACATCCCCAATGCTTTAGTTATCACTGAGAGGTTGCTTAAATGCTGCGGACAGTAGAAGTTGTTTCCTAGCCGGCTCTCTCCTGTTTGTGCTTATCGACACATTGGCGTGATGTCTTCTCAAATGAACTGTCATATTAGAAGTGTTTCCATTAGCGTATTGAATGCATTTTGCACAATGCTTGCTCACAGTCGCATTTCTATCTACTGTTTTATTTCCGTTGTCATCGTAAGTAACATGAAATCCAAAATGTTCCCACAAACCAGATTTGAACGACACGTGCACATCCGCCAACTCCGGGCAGCCTTCATTAGTTCACATCGTGCCTAAAAAAGCGCAGCCGCGTTGCTTCCATTTTCAGCACGCTTGCCACGTGCCTACATAGGAAATAATGAATATGCTGTAACGGTGTAAGCGTTACCATTTTTTTTGGATTTTTTTCTGAAATAAAGTAAATGAGATGTAATGCCATTAGGAGCCGCTTGAGGGCGATAGTGGGCATTTACTGCCAAAATTCCTAATATAAGCCCTGGTTAGGTCACAAGCAAGGAGAGGCGTTTGGTAGAGGAAGACCACATGGTTTACGATTACTACCTATGAACACAAGATGAGTCCTGTTTGAGAACTCTTGGAGAGTTTGTGCTCAATAAAGGACTTCTTCTTCTTTTCTTATTATTTTTTTCTTCAATTCATAACGGTTCACTTTGGATTCATTTCATCGCACTCAAAATACCTTGGATTCATTTCATCGCACGCAAAATACCTCGGATTCATTTCATCGCACTCAAAATACCTCGGATTCATTGCATCGCACTCAAAGTACATTCGGACTTATATTACATCTCATCAATTACATCCTTCATCATACCAGGACCTTTTACGTTAAGTGTTTTTTTTGTTTTTGCAACGACACCAAGTTTAGTTTTGTTTTTATTTAGGGCTTCATGGTAAATATGCACTGGTACAATAAAAAAGGACAAAGTATATTTGTTGATGAAGTGAAGTGTTTCCAGTACTGCATGAATTTCTGTTGAACCCCTCGGAGTAATACTTTTAAAATTAAGAGGAGGTATTACAGAATGGCACCCGAACAGGGACGACTTTGAACTTTTACAGAGTCCCCGTGTATAATTAAATAAATTTCAACAGTACTGAAGGCTTTTCATAAACAAATATCCTTGGCCATTAGCCATCATCTGCAATGGAACAGAGAGCACCCACCCCCGATTATTCAGATGAAGCTTTCGCGCAGCATAGAGACCCTGTAACAAATCTCATAGATACTTTTAGTGAGTTGTATTTGGATTCAGAGGAGGAAGAAAGAGTTAATGGTGAACATAGTGTTAACCTTGACGACTTCCCATTACCCCCTCCACCTCTTGAGTCTTATGAAGATGAACTCCAATTCGGCAATAATGTAAATGACCAACGCATGTGTAGTATCGAAGAGCATCTTGTTGATCTTGAGCACAGAGTCAGTGATCTTGTCACCACCGAAACAATGAGCATAAAGTTAAAGGCCTGTGAAGACAAAATTAACTACTGTCTACAGAGAGAGCTAGATCGTGTCAAACAGCAATGTTATGCCAAAATTGATGAACTGAGTAAGAGCATGGTGGATTGTTTAAAGCGGCGAGATAGACAACTAGAGCAACAATTCAAAGCTATCAAGCCCATCATGTCCACTCCTGTGAATTCCAGCGCTGCTTCTTCTAAGATGTCTCAAACACCATCAAAGACTGCTTCAGTTCCTCGAGACTCCACAAAGCAAGTAACCTATCTTTCTTCATCGTCTCCTCTCCCTACTGTTAAAATTGAACTGCCTACTTTTAGTAATTTAGATTCAGAAGACCCCATTGATTTCATTGATCGTGTTGAAGAGTACAATGAATTGAGACCTCTGCATCATGAAGAGTTGTTAGCAGCGTTATCTGTAAGTCTTAAGGGTACTGCTAAGAGTTGGTGGAGAGCGGAGAAACAAAACATTACAGATTGGCCCTCATTTAAAGAGAAGTTTCTTTTTTCATTTCTGAATGAAGACCACAAAGAAGTTGCTGCTCAGAAGTTAGCAAGTTACAGACAAACAGTTAATGAAAGTATAAGAGACTTTGCTTTTAACTACAGAGCAATGTCGCTAAAGATTAACCCTAAAATGACTGAAAATGATTTAGTACAAGCGACATTGAGAAACTGCAATCCTCGACTGGCTTCACTGTTGAGAGGAACAGCAAAAACCATTGATGATCTGGTGCGTCTCGGCACGCAGATAGAGAAGGACTGGTCAGAGAGCAAGAGAAGATGGAATCAAGGAAAAGATGAGAAGTCGGTAGGTGGAAAAGGTCAACCGAATCGTCTTATGCTCATGGATCCCTCTTTTAGCTCTCAATGTAGCAATGTACTGCAAGCGCCTATAATTTTAAACCACTCGTACTTCAATGCTGTAATTGATACAGGAAGCACTTTTTCTTTGATGCAGCAAAAAGTATGGCAGCGGTTAAGGAAGAAGGATGAGCAATTGACCAGAAGCTCTCAAACGTTCATGCTCGCTAACGGCCAGAGTCAGAAAACTCAAGGTAAAGTACTCTGGGGATGTGGAATATATGGAGTGAAACATGAGGTTACATTTTATGTGATGGACAATGAGAACTTGGCGGTTCCGGTCATTTTAGGATTGGATTTCCTTAAAACAGCCAAACTAACTATTGATTTCAATGCTTCACGTATATGCTTGCCTGACGGTAACTCCGGTCACCTTATGTGTTTTAATAAAATGCACGAGCACGCTGCGGTCCAATTTTATGCTGCGCAAGGCAAAGTGGAAATGTTTCACGAGGATGAAAAGACAAAATTGATCGACCAAGCAGTGGAAAACTCCCATGCTTCAACCGAGGTGAAGAGACAATTAAAAGATCTCATGTATGATTGGCCTTCGGTATGTACCCAGAAACTAGGTCATACAAACCTTATTAAGCATGAGATTAAAACAACTGATGAAATTCCTTTAAGAAAGAGACCCTACAGAGTTTCTAAGACTAAGAATGATTTTATTGAAGAACAGGTTAAGGAGTTGCTTCAATTAAAGGTCATTAAACCTTCTACGTCTCCGTGGGCTTCCCCTGTGGTGGTCGTAGATAAAAAAGATGGAGGATCCCGGTTATGTATTGATTACCGTGGTCTTAATGCAAAAACTCACCTTGACGCGTATCCGATGCCTCAAATCATTGACATTCTTGATTCTCTCCAAGGAGCCAAGGTGTTCAGTACACTGGACTTAAAGAGTGGATACTGGCAAGTTGAAATGGATCCTGCAAGCATGGAGAAGACTGCTTTCATTACGGCTTCAGGGCTATTTGAATTCTTTTGTCTACCCTTTGGCCTTAAAAACGCCGCTGCATCCTTCCAACGTCTAATGGAACAAGTGCTCAGAGAGCTTAAGAATAAATGTTGCATGGTCTATATAGATGACATTATTGTCTACTCTCCTGACATCCAAACACACCTACACCATCTCAAACAAGTGTTTCATTGTCTGCACAAGGCCGGACTCACTCTGAACCTCAAGAAGTGTAAGTTCATCTGTTCTTCGCTGGACTACTTAGGCCATACCATCACAGCAAACGGTGTCAAGATGAATTCAGACAAGGTGGATGCAATCAGAACGTACCCAACTCCCAAGTCCTTAAAAGAAGTGCAAAGATTTCTAGGTCTTGCGGCTTGGTACCATCGTTTTATTCCTGACTTCTCCACTAAAACAGCACCTCTACACGCACTGAAGAGGAAGGAAGTGAAGTGGAATTGGACAGATGAGTGTCAGCGTTCATTTGACCTTATCAAAGATGAACTCACTAGAGCACCTGTTTTAAATACACCTAACTTCGAGTCTTCTTTTAAAGTACAGACAGATGCAAGTGATGTGGGCTTGGGAGCTGTATTGACACAGGAGGTGGATGGACAAGAGAGAGTTATTGCATATGCTTCCCGACTGCTCAGAGGTGCTGAGAAATCCTATTCAACATCAGAGAAGGAATGTCTAGCAGTAGTATGGGCAGTAGAGAAATGGCACCATTACCTAGAAGGCAGAGCTTTCGAGGTGATCACTGATCATGCATCCTTAGTCTGGCTTTTCCAACATCCAAAACCCTCCTCCAGACTAGAAAGATGGACGATCAGACTACAAGGATATCACTTTACTGTACGTTATCGTAAAGGACAATGTAATGTTGTGCCTGATGTGTTATCTAGGATAGACGAGGCTGAATCACCAGCTGTGTTGTTGCACACACCAGCTAAACGTGGTTTTAATTCGGGCACTTGTGACCTGCCATTGGACTTGTCAGAAATTGCGGATGAACAGAAAAATGACCCAGAGTGCCAAGAGATCATGGTTAAAGCCAAGACCCAGAGAACCACAGATCTTAAGAGAACGCACTACATTGTTAAAAATGAGGTTTTATTTAGAAGTGTTCCAGACTCTAAAGAAGGCCAAAGGTTGCAAGTTGTAGTCCCTGCTAAATTGAAGGAAGTAATGTTAAATTATGCTCATGACAGTCCCCTGAGTGGCCACTTGGGTAAATTCAAAACTCTGATGCGACTGTTAGAATTTGCTTATTGGCCATCAGTACGTACAGATGTATGGCAGCACTGCAAAAATTGTGAGAAATGTCAACAGCATAAGCCCACTAATTTAAAACCTGCAGGCAGTCTACAGAGTGTGCCCATAGTTGAACCGGGATATATGCTAGGTATGGACATCATGGGACCATTTCCACGGAGCACTCGCCAGAATGAGTATCTCCTGGTTGTAGTGGACTATTTCACTAAATGGGTAGAGGTTTTCCCCATGAGAGCTGCTAAGTCTACAACCATTGTACGGATTCTCATAGAGGAGATCTTCACAAGATGGGGAACACCAGCTTTCATCGTATCTGACCGAGGTACGCAATTTACCTCAAACCTCCTGAACCAAGTATGTAAGCAGTGGCAAGTAACCCAAAAACTCACCACCGCATACCATCCTCAGTCAAACCTCACTGAACGGGTCAATCGAAATTTAAAAACCATGATAGCCACGTATGTTGAACAAAACCACCGTACCTGGGATGAATGGATATGTGAATTCAGATTTGCGCTAAATACTGCATGTCACGAAAGTACAGGATACACGCCGGCGGAGATCGCCCTAGGGCGACAGCTAAAAGGTCCTCTGCAGAGAGCCTTGCAGAATCCTCCAGATCCTGACCAACCAGCCTATAGTACTATAGAACGGCAAAAGTTTCTATACGAGTCAGTAAGGGAGAATGTAAAGAAAGCACAAACTAGACAAAGAAAATACTACAACCTCAAGAGAAGAACTCAAAACTTCAATGAGGGTGATTTAGTGTGGGTGCGAACACATCCTCTCTCTTGTGCAGATGATGCTTTTATGGCTAAGATATCTCCTAAATGGAAAGGTCCAGCTAAGATTGTGAAAAAGCTAGGTCCTGTAAATTACAAGGTAACTATGTTATCTGATCCTACGCAGGTTGATACATATCATACCCAGAATTTAAAAATTTGCCATGGGTCAAATTTTTAGCCCACGGGGAGGGGTATGTAACGGTGTAAGCGTTACCATTTTTTTTGGATTTTTTTCTGAAATAAAGTAAATGAGATGTAATGCCATTAGGAGCCGCTTGAGGGCGATAGTGGGCATTTACTGCCAAAATTCCTAATATAAGCCCTGGTTAGGTCACAAGCAAGGAGAGGCGTTTGGTAGAGGAAGACCACATGGTTTACGATTACTACCTATGAACACAAGATGAGTCCTGTTTGAGAACTCTTGGAGAGTTTGTGCTCAATAAAGGACTTCTTCTTCTTTTCTTATTATTTTTTTCTTCAATTCATAACGGTTCACTTTGGATTCATTTCATCGCACTCAAAATACCTTGGATTCATTTCATCGCACGCAAAATACCTCGGATTCATTTCATCGCACTCAAAATACCTCGGATTCATTGCATCGCACTCAAAGTACATTCGGACTTATATTACATCTCATCAATTACATCCTTCATCATACCAGGACCTTTTACGTTAAGTGTTTTTTTTGTTTTTGCAACGACACCAAGTTTAGTTTTGTTTTTATTTAGGGCTTCATGGTAAATATGCACTGGTACAATAAAAAAGGACAAAGTATATTTGTTGATGAAGTGAAGTGTTTCCAGTACTGCATGAAATTCTGTAATACCTCCTCTTAATTTTAAAAGTATTACTCCGAGGGGTTCAACAGAAATTCATGCAGTACTGGAAACACTTCACTTCATCAACAAATATACTTTGTCCTTTTTTATTGTACCAGTGCATATTTACCATGAAGCCCTAAATAAAAACAAAACTAAACTTGGTGTCGTTGCAAAAACAAAAAAAACACTTAACGTAAAAGGTCCTGGTATGATGAAGGATGTAATTGATGAGATGTAATATAAGTCCGAATGTACTTTGAGTGCGATGCAATGAATCCGAGGTATTTTGAGTGCGATGAAATGAATCCGAGGTATTTTGCGTGCGATGAAATGAATCCAAGGTATTTTGAGTGCGATGAAATGAATCCAAAGTGAACCGTTATGAATTGAAGAAAAAAATAATAAGAAAAGAAGAAGAAGTCCTTTATTGAGCACAAACTCTCCAAGAGTTCTCAAACAGGACTCATCTTGTGTTCATAGGTAGTAATCGTAAACCATGTGGTCTTCCTCTACCAAACGCCTCTCCTTGCTTGTGACCTAACCAGGGCTTATATTAGGAATTTTGGCAGTAAATGCCCACTATCGCCCTCAAGCGGCTCCTAATGGCATTACATCTCATTTACTTTATTTCAGAAAAAAATCCAAAAAAAATGGTAACGCTTACACCGTTACAATGCGCACGCAAAAGAGGCGATATGTGAACGGGCCCTTACTCCACTTTTACTGTCTATAGGTATGTTCGCGCGAAACTGTCTGAACACGGGGATACATTGCGCATGCGTCGAACCGTGTGACGCACACACGAACCGAACCGAGACAAGCGATCCGAACGGTTCGGGTGATTTTTCATGTACCGTGCCACCCCTAATAAGTATACAAGTTAACAAAATATTTAACATTGCTCTAGTGGTTTTGGGATATTTTAATCCAAAGATCTTACATATTGTGCCTTTTAATCGAACCGTACAGTTGTCCTGTTTTTGTTTAAATGGTAATATTTATTTTTCAGGATTATTTTATGAATAAAAAGTTCAAAAGAACAACATTTATTTGAAACAGAAATACTTTACGGTCACGCCAATTGTATTTCACCTTGCTGATATAGTTTCCAAGCAAAAAAGTATGTAGAAGTTAAAATTCATTGTTTTTGGATTTTGGAATTTTCAATTTTTGGTCTCTTTATTGGTTGTATTAGATTGCACTAGATGTTTTTGAACATAAAAACGTGTCTTGTTTGAAATGAAGAAATATTAAATGTGTAATGCATGCATTGCTTGATAATCTTCTGGGAGTGCCCAGTCAAAGAATATTCAAGAATAATATTAATTTAGCTTTGATTTGAGCCAATAAGTTGTGTCTGCTCTGTGACCATCACATAACAATTATTATTCATGTGTAAGTGTTCACCTTAGGTAGGATGTCAATGTATTACAGCATACCAACAGCAAAATATGTTGTCAAAGAAAAACATTCTTGGAATCATTATATCATAACAATAATCTAATAATTTGTCTTGTTTTATGTTAAAATATGTCTGTTTTACACGCAGGAAGAACACACAAACGCTTACTCGATTAAGCACTCGCACGCGCTCGGTATCATGAGTGTGGAATGTGATACAGCAACATGCTGTTACATCATCTTCATTAAAAATACATGAGCAATAGTTGCAGCCGAATCATGTTTTCCTGATCCGTGTGACATGCCTCTGTGCTGAGATCCCAAGATGGAACTAGAAAACCGGAGAAACGTCACATCACAGCCAGTCACCACAGAATATACCATTACTGAGAATTATAATTATAATTTGTTACAGTAAAAAAGCACAATATAAATGTATCAGATATAAAACAAGTTCCCCTTTTGATAGATGCGACTTTGTTTGTCCCTAAGGGCAAGTAGACGCTCGTATAGCGTGTTTCAACTGCAATTTCTATTTTAATGGCAGCCAGATATCAGAAAATAGGAATTATTTTTAGTTGTGTTATTTAAATGGAACGATGCTACGGGAGATCTCTTGTTTGCTGAAATTGTAGCGCCTCTCCTTTTTAAAATACTGTTTTATTTTATTGTGTTAAATGAGTGTGTATTGCACTCTATCTTTCTTAGCCATGTTATGGTGTGAAAGAAGCATGAGATTAGAAAAATGTTTTATTTTTCTTTTAATATTCTTTGGAATATTTTATCCATCCTTGTTGTCCAATGAGTCCGATTTATAAGCTGTTTAATTCTCTGTGCAATTCACAGAGTTACTGAGTGGCGGAGTCGGATGAAACAATAAGCAGTAATTAAGCATTCCACACATAGCAGCCACATGCTTACTGAAGGTCAGGGGCGCTACGAGTCCTCTCTGCCCATCTCTATGTTCCTCATAGAGAAACCTGGGATGAAGTACATTGTTTAATGGCACTATGATTAAAGGGAATCTTGCATTTGATCTTGCAACCTTGTTATCAAACCATATTCTTGGACTCCTGCCCATGCACCTCTTACACATTTAGCTCTGAATGTTTCTCATAATCTCCAAATAAGGAGTAAAAACACATAATTAATTTGTTATATGTAGATTTTTACTAGTGTTGTTCACGAAGTTGTTCACTTCATAGGGGTGTTCCAGCAAGACTGCTATGTGGTTGCTAGGTGTTTGCTCACTGGTCCAAGTCCTAACAAGAACCGACTAGTTTATCTGCACATTTTTTGATATACAGTTCATATGTTTGGGGTCGAAACAAAGCAAAAATTTCACAGTATTGATGTTTTTACTGAATTTTGGATCAAATAAGTGCAGCCTTGGTGAGCATAAGAGAGAAAGGGTTTTTTTGTTTTTTACTAGCAATGATTTAATTATATTTCAGCATGAACATGCATTGTTAGACAGGTAATGAACATAACTAGCTAACATTCATTATTTATAGCTGAATTAAGCACGTATGTTTTAACAAGCAAAGTATTTATCATAATGTACTTTAAATAACATTAAAAATCATGTCATAAATACCAGTGATGTTGTATAATGAGGACGTTGTCATGTTGCCGGAAATAGTCATCAGTGTCCCAATGTGAAGTGAGCCGGGGTCATTACTGCCCTCAGTGCCGAATTTGTGTACACGACCGATTCACGACCTAGGAAGCTGAGCCTAGATGCATGACTTTACTGGATTTACCAGGAAAGTGACTCAGGGCTCCAGACTAACTTTTCCACTGGTTGCACTGGTGCTACCAATTTTCTCAGTTGGTCGCACCAGCACATGATTTGGTCGCACCTTTTCTTTTTTTTTTTGCTACAACAATTTTAATCAATGCATGCTTGATGAATAGTAATTTTAAATATTAATATTTAATATTAAGATTAATATTAATCTTAAATATATTAAATCACAGTGGCTGATGGCCGATATAAATCTGGTATATATATATATATATCTCTAATTTATATTTATTTTAATTCAAATGTAATATTATATGTATATTTGATCGCGTTTCCCGTGAAGCTGAACTGAAGTCTTAATTCATTTCACACGGATCGACTGTCACGCACAGAATACACGCTTTCACGCGGGTTACACTCACTTTTGTATTCGAATAAATCTGCAAGGTCTATGAAATTAAATGTTAATTAGATATTCAGAGATTTGTTTTAATGATATAGATGTGTATTTGCTGAATGTTTAATTTAAATGAGAAAATATTAGCCTTTAGTTTGCCTTTCTGTAACTAATAATATAAAAGCAAACACTGTACTTTCTCCCATTCAGTTTACTTTCTTTCTTTGTTGCGGTTGGCCAGTCAAAATAAACCAAACATTTTAGTCCATTCACATTTGAGTCTATTTTGTCCAGTCAGTTTGAGTCGCTGACAGACTAACTGCGCGTGACCACCGGCGCGGAGCGCGAGCATGTTCAACGCACCAGCGGTTACGCAACGAAAGCAATGATGCTGCGTTTGAATTTTCGCGACAGAGACGTGCTTATATACATTACCTTAACAACACTATTTGACATTAGCTCAGGCCAAACATTCTCTCGCGGCCTATTGAGGAACTCTGGTCTGAGCCATTGCTGTTGAAGTAACTTAATGCTTTTCTACCTGTGCGCTCATCATTATGTGTCTGTATGCATGACTCGTCCTTTCCACCAACATCCTTCAACTCCAAACTTCGTTTTTTTATGATTATTATTCAGCGATTAACCTTTTCATTTTTATATGGCTTAATTCCGAAATTTGGCGCGTTTCATCATCATTGAGCAGTGCGCGTGTACGTTCGCTCTCTAGGGTTAATATATAGAACTGCATGTGTCTTGCGGAAGAACATTGTAGCCGGAACTACTTCTCTCTGTTTGTCTATGACGAGTCACGCAGGGAATGTGATACTCCGCAGCGCAGCTGAGCCCGGTCTGAAATAGTCCGAATATAAACACTTATCATAGGCGCACCGTAGTGATTCAGAATAAGACAAAAACACAGTTTGGAAAATGGATTCATGATGTACTCATTCATTATATAAATTTTGTTAATTTTGAAAACAAAACGGTTACGGACGGCAGCAGCTGCTGATACCTCGTTCTGTTACACACGCGCGAATAACATGATCATGTACTCGCACAAATGCGACTATATAAAATTTTTACTCGCACGTCGTTAAAAAAAGGTCGCATATGCGACCATTTTGGTCGCAGTCTGGAACCCTGTGACTACTTATAGATTATAGATAGATTTATGTAAATGTATATGTAGTTTTGCACACTAGTCCCTAGATTGGCCTAATGGTGGTTTTATTGTTTGCCAGATGAAAATTGTTAGTGTATTTGCTTAAAATAATAATAGCACATATTTGCCAGTATATTTCAAGTCAGAACCAACTATTAAAATGTATCATAAATGATAATATAATTGTTAATGGCCTGCTGGTCAGAATTCTAATTTCACACTCACCTAAGTTTCAGTGCTTTCACAAGCAGGCTTCCTCATGCAATTTGACAAACCTTTAGTCCCTCTAAAAAAACGTATTGCAAAATGAGCATGATGACATACTAAGAACTTTAAGTGAACCTTTCACTGAGGCAGACTTGGTTCTGATGAAATCAGGTGCCATAACATTATGAACAGCATTCATATGGAAATGTATCCACTGCAGCAGTCTTGATTATGTAACTGCTGATGAAAGCATCCATACAAATGGTTTGGAAATCTGTGTTTATCCAGGTGAAAAATGGAAGCCTTTTCATAAGAGCATGGATCTATGAATTGTATTTGAGCAATTATGAATCACATTTCATAGTGTTTCAAAATAGGAGAACTTGTTTCTGTGGGTGTGGCAGCCATTATCAAACACATTTTCTATTTGAGGTGTGTAAAACAACATATTCCCCCATTTTATTCATTTATTATAATACCATTCCTTGTATCTGGTGGTTACACACTAACATAACAGGGAAAAAACCCCAAATCAAACTATAAAACAAACAAACGGACAATGACACCAACCAAAGAAGTGATCCGAGAACTGTGATGCACCAACACAATCCGCTCAAAGTAGTAAATGTAAATGACTCCCACATGCTCAAAAAAACATGCCTTTTAATACAAAATATTTTCAAAATCAATTCTGTGGGTTGCTTGAATGGCTAGTTGGTTAACTGTTCTAAATGAAGCAGTATATATAATATATCATTTGTAGGGATAGCTCCATACTAATCTTTCTAATTTTTCATGTCCGATACCTTAACTTTAGGTATCTGCCAAACCGATATTAGTATATTATTATTTTTAATACTAGGGCAATATGCATGACATATATGAGAGAAGTAGTGTTGTCAAAAGTACCGACTGTTGAACGGATTCGTAAACTCCTCTGATTGGCCTTGCGTTCACGCGCTCAACACATTGGCTACAATGATCAACACACAGGAGAGTTTGACAGGACACGGAATTGCTTGAATTTGAAAGCGTTTTGCAAGGGGAAGCTTTCAAATGTGAAAGCTCCTGTGTGTATCTGTGTAAGCACTTGTAAAAAAGTGTCATTGATGTCTATTTACTACAAGTTTTTGAAATGTTGATCATTGTAGCCAATCACAGACACACGTGTTGAGTGCGTGAACAGAGTGGCCAATCAGAGGTGTTTGAGAATTTGCTCAATGTGTCATTTTTAAAATTTCATTTTGACTTGGTATTGAAGTCAGTACTTTTGGCAACACTAGATAGAACAAATAAATAGGCCAAATAAACACTAATTATTATATTTTACACAAGGCTATCATAGTACAAAAGGCTCCAATACAGAGTGGCACAAAAGCGCTTACACACGATGACGCGCTTAAAGCAACATGGAGTCACGGGCGAGCAGTGCTTCGCAATGAAAAGTTCATAACAGGGAACAAAGAGAAGATTGAGAGTATTGAGTCTAACAGTTTACTGAGCCTTTTTCATAATTATTTAATTCATAATTAGAAATGATTCTTGAGCAGCAAATCAGCACTTTAGAAAGATTTCTGAACTGAAGACTGGACTGATGATACTGAAAATTCAGCTTTGCTATCACAGGAATAAATAACATTTTAAAATATATTAAATAGAAATCAGTTATCTTAAATTGTAATTATCTCTACAATTTATAATATTACTGCATTTCTTGATCAAATAAAAGCCTTGGCTAGCACAAGACACTGCTTACAAAAACATTAAACGTTAACTCTTGAACTAGATGAGTAGATTGCTTACTGCTAGATTCTGTTTTATTAGTTCTGGTTCTGAAAACCAAATCTTAACAATGTTGGCCTACAAAGTCTGGCTCTTTTCTGCTTTGCGCTTAATACGCAAATACATAATCTATTAAACTGTGAATTTATTCTATGACATGCCCTATGCTTAGAACGATATATTAAAGTAAAGGCATTGATTTGATTGTGAACCATCAACATTTTATGGCTTGCTCTTGGGAACTTCTAATGTTTTGCACTGTTGTGTTAAGTGACATTTAAGACAATATTGGATTGCAGTTCTCCCATTAGAAAGACCCCAGCAGAATAAGGTTTCCCAGTTGATATATAACTTGGAAATACCAAACCTGTCATTGAACTAATCGCTGGGTGTGCACAGGAAATCAGTCCGAGCTTCAGCTCTCTAAGAGGCTCGCAGAGCCATAATCCTAATTATCCAGCTTGACAGCCACAGCCTGAGTAATACTTTCCTGCCATCTTACGTTGATGTGAAGTAAAATCAGCTACAGCCCTGCTGTGACTTTATTATTACATCAGTTAAGCATGTTAAATACGGTTGTAGAAAAGCCATTCGTCCTTATTTATTGACTTGACATATTGAGCGGGTAAAGTTTTGTTGACATAGTAAACATACCACTTTATTTTAATCGCACGGGTCCTTCGCTAATGTTTCCTGTCAAAATATTGTTGGAGTTTGTTGTGGCTGACGTAACATAATGGTGAAACATCTGAGCTGGCAACGGGAAGATTGTAGCCTCAAATCCTAATCCATCAACCATCTTGTTCTTGAGTAAGACATTTAAGGTCACATTACTCCAGGGCGACTTTGCATTGGATAAAGATGTAATGACTAAATTGCTCAGTGTCGGGGCAATGCATTACAAGTAACTGTTACATAATCGGATTACTTTTTTCAAGTAACTAGTAAAGTAACGCTTTACTTTTTAAATTTACAACTATATCTAAGTTACTTTTTCACATTTACATTTACATTTAGTCATTTAGCAGACGCTTTTATCCAAAGCAAGTTAGGCTACCTTATTGTAGTTCTAGACTAAATGAGAGCATTTACTCATAAACTCAAAATATTATGCAAACATCCAATAATTTAATGTTAAATTAAACCAATATACTTTATGTATTTAATCTTACTTTTAACCAATGTCTTTGCTGCTGACCTTCGACGATCCAATTCAACCATACTAATAAGCAATAATATTATTTTCACTTTTAGTTCGAAACGGCTTTTACATTTGACAAAAATGTAAAAAATTTATGTTGTTTGTTATTAACAAAAAAACAAGTAAACCCAGACCAGATGAGAAAAAGTAACACAAAAGTAATGTAGCGCATTACTTTCCATAAGAAGTAACTGAGTAACACAATTAGTTACCATTTTAAGAAGTAACACAATATTGTAATGCATTACTTTTAAAAGTAACTTTCCACATCACTGTTCTTGCTAATACTTACTAAACCCAGCTGTCATCCCTGCTCTATCAATTCATCTCCATTAGGTTTCTAGAATGTGTAGTTGATTGAATGGTTCAGGTATGATTGTAACTCCGGGTCTCGCTAAGCATTCTGTATCTTTTAGTCTTTTAACCTCATTTAGAGGATGAAGGGACATAATTGAAGGGAAATAATTGTAATTATGAGCAGGGAATGAGTGCTCTGACTCTGACCTGCCACATTGAATTTTATCTGAGAGCTTGAGAGTTCGAGTGTCCCAAAGGGCAAGGTTTTTCGGTCAGTTATGATTCATTACAATTGTCAAACGAGGCAACGCTCTGAAAATGTTTTTGTGAATGCATGTGAATCTTTTCATACACACGTTCCCAAATTGCCCTGCACTTTATTTTAATTAAACTAAAGTTAAAATTTTAATGTAGGGTCCAATTCTCAAATAGCTCTCTTATAGATATTGGCTGTTTATTAACACTTATAAAGCACATATTAGTGCCTTATTCTCCATGACCATATTCTGCATCATCCTTAATCTAAAGTGTGACCAAATTATTTGTTAGAATTGTTATAAAACTGATTACTGGTTTGTCTAAAACTTAGGTCATCCGTGTGTAAATACATTTATGATGACTGGAACATCTTGTTTGACATTTCAGTTGTCCAGAATTGTTGCGTCATTCTGGACTTGTGCTAAATTTGGGATCTGAACTTCTTGGCAAGTTTATTTTACAAAGGCGTGTTGTGAGTCTGTCATAATGCAGCAAGTTCTGGTAGTGTGATTAGGGTGACGATGGGTACTGTACAGTATGGACCTGGGTAAGGGAGTGTCTGTGTGGAATAAAGTAAGAGCTTTGGTTACTGGTTTCTCATAATGTCCTGGAAAGACCAACATCCTCTTTTGAGATCTGATACTTGTTGCAAAAGGATGTGAGATGAACAAGCTGAAGTGTTTATTGTAGAAACTAATTTGTATGACTAGAAAAATAGTCTGCAGGTGTATTTGAAATAACTAGCCATCTTGTAATGAATGTCATTTCAGTTCTGCTTTCTGAACATGAATGATCATATGCAGTAAAAGACAACAATATTCAAGTACTGTAAAGTTTTGTTACTATAAATAAAAAGAAAAACCACAGTTTTCTCCTAGTCTTAAGATAATCAACCATAATCAAAGTGCAAATAGATAACAATTTTTTTTTTAAACATGATACAGAGTTAGAACTACACAACCCAGCCTGAGATGGCTTTCATATTGGGAGATATTTGCATGGGTTAAGGAGTTAAAAATGCGGGGTATTGAAATGCAATACCCTGTTGAGTGCACTCGTGTTTTACTTCTGCAATTGTGTGTACTCTGAGAATAGGGATCGCTGGTGCTGAGGGTGCATTCTACAAGAGAAGACATTTGTCAGACACTTAGGCTCTGTTGTACAACAAATCCTCCGCTATGGTCTTGTCAGTCATCTTGTCACTTGTCACGTGATCAGGGAAATCTAATTCTTGTTGCAGTACGTACAGTGCTGCAGCTCATGTTGGATGAACTGGATGGGAAGCGACCATTATTCAACCATTCAGCCATTATTCAAGTTAAATGGGTTTTATTTCTATAAAAAGCAAAAAGACAGCAGAGGCATTATGTAAATGTAGTGGTGGTATATTCTACCCTAATTTCACCCTCACTCCGCTATACCAATTTTGAGAGACAGCATGTCGCGCGACCCGATTTCACAAGATCATCTTGTCTCACCCCTAATGATTACTTATACAACCCAAAATATTTGGTTTAGTTCCTGGTATTATTGTGAATGAAGTTCAGTTCATGTTATTCCAGTCTTTATCAAATTAGAAACTTGCTCTACCTCTTGAGTTGTACACTATCGTTAGAAATTTGGAGTTTTGAAACATTTCTTATTGTTATTGTTGAAAACCTTTGTGCTGCTTAATATTTTTGTGGAAACTGGGATATACTATAGAAAGTTTAAAAGAAAAGCATTTATTTGAAATACCTTTTTATGGTAACAATGTGAAAGTCTCAATTTGATGCATTCATAGTATTCATTTCTTTGAACAGCAGTCTATATTTTATATTGTGAGCACTTCCTGTGTTATTTGCCAATTCATGAAGAATCGCTTGTTTGATTTCCTCACTTGTAAGTCGCTTTGGATAAAAGCGTCTGCTAAATGACTAAATGTAAATGTATATTGTTTTATTTTTTATGATGATCGTTCATGCGAGGACTTCAGAAGACGCAATCATCTGGATCAACATGCACATTGCCCAATTCTATATCCTAATTGTTTATGTAATTTATTTTCCGGGAGCTTCCAACTTCGGTTAAACTGCTAACTCTGATTGTAAATTAATTAACTAAATTATGTTATTTGCTAACTGAATTCTTTAAATTGTAATGTTGACATCCATTCTCTGTAAAGCTGCTATGAAACGATATGTATCGTGAAAAGCGCTATACAAATAAATTTGAATGGAATTGAATGAATTAACTTTCGATGGTGATATAGCTTTAAAAGAAAATAGCAGAAACAGTATGTTTTTCTGCCCTAAAAACCTTCAAAAATGGTTTATGAATGGTTAAATCCAATTTTCTTGATACCAATAGTGGTTCGCTTTAGAGAAATCTAGTTCTTGTTTGCACTTGATATTAAAAGCACAGCTCCATCACTCTGGGCCACCAGGTGGGATGACGGCAAGTCTGCAACATCCCAGTACCTGTCAGAATACTGGCTTCCACAATCTCACCCAAACTGTATTCATTCTGTAATAATTGTGTCATATATGGCAGGCAGAATAAATACAAGCTGTCGCACTTTTTTTTTTTTTGTTGCCTCTGCAGTACGAATGATGCATGTCTTGTGATAATGCAGATCGTCAAATATAAATATAAAGAGGATTTCAGTCGTGCAGAGAGCAGAAGTGGCTAAGGAGAAGAGGGTCTTTCTTACCTTCCACAGTATGTCATTTCTGGGCTGGTGAACTTCAAAAGAGAGAGGGTGAATAAGATGCTCGTTGTGTAATTGTGAGCAGCATGAATAGCTATTGAATGCAGGCCGAGGTGATGTTGGAGGCGGGACGCACTTATGCGGAGTGGGAGTCGTGAAATGGTGGAGAGCTTTTGAAGGCCAAGCTGAGAAGTTTAGCCCAACTTATTCAACCATAGGACAATAAAATGTTTACAGCTCCCAGAAGGATTTATTCCTCACGGACGCTATACCATTAAAACTGTTTCGTTTCCGTGTCCATCAATAAACACAAAAGCTTTTTTGGCTGCTGCTTCCTCCTAATTTCTTTAAGATGCTCCTTTTTCATCCTCTCCTGGACGAGAATTGAGGTGAAATTAGGGCACTCTCGTGACTTAAACCCATCTTAAATTTAGGCCACGGGGCAGTTTTTTTTTTTCTTGCTTACAGACTCGTGCAAGAGGTATTGATTTATTCATGATGGTCTTTTTCAATGTGTGTCATGTTTTGCAGAACGAATCCCGTGTTCTTCGTGTCAAGGTCATTGCTGGCATTGATCTGGCGAAGAAGGACATCATTGGTGCCAGGTAAGGATGAACTACAGGAGGTTTCCGGAGAGACTGTGGACCTCGCTGTTGATGCATTCATTAGCAAATGCAAATGTTGGAGCCGTCTGAGTGTATGTGTGTGTGTGTGCATGAGTGTGTTTGTGTATTTCCTCATTTAGTTATGTGGCAGACCAACTGAGCTGCACTCTGTGAGGCTTTTCTCTTGAATTAGACAATAGACTTATCCAAACAAATGATCCGTATGCCAGGAATGGAGCACAAAGGGAAAATGCTTGGCTGATTTAATCTGTGCAATGCAGCAAGTTCTATTTATTTAACTTTGAAGTTCTCGGGTCCTAAAGTCAGAGGTCAGAGAGTGCATTAATTACAATGTCATTTCTGAACTCATCAGTTAACTTTTTCAATCTTGTATGTACTTTGTGTTTGATGTTGGATAGGCATTAGAACAGAGAAATGTTTTTATTTATTAATTTTATAGGCCTTTCACGGCTAAAGTCTAATGCGCTTACCGCAAGACATGGAGGCGTGACATAAAAAAAACAACATAAAATACGGTAACACTTTATTTTACAGTGCCGTAGTTACACATTGTTACATGTTCTTACTATAGTAATAACAGTAAATTATGCACAATTACAAGTAACAAACCCTAACTGTAACACTATTGTAAGTACATGTAGTTAATTAATAGCACTCAGTTCTTATTTGAGTAATTACAATGTAACTACGGCACTGTAAAATAATGTGTAACCTAAAATACTTCATTTTTGGTAATAGAGATAAAGGGTCTGCTTTTATTTGTGTAAATTCATAATAACAAGAAAACAAGCCAGAGCGTGGAATAGGCTACATATTCCACTCTCCAGTGTATATATTTAAGTAATTTAATATAAATGTGCAAGTAATCGATTAATGGGTTAAATTAATGACTTGTCGACTAGAAAAAAATCTTGTTAGGGATAGCCCTAAACATAAAAAACCTCCCCAGTAAACTACAAAAAACATGCGACTTTCATAAATGCATTTATTAGGCAATCATCACCTATAACCCTTTACAGTTATGGCCCCAGAAAAGCCTGCAGTGTAATTTGCCCATGACTGTCGTTTATCAGACTGGCTCATAAATTAACTTGAGGTTAGGGCAGAAAATGATAACGCTCGGATTTACAGCTTGCAGCCTACAAGACCTGAACAATCAGAATGTGTTGTCATTTATTTTACTGCTTTTATTATTATAGTAATTTAAGTTTTTGTACTGACTTAGAATAATTATGGTAATTTTGACATCCCTACTTTGGACATTTTTAAATGATTGATATTCTTATATTGTACCATATAATTGTAATACATACGCAGAGCCAAATAAATTTTAAAGCTTTAAACAGTGCAAAAAATGTCTAAGTAAATTGGGCTTTGTTTTGTTATTTTTTGTTTTTGTATGTTTTTTGTGTGTGTGTGTGTGTTTTTTACATCACTTGTCTTGAAGGAGGTTAAGGGCAGGTTTAACCTTTGATACCAAACCATTTGAATTCTTAGAAGGTTTAACAATTGACACCTAGTAACAAATCTCTAAGAGTTGAACTTCAACTTCAAAGTGGAGGTGTCTTGTGCTTGGCTTCCTGTAATGTGTAATGCCTATACCACTTAGATAAATACATGCTTTTCTGCAGTTGTCCACTCTGTTGCATAATGGACGTACATTTGTTTTTGCTGCTTTACAGGCCCACACATTAATTTTAGCCACAATATTTTATTAGGGTTTTATTTGTGAGGTGGAGTTTGGTATATTTTAGAAAGATTCGATGTAGTTGCTACTATGAAACTAAGAAACCTAAGAAATGGTGTTTATAATATTTAGCAGCATTATTTACAGTAAAGTATATATACACTACTGTTCAAAAGTTCTCTCATGTCAGTGTTGCAAAAAGTAAAAATTATATCCGAGATATAATGAGCGTTTACTGTCACAGAGGATGTGAAAGAGAGGGCTCTTACAAATCTTAAAGGTACAGTATGTAATTTTGACAGCTATGAGTCCAAATTCAAAATATTGGAGAGGACATCAACATGCAAAAATCAATAACCGCTTTAAGTTGTCAGTGCTGGCAAATGGCCATTTTTTCAATCAAAAATCTCTAGTTCTTTTAACTGTAAGGAATAACCTCCTGTCTGTCAAATTGAGCATTAAGATATATATGGTTTATTTTATGTGATTGGTCCATTTCCTCATATTAGCCTCTGTTGTCATCAAAAAAGCAATTCATTTTTTGAAAAGATTCTAAGGCTTCAGATGCTCTTTATTAAATTATAAGTATTTAATAGTAGTACAATTGTTGTTGTACTATAATAAACATTAAACAGCAAATTCCAGATTTTGCAAATTCCAGATTTTTTTTTTGTTTGAATGGGGAAAGAAACCGATGTCTAGAATGGCTTGCATCTCTTTCATTTTTGCTCTCCCAATTTTCTGTTTCTCACTTGTTCCTGTGGTGTAGACGTCACAGCTCCTTATGTTGTAGCTGTGCTGATCCACTGTAGGCTCCATCAGACCTGTCTGCTCTAATCACAGTGTGTGTGTGTGTGTGTGTGTGTGTGTGTGTGTGTGTGTGTGTGTGTTTGTGTTTGTGTTTGTGTGTGTGTTTGTGTGTGTGTCAGCACAAGTATTTGTGTATCCCAACATCCTACTGGTTGTAGATGCACATTGTAATGGCCATTATGGGTATCTCTTCTATGGACAGATTGCTCGACGGCATGAGTGTTTCTGATTCTGGCGTGTTTGGTTCATGAGGATGATGCTACATCTGTGCTAATTAAAGCAAAAGACATGCAGCTGAGCAAATGGACGCCACAAGGCACCATCACAGATGTCTGAATGGAAGGAAGTGCTTGATAGAACAAAATCTGACTCCACACAGAAAGTCTCCCTAATTTTCTACATTTTTTGACCTTAGACGTACCATTCATATACTGAATATTGAAATGAATTTATACCCATACCTAACATCTGCACTTAATTTCTTGAAGTCTTTGACTCTGCTGGCACTGGCCGCTCAGAGAGTATCCCCGCTGTACTTGGCGAAAGCAGACCTATTAAGGAAAAAAGAAAAGAAAAGGAAAAGAAGGATTGTGACATCCGGTCTTTTTCAGAGTTACACGTGATATAAAGCATGTTGCTTTAATTTGTTTTGGCAGATAGATCTGCATAAAAGTTGTTTCCTTAACGTGTTTTTTTTTTTTGTAGGAGATTTTAAATGAATGCTTGACTATACTCGCCAATAAAGTACTAAAAAAGTGTTTCACAGCTTGATTGGTATGGTTTTACATTTAGCCGCTCAGGTCTTAGACCTTGTGTTGTCATTTGACAGCAGATAGCTATCAACCTTGAAAGTCCTTGAAATTGTCAATGAAGCTGCAGTTTTTTTTTTTGCACATACAGTAAGTAATCCTGTTCACCTTTGGTTTACTTTACTTCAGTCCGTTGAGAGTGTCCTCTGTCTCAGGGTCCCACTTTTGTTTTGTATTTCTCATGGTTTCCCTCTCATTTCTGCTTTTTGCACACAGTCAAGTACCGAACCAAGTCCCCCGTGACAAAGTCGACCATCTCTATGGTAACGGTGTGCACTGTTAGTGTTCCTCTGACACCTGAGCGCCTCCGTGGCCTTTAATGCGGGAAAATGGGACAGTGATTTGGGCATCTGGGGTTTCTCTAGTGCTGGCCAAGAGAATAAAAGATCCCAGAAATTCCAAAGCAGACAAATATTTTTCCTTTGTCTTCAGGCTATTCTCAGAATGATTTAGGTGTTTTTGTCAGTTGTTATGCATGTTTTTATATTTATACACTTTACTTTTACATCTGCTCATAAACATATCACTCATCACATCTTTTGATCTGCTCCTGGAAGTGATGTAAGGGTGGTTCGCCTACAGGGGTTCAAGCTGCAGGGTTGCCGAATGACTTAAGAAATATTATCAGCAAGATGGTAGAAAACTGTACATTTCTTGTCTATTACCACCCACTGCTACTTATACCAACGACGGAAATAAGCGCAGTTATAATAGCTAAATATGTGGGAGAGCGTTGCTATAATGTGACAATATTATATTGCAATAGGTAACATATCAAAGTTAATACCAAATCAAACTAGTTGGCACATAATTTGTAGTGAAAGAATTTAATGACAATATATTGGTTTATGGTTACACTTAAAATGATTACAAAATAGATGAGATGATAAAAACATATACCATTAATCGTACCCAGCATGTATGTAAAAAGTTACCTGAGAGATAGATAGAGAGTGAAAGACAAAGAGAGAGAGAGAGAGAGAGAGAGAGAGAGAGAGAGAGAAGGACAGAGAGTGCCCGAGTAAGAGAGCAGAGCATAAGAAGAGGAAGAGGCGCATAAAGAAAGAGAGCATAAAGAAAGAGCGTAGAAGAAAAGAAACAGCAAAGCCAATGTCTTTGTTCATTTTTAAAATATCTTTGGATAACAGTGACATTCCCTTTTATTGCCCGAGAACATCCATCTGTGTTCGTAATGCGTAATGTTTACGAAGGCGAGAGTGTCCAGTCTCAAAAGTGATATATTGTTTTATTCTAATCAAGAAAACCGAATCCTTGTATAAACATTCAATTAGAGGCGACGGGAAACCCAGACACTGCAATTAAAAACCAGAGAAGACCGTTTTCAGCTGCACAACAGTCTAAAGAAAAGGAAAGAAAGCTAAACAACTGTTCCAAAAGCCGTTGAATAAAAAATGCTGAGCTTGTAGCAGTGACTTTCAGGCTGAAACCCAATTTACATACTTGCAGTAAATGAATTACTGAAAGAAGATACTGTTCTGGCCATTTCAAAATACATTGTTTTAAATATTAAATAAATTAACATGTCACTATTGGGATGATATGATATCATAAGATTGTTTCCAAACTATGTAATAAAATTGGTAATGGCAGTTGGAATTGGAATTGAAATTGGAAATTGGCATTAGACCATACTAAAAAACAGGTTTTGTGTTTTTTTTTTTCCCCCTTGCTCATGCAAAAATGCATAGATTTTGTTATTTCAAAATGAGACTATGCTATAGATGTGGGGGAAAGGTGTCTGTTAGTATTCTAAACCAGCATGAAAGCAACCACTAGACCCTTACGGAGAGAGTAAGCCACCTGGGATTCAGTCAAATCAGCAGTTCCGTGTCACACGGCCTCCTGTTTTTGTACAACACTTTCTGTTTTTGGTTTTCTATTTTGAGTGTTGTGTTTTCTGTAAATTCAGTAAAATTCCGTTGAGTTCTTAAAAAGATGACTACGATGACATTTTCCCTTGAACTCGGTGTTTGTTGTCATGTTAAAGTCTTTACGTCTCCTTGCTGTAGGTAACATCAGTTTAATCTTTCAGGTTTCAGGTGTAAAATCCCACATGGAAAGCACTTGTCCACTTTTCAAAACTTATAGAATTGTTTAAGTTTCATATATACCAATGAGCCGAAACATTATGACCACAATGCTGTTGGTCCTCTCTGTGTGCTGCCAAAACAGCGCCATCCTGCCGAGGCATGGACTCTACAAGACCCCTGAGGGTGTCCTGTAGTCTCTGGCACAAAGATGTTAGCTGCAGAACCTTCGAGTCCTATAGGTTGTGAGGTGCTCAATTGGATTGAGAACTTGGGAATTTGGAGGCCATTCCTGCTGAAAAAGGCCACTACCACCAGTGAACACCATTGGCATGAAGGGGTGGACCTGGTCCGCAACAATGTTTTAGGTAGGGCGTGCTAAATTTCCGTCCACGTGAATGACCAGACTCCGGGTTTCCTAGCAGAACATTGCTCACTCCCTCCAGCGGCTTGTCGTCATCCTGCAGTGCATCCTGGTGCCATCAGTTTCCCAGGTAAATAGTACACTGCCATTTACGTGATGTAAAAGACCAGGTGATCTTCTTCTACTGCTCCAAGGTCCAGTTCTGATGCTTGCATGCCCATTGTAGGCGCTTTCCAGGGTGGTCAGGGGTCATCATAGGCACTTTCTTTGGTCTGCAGCTACTCAGCTGCTGATTGTGATGCACTGTGTGTTGCCTCATTCCTCCTATAACCATCATTACAATTTTATGAGACTTGTGCCACAGTAGACCCTCTGTTAGCTCGGACCAGATGGGATGGCCTTCATTGCCTTCATGCATCAATGAGCCTTGGCTGCCCAACACTCTGTCACCGATTTGTGGTTTGTCCCTCTTTCTGACCACTTTTCGTAAATTCTCACCACTGCAGACCGGAAGCAACCCACAAGCATTGCTGTTTCAGAGATCCTCTGACCCAGTCGTTTGGGCCTTGCCAAAGTCTCTCGGTTCTTTACTTCTGCCCATTTCTGCTGCATTCAACACATCGACTACAAGAACTGATTGCTCACTAATCTACTTAGAACTTGTAAAGTGACCTTGTTTAGAAATTATCAACATTTTTTTTGCTTCAGCTATGAGTGGACATAATGTTTTGGCTCATTTAGTATATTTGATAAATGAATAGCTGTACAAAATTCAAAGTAAGATTGAAGTTTGTGTTTTCCTGTAATCGCGCAGTGAAAGCACAGTTGTCCCTTACATATTTTTTTTTTTCTCATAATAGCTTAATGATATTTGCACAATCCTGCCTTTGGTTCATTTCATAGAATGAAAATTAAGGTACTTTTACTGTTTACAACTTTACAGCAAAATATGTTCAGATCTACTACTGTCAATCATATCCATCGTGTAAGATTCTTAAGCAACTTTTCCATATGGGATAGGGACCCAATGTGCATCTGACCTATTGTTCGATTTAATCACTCATTGTGCGTTTTAATTGTTCCTGTTTGGTAAGCTAATGAGTTTTGCTGTGCTAATCCTTAATTCTTTAATGGCTTCCTTTCTTTGTCTCCCTCTGGTTTCCTGACCATTTTTCCAACTTTACCTCACCCAGAACTATTGCTCTTAGTGTTAGCTGAGTTGAAAAAGGAAATATAATATAATAATAATTTTATATTATATTATATTATATTATATTATATTATATTATATTATATTATATTATATTATATTATATTATTATATTATATTATATTATATTATATATATAGGTATTACACAACAAATTATCTGTGTATATGACAATTGAATGTTGGGCCCTTAACCTACTAGCTTATCTCCTTGGAAATTATTTTCCCAATGCCCAAACATGACAGATTTATTTCTTCATTATTTAATTACCTGACCAGCCAAAGGTAGGTTTCATAGTACAAAAAATTGATCTATCAGTCTTGTAAAAATATGAATCCACTGTTTAATAAATGTATTTAATCTTTATCTTTCCTAGTTTTTGATGGTGTAAATTTTTCATTTTCAAAATTGTTGTTGTGGGAAAGTCTTATGTTTGTTTTTTTTTGTCTCTTTTTTTCCCCCATTAGCGATCCATATGTCAAACTCTCCCTATATGTCGCTGATGAAAACCGAGAGCTTGCTTTAGTACAAACGAAAACCATCAAAAAGGTGAGTTTTAGTCACACTCGGCATCTGTGACATTTAGGTTTTAGTTTAATGTTTCTGAGAGATTTTAGGATGACTGAATGAACTGAAAGCACTCAAAGTAATGAAGTGATGAGATAAACAGGCAATTGTTCAAGATTTTAAAGCCACCACCACTAGGAGGAGTATTTGCATGAACTGTCATAGTTTTATAAGGCCTTGAATAATATGCTGCAACAGTATCATTTTAAGAATTCAGGACCATGTGAATGTATGCAAAAATGAAACCATTTTTATTTGCATTATTATACTTTGTACTGGGGAAGAAAATATGCTCAATTGTCATGGAATCAATGTTAGTCTTTATAGGTTTTAACATGAGCTTCATTTTCTTTATGTAAAACATAATTATCTTATATCTTTCTGTTGATTGTGAGGTAAATTATTACCCAGGCATGTTATTGACCGGTTTCATGACATTCACTGTCATAAAGTGCTTGTTGAGGAGATTCCGAGATAATGGAGGAAATTTGTGCATGTACAGTGACTGTAATAGAGTACTAATTTATACTTCCCTGTTTATCGGTTTGTCCTTGGAGTGCACACACAAGGAAATAAGCAACGATGCCCAGAGAAGTCACTTACGATAACGTCACCAGAAATTAGCAATTGAAATGAGCCTTGGTGTAACATTCACAGACCTCTTTAAAGCAAAGTGCATGCTGGAAATGTCTTATAGGCTGTGGAGTACATTTGGTTGACTAACAGATAATGCTTAATGTGTTTTTTAAAGGGGAGAATAAGATATTTTTGATGAATATTGTTCTTTAAAAAAATTTTAGATATTTTGACATAGTGAATCTAATGAAGAAATATATTGTCCAGTTTACATTTCATCACAAAATCAAAATAAATAAATACGACTTTGTTTCAAGGCAACATTATATCAAATGCCTGTTGTTTAGTGATGTTTATTACTTTCATACAATAATAATTTTATTTAAAACAGCACTACATTACAATAAGTTTCAATTTATTAACATAGTTAACGAGAACTAAAAATGAAAAAATACCTCCTAAAACATTTATTAATCTTAATGTTCATTTCAACATATACATGATTAAAAATACTATTAATAATATATATTATATAATATATAATAAAATATAAAAATAGGCTTAATTTTTCTTTAAGCAAAATCTAATGTTTTTGGGTGAAATATCTCCCGGACAAATTCTTGACTGGTTTAGTTTAGACCACTGCATGAAAACAAAGATTTTGGTCTTAGGCAAGCGATAAATCGACTTGGCAAGTCAGTCAGCATTTGGGTCCATTCAGTTCCATTAAGTCAGTAATCAGAAAGTCCTTACTCTGGAGTCTCCTGTGCTGTGACTGCAGACTTTTCAGGTTATTAATAGCTGACAATGCACCGCTGTGTGGAACATAAGCCTCCTCGTTCCTCAGGTCTCAGTGTTGACGGATGCTTTAGGCGTCCTGCTTTGATAGACTAGTCTGGGAACTCGATTGCCTGTGGCACATAACAGCAGAACATCTTGTCTCATTAAACAAAATGTGGCTGAAAGGAAAAAAAAATAGTCATTTGACACTTAATGTACTGTATGTAAAAAAGTTTTAGGAAGCACGCTCATTATTGAAAACTTTATTTTTCCCCCCTTATTTAGTTAAGTACTTTGAGTTTACATCAGCGTAGTTGGAGTGATTACAGTGTAAACTGTTTTAACTACAAAACTAGGTTTGCAATAGGCAATTACCTATTGAAAACTTTTAGACAAAGATAGATTAGAGTGAATTTGAGTTTCAGCCTGTAACAAGATTAGTCAGGAGGTGACAACTGCATAACCTTCAACAGACGTGGAGATGGATTGACTAGTGGTTGTTTGGCCAAGAGTAAGAGGAAGTCAGCCTTGTCTAGGTTAAGCTTAAGGTGATGATTGGTTATCTATTCTGGAACGTGAGAGATGCAGACTATGAAGAAAGTGGAAATGGAGGGAGATTATAGGATCTAGAACTGAGTGTTGGCATAACACTGCTAAGAGAAACCATGTGGTTTGATAACAGAGCCACAGATAATGTCATCGGCCTGAATACAGAGCTCTGTGGGACTAGTAGTTGTGGGAAGGGTATTTGATGTGTGGAAAATGCACCCTCAGTTGACTTGATTTGGTTGGATTGCCGAGTAGGATAAAAAACCGGGCAAGCAGTTGACCGTCAGACACAGTGGACATGTCAGGAAGAATCAATTTGGAGAAGTGAGAATGCCTTGGCTGCCATAAGTGATTTTGTCACTGCAAGGAGAGAGGGTTTCAGTTAACCAGCATGACTTGCTGACTTTTGCAATAAAAGAGACATAAGACATAAGATAATGAATCAGAGTCGGGGGGGCTTATTTTGCTGACAATGAAATTCTGTGAGTCAGTTTGTTGCAGTGAATCGATTCACAACAATTTGTTCAATCATCACTCAACTGTTCTTGGATGTCTCCAGAAATGTTTTAATTAAAAATAAATGTAGGTAAGTATTAGTGTTTACTGTGCACTGTTATATTGATGCATATCAATAAAAACTTTGTAAGAGAGAAACATGTAAACGTGTAAGGACATACTTTTTTTTTTTTTTTTTTAGCTCTATTAGCCAGAGCTTCATTACTTTGCCTTCTTCCTGTATAATTTACACCTGGGTGTATTTCTACGCTTTAATAACCCAAAGTATTTTCACAAGCTTTGACACATGGTTCACAGACCAATAAAACGGACGTATTTACAACATCCTGCATGTTTGTGTGAGCGGATCATATCAGTTTACACGTATATGTATGTTTATGGCCCGCCAATCAATGAGTTTTTGTGCGAATGCTATTTTAATTGGTGTCTTTTAAGTTTGAGGCCACATTGGAAATCTGAGATTCAACATCCAATTTAAACCTGGAAATAATAAGTAGTATAGGATTGTTAAAACTAAACACTGTAAAATGAGTTTAAAATAGAAGCATTCAGTTGTCTCTGTTCTATATGTTTGTTTCTACGTTTACGTTAAATCAATTAAGGTACTCCTCTGAGGACATTTAAATTAAACTGTCAATCAGTCTTCCATGTTGACTTAATGATTAAGTTCTTCTTCCACTTAAAAGGATCAATACCAGTCAAGGGCCGGTGCACTCTCTTTCTCTCTCTCTCTCTCTCTCTCTCTCTCTCTCTCTGTCTCTTTCTTTCTCTCTCTTTCTCTTACTTTCTCTTTCTTTCGCTCTCTCTCTCTCTCTATTTATCTCTCTATTTATCTTTCTCTGTAAGCGACCATAAAATATTTTATTCCGGTATAGTAAATATTAGCCAAGTTCTTCTGGTCAGAATTTCCTTAGTGTTGTAAATCTCATCAAGATAATGGCATACTTGTCACTGCTGTTAAATAACTGAACGAAATGATCCACTTTTTTTTTTTTTTTCTATGATTCTATGATTTTTTTAAATACCAAACTGGTATCACGATTCAGAATTGAACTGCGAAAGCCTTTTAAATTTCAATTCCTCCATTTGAATTGAATTTAAAAGTAGTAAACAGGATGTAGATTTGTAATGTGCTTAAAAGTAGAGTTCATTTAATTATTAACAAATGTGAAATTAATTTAGCTGTTTTTTTAATACATTTTTTGTTGCAGTTTTTGACATTATTATTTCCAGAAATATTAATAAACAATATTAAATGATTATTGTTTATATTACATTTTTAAAATACATTAAATATACAAAGTATCAATGCTTCATGTCCCATATATTAACTGGTCTTTCATTTCATTTTGAGAAATTGATTAACTGCATGTTGATAATTGTGGAAAACATGTTCTAGTTAGTAAAATGATCTGTTTAATTAATTGATCATTTGTGTTTTAAAAGGTTACAGAAAAAAAAATCAGAATTATAGAAACCGTTGAAATGCATAAATGAGCATGTTTGGTTGTTTTTCAGACTCTCAATCCCAAATGGAATGAGGAATTCTATTTCAGAGTAAGTTGCTTTTTCTATTTATTTTTTTTCCCTTTTTTTTGTGGGGGTTGTCCCGCATAAGCTAAACTTGGCTCATCCAATTCATGAATTCACCCGCTGTGTGCTTTTTTTCTGCAAGGCACCCTACTATTATTTTGATCTTTATTGAATCTTGACACTCTGCCCAATGCTATCAAGAAATCAATGCTTTGTAATATGTCTCGGAATGCACATCTGTTATTATACCTCACCTTTCAGCACCTCTACAATTGTAATAATCTATTATTAGAAGCAGCACGTAAGTTTGTGTGACGTCGATGGCCGGTAATGTTGCTTGTACGTAAAACGATCTAGTAAAGAGCTGCTTCATTTGGAAGTCCATTCACACAGACGTGATTTATAGGTGCTATTCTAAGCCTGCGATAATGACCCCCAAACCCCCCCTTCATTAGAATACTTTACTCACATTCGCACCAGAACCAGGTTTGGCACTCCTGAATCTCTGCCAATGAAATGGTTTTATATCTTCATAGCAAATGCCTGCTTTGGATGGTCATGTACCGAAGCTTGCATGGGTCTGAGAAATGTTTTTTTTTTTTATTAAACGTTTTTGGTTTATCAATTGTATTTCTGCAACATTGTTGTATATAAATATTGTTTAACTTTGCTTTCTCTGTTCTGTCATGTCTGTAGGTGTGCCCACAAAACCACAGGCTTCTTTTTGAGGTGTTTGATGAAAACCGCCTGGTAAGAACCACCTCCACCTGACAATTTCATGTCAGTCAGAATTGTAGCAGACATATGACATTACCATTCTTATTTGTGTTACGTTTAATAGATCACTAATGGCATGATGATCCCTCCTTATCTTAAATTGTGATATATTGGTGTTAGTCAGTAATTTGTTACCACTCTCTAGCTCTGCTCTAAAATCTAGTGAATTGCCTTGGTTGATTTCTACATTACTGACTGCACATTTTTGATAATTGAGCCACAGCCTACAATAAATGCATGCAAATTTAAATCTGAATTAGATGCATTGTGTCTAGCAATGTGAATTCAGGACTAAATTACACCAGGAAAAAAAGATTTTTAAATGCTTATGACGGATGTCATTGTCTTCAAATCACTGTGATTGGCTGCCGAATGGCTTTTATTTATTTATTTATTTATTTTATTTTATTATTTTTTTTTTTTAAAGTTGAGCATTTCTTTTTACAACATTTTGACACTCTCGCTTACTCCTTTGTTTTTATTCCCACAATCCCCCACGCAAGTTTTCAGAATTGAGAACTTTTGCTTGTATCGCCAGTGTACATGTACTAAAATCGTCATAGTACATCGAAAATTAGTTGGTACACTTAAAATTGGCAGCAACTAGCGCAGAAGACTTCCAATAGATTATACCAATAGACAATAGACTACCAATAGAGTTTGATGCTAGAATCTTGCTAAGGAATACTTTAAAATTACATGACACTCTGTTGTGGCAAATTCAATGTTCCTTCAGTTTTGATCTCAAAGAAAACTCTCAGAGTCGAATCTCCTGGTCCCAGGAGTTTAACTTTATTGACAAGCAACAAAGTGAGATGCCAGCTCCACATCTGAATCTCTCTAGCCAGGGCATGGTTTTAATACATTTTTCTTATCTGTTAAAACACAACAAAGAAGTATAATTCTCTGGTAAGATCCACCCCTACAGTTCTTTTCCATGGTTTCATTTACAGGTGCTCACCTCACCTTTCTCTTCTTGGAGTCTCCCAAGTACTCCTCAACATTCTCACCAATGTCACTTCACAAATTAAACTGGAGGTGTTGCTTATGCAGATGATTCTCTTTGTAAAGGTGGTTGACCGCCATCTAGTCTACATCTTTTGAATTAATCTCTCATGGTGAAATTCTGCCAACTGATGCTCAGCCCTTTCTCATAGGCAAAATGAAACATTGTATCAAAAACAATCATCACTCCCGAGAGGCAAGCGGCTTTCATGTGACACTCTTAATAATGATCTTATTCATTATACAGCCACCTGCTGTCTAGTGGAAAACTACCAGCAAAATATGCTTAATGGTCAGACTCACTTTTCAGATACCTCTGATCCTTGTAATCACAGTCACGTAGGCCATGAGGCCTCAAAACACTTCTGACTTTTATAGTAAGCAAACTAATTCAACAATTATTTTCTATAGGATAAAAAAATACTTCATCAACTTACAAATAGTTAAAATAGAAAATTACATCAAGCAATTTTTAACATTCTTTTCATATTGAATGTAATATAACTGTATTTATACTCAATTTCTTTTGACTTTTCAGTGAATGAAACTGTACTGCCTTAGTCTTTTGGGAGCCAAGAGCACCGGTGATGCCTTAAAATGCCAATTTATTCAGTCTAGGTTGGCAGCTGGGGTTTGGAATAGAGCTCCGGTGTTCCAGTTTTCACTTTTTCTCCTAATTACAAAAAATGTAGTCTGAAAATAGCTTGCAACTCTCAAATGTTCCTCTGAAGCAGTCATTAGAACAGTCTAAAAATGACTGCAGAGAAGTTGTTTTTTTTATTATTTTGCTCCACAGAAAATCTTGGAGCTTTTGTTTGATCTGCACTGAAAGATAGATACATTATTAATTGATGTAATTGTGTAACAATGAAGGAAATTCCACGGTTATGCGCTAAACCATTCATTAGTGTCCCCATAGCAACGATTCTCAGTTGCTTTGTTTAGCATGCAGTTACCAACATTTTACGCTTGAACAAAATCACTTTTGTTCTAATGGGGAGATGATGTGAAAAAGAACCAATTTAAAGGTAGGTTAGGTGATTTGTTCCAGAAACATTTTTTGTTATGCTGGTTGAAAGTCTCTTCACATCCTGATAGCAATCACTAAGTTAAGTGGTCTAAATGTATTTAGATGTGTATATATCATCTGTGGAAAGCGTATTACCATAAAATGTTCGTCTAATGCAATATGATGTCTTACCTGCCTGTCAGCGTATGTATTTTCATACCTCCACGCACCCTGCTCGCGCAGACATCATGCCATCAGCGCATTTTATGCAATGCAGAGTTAGACCGATATCAGTCATGAGCAACACAACCAAAACAGCAGCCATGTTTTACAGTTCCTCCTGATTCAAAACGATAAGCTTATGCTATGTTCACGCTATAACTACTGTAATTTGGAAGAGACCCTTGGTGTTACACTCGGGGGTTTTGTGATTTGAATTTTTACATCAACGCCAAAACTAATCTGCAGCAGTCAGGTGGTACAGGTCTGTGCTCTTTAAGTTGTTTGTTCGTTATTATTGTAAAATTATATGCTTTAAGACAGGAACATGAACGTGGCTTTGGAGACGCTCTGAAGGGAGGGTGGGATCTCGTGCTTTTAAAGCTAGCTCGATATTGCTAGCCTCTCCGAAAACTGCCTACCCTACCTTTTTTTTTTTTTTAATAAAATCCCATTGACCACAGTTTTTCTCTTGGAACATTTTTGTGCCCAGTTTTTTGAGATTTATATATTTTAAAGATTTATTGTCTGAACTTTATCATAAGCTCTCAAAACATGGTCTATACTTATTGTTACGGATTGTAAATTACAGTCATGTACTGTACAGGTAACATACAAAGTAGCTTTAAATCATTTAAAGATTTTGTGCTTTAAAGTACACTTATTTTGATGTGCTGAGTAATGTACTAAAGCACATGTAAGGTATTTGATTATAATTTTAACTGTAGTGTATCATTTTGATATTACAACAACAACAACATCATTACAAATGTTTAACTACAAATTTATGATATTAATATATGACAAGTTTTAATAGAAAATCATTAACTGCATCTTTTAACCCAGTGATTCTCAACTGGTGGGTTGAAAACTACAAATGGGTTACAATAAGGTTGGGTAGAGCATGGGGAAAATGCTAAAAACAACTTTGAAAAGAAAAGAGAAATCGCCAATTTATGTACGCACATTTTTTTTAATGTATTTTCTAACATGCACTGTTTTGATACTGTAATGATGTCCAGTGCAGAATCTGAGCCCTGAAGCAAAACCAGTTGAGAACCACTGAGTGCATCTTATTTTTCTGGATCTGAACTGTCAGTTAATGTCAGTAACTACGTATAGCGTTTGGTTTGAGCCTAGGCAGTGATGGATGTGTTGTGTGCGTGTGTGCACGAGTTGTTTCAGTCCACAGGGAAAAGGTTGTTGTCTTTCCTGTGTGATGGGTTTTGGCTGCGTTTCAGTGCAGAGCTGAGCAGAATCTGAGAGTCTTCCTTATATGTCCGAGGGAGCACATAGATGGTTCCACTGACCGAACACAGATTTAATGAATGATTTTCACGCTTTCTCATGTACTCTGTCTATTTCCATTGCTCTGTTATCTCTTTATTTTCTTCCCTTTGTCTTCATCAGTAACCCTGTATTTCTTTGCTGTTGTTTTCCCAGTTCTCATTTTCTGACCCTTTCTCAAGCTTTTTCAGTGAGAGCGGCTCTGTCATTACACTTTCTTTTGTACAAAGCATTTTGTATCTTCAAACGTTTAACAGCTAGCTGTAATGAGCTCCCAGCATGGTGGTTCCCAAGTTCCACTTCCGACCGGTTCGTATTTTACTGTGGTCCAAGAAAGACAGATGAGATAATTGCTTCTTTTTATAGTTAAGGTGTAGATCAATAGGTTGTTCACAACAATGTAGGAATTTTTGTAGATTACATATTTCTTCCCTCTGAAAACCGCTGTCATGGAGACACTTAACCATCCCAGAGTCGTGTGGGTGAGCGAATGTGCTTCTTGAAAACAGGCCAGTTCAAATCATCATTCAGCCAAATGTTTGCTGTTTAGGCTTATGTAATGTTTCGTTTTTTTAAAGAAATGATCTATGTATTAGCTAAGTAAATACCATGGAAAGTCATTGTTTGCGTAGGTAGCACTGTGGAAGCCCTCTGTTGTAATTCCCAGAATGCTTGCTGCTGCGAAACTAATGCTTACGCCACAATGTCTCCGTTCTTTGTTCACAGCTCAGCCACTGCATGTGTGCCCTCCAAAACAATACCCCCTTTTGATAGCGCCCACACATTCACAATCAAGGCCTTTCTTTCAGTATGAGTCTGTCTCACTCACTCCATCCAATAAGATGCTGCACTGACTTCATGTTTAATGTTGGGCTGGTGTTGCTGCACAGACACCCTCTAAATGGTGTTTACATCAGTATTAAGCTATCAGACGATGATAGTGGATGATAAAACAAGATAAAATATCCCAAAGACTTCAGAATATCACAGACGTTAAGGTTAGCTTTTTTTTTTTTTTTTTTTTTTTTTTTTTTTACTAAACCCCTTAGCACCCAAGTTTTACTTGGGTGACTTGAAACTCACATTTTCTTCAGAAAATGTAACAATGTTACTTATTGTTTGGTTAATTTTTCATTATTGTTAATATCTGTCTCATTTGAATTACATGGATGCTGTTGTTGGCCTATATTCCATTTGATTTGTGTTTATAAACGAAGTCTTTCACACTCCTGGCAATTAAGTGCCTTTGCCCACTGTTTCTCTTTAGACAAAGCTCTGTCTTTGTGCAGTGTCTCTTCAAGTTTGAATACGGACAGTGTAGTGTCATCTCTCAGGGTTTTCACGTCAGCTTTAGCAACTTGTTCAGCCTGTCAGCTGTCTGTGCCATATCGATCATGATATTTGCATATCTCTTTGCTCGGGGTTCTGAACACTGATCTAAAGATTCAGATTTTGTGGAATGTGTTTGTGGTGCAAAAGCAAATGCCAGCACAAAAACTTTATTATTTACCCCAAACAGATTTTAAGAAGCGTTTAGGACAATCTTGTGGCTTATGTATTATAAATATAGCTGTCAGTAGTTAGTGATTGAGCATATTTCCAGAAATTTCAGAAAAAGAAAAGCATGTTTTATAATTACTTTGTTTTCCAGATTACCCACAATATAAGATGGTTAGGTAGTAAAGTAAAGAAAATTGCTTTGTTGCTTTTGTTTTAGGAGTATTCATGATTGTAAATTTATTCCCCCTCTATTTCTAATGAAATGGCCCCTGTGTTGCATCCTGAATCATTGTCACTGTGTTGAAAGAGAGTGACTTTCTTGTGGTTTAAAACTTCCCTTTGAGTATTTTTTTAATGCAGATGGAACATTTCAGCCATACCAGCTCTTAAGAGGCTTGATGGGAAATATTGCATGTCTATACAGAGGCCCCAACATAAAAACCTCTAATATTTCTCCAGCAAATGTACATTCCCTGGGTATTTCTTAAAGAATCTCTGTAATGATAGTGGCAAACCTCTAATAATTCTTCTGCTTACCCATATATGACTGAATGAGTTTTTTTGTGCCTTTGTTTTTGTGTTGTTTGATATTTTTGGGGAGTAAAGAGAATTTTTTTTTTTTACCAGCTTGAGATGTGGGTCACACCATGTCCCAACTTGGCTTGGCCCAGTGTGCCCTGTGTGTGGGATGAGCACAAAGAATTATGAGCTTGTAGAGAGTGTTTCCTGAGTCAGCTGTGATCCCTCTCTTTCTCATTCCACCCCCGGCGGTCTAGTTCCTTCTGACAGATCAGTAGCAGCTGAGAGAGTGCTGTTTGGGTCAAACCGGGAACTGGGGGTGGGTGCCATCATGTGACTTTGGCCCCCCTACCCTCACCTTTGCTTGCAAGAGCACCAGGCGTCGTTATCCAATCACGCCTGGAATGCAGTTTGCCACTTGGGCTATTTCTGCAGTCTGTCGCTATCGAACTACAGCTTGAACAGTTTGACACATGGGATATTTTTTTTTCTTTTCCCCGTCTCCCGTTCTTTCCAGTTGTCTCTCTGTCTCTCTGTCTCTCTCTCTCTCTCTCTCCCTCTGTCTCCCCCTCTCTCCCTGAAGCTTGTGGGTTGAACTTTTAAGCTCTCTGGCAGCGCTTCACTGGTAGCTGTGAAACGAAACGCAGCCTCTGTCTGTGAGTAAGGGAAAGAGAGAGAAAGAAAGGAAAGAGGCTGGATGAGCAAGACAGAGAGGGAGAGCAAAAGGGGATCAGACACACTAAACAGTGGGCGAGACAGATCCAGGAAGAGCTGGTCAGAGACCGATCAAGGAGGACAGGAGAATGTCTCACCGGCTTCGGCTATATTTTGGATCTGGACGCAGTAACACTGCACCAGAGTTGGAGCAGCTGAATGGGACCGTAGAAGACAGAGATGACAGAGGCTACAGTAGCGCAGGGGCCATGATGTTCCATGCGCAGCCGCGAAACGGAGGACCTGCTGAAAGCCCGGAGTCGGGTTCAGTTGCGATTTCCGACGCCTCTCTAAAGCGAAGCTCTTCCATGTTCATCCCACAGCTCCAGGGTCAAACTGAACCACGGACTACGAAGAGCACCTCTGTCCAAATATCTCTACAACGCTCAACTGCTTCTCAAGAAGATGCATTGCCCTTTGATCCACCTCCAGGGTACCCTCAGGATCCAGCTCCAGCCTACACTGAGCCTGGTGAAAGTTGGCCCTTACCTCCACCTCCAGCTTACCATAGAGAAGAAACCCCATCCTACCAGAATGTGGAACAAAGTCAACCAGGTACTGAGCCCATCCAACCTAAGAGGCAAGTCTTTTGTGTCCGGCCATGTGATGGGCAAAATGGTTATGCTAGTTTGGATGTGCCCAATGGAAGTCCTCAAGGGATTACCATTGGAGGTTTCAGTATTCGGAGAAGATCCACAGATGGCTCGGATGTTCAGCAGTTTAGGATCACGCCATACAGCGAGGATGGACAGAATGGCCACCGTTGGTCTGTCCAGCAAAGCTCAGACAGAGGTCCCGGCATGCAAAGACTTGTCTTCCAGCTTCAACAGGACCAAGGATGGCAACCAAGCCATACTTCTCAGGCTAAAATGAGTGATTTAGGCATCACAGGTTCTAAAGGCAGCCGTTTGGTGCGGTATCCTAGGATCCGACTTGAGAGGAGTGCTTCACAGCCGTTGCAATCCAAAGGAGCTCCTTCACGCCTCGGATCCATGCCAAACCTTCATGCCCCGATCTCGGAAATGGAGACTGAAAGTGAGATTGTTGAGGACAGAGCTCAAGGCTGCACATTCAAAATTAGGAAGGAACAGAACTCGCGACAGCCCAAGTTTAAGATCTATTTCAGCCAGGGAGGTGAGCACAGCCCCATTCTTGCACGGGATATTAGCTTTGGAAAGGCGCCTACCTGCAGCAATCCACAGGTAATTACAGCTGAGGGTCTAAAGTTGAGCTGAATATGAAGTTCTTTTATCATTTTTTTCATTTTGAGACCTACTTCATTAACAGGCCATTGTTTGGTTACCCAAAGTATGCAGTTGGGTGTAGACCTCTGAAAGTGTGTTTGAATAGTTTGTAAGTGGCTAGAGAATGGGAAAAACAGATGAAAGAAGAGCTAGCAGGATTTTGGTCAAGGAAAGAGGAGGTGGGTTCAGGAATGACTTGCCCACATTCTGGGAAGTGAAAATTCCACGAAAATGGGGGCCAGGAGCAAGACGTAACCGCACTGTCTATGGTTTCCCAACAAGCAATACTCAATATGATATTCAGAAAAATGAAAATGTATAGAAGCTGCAAGCATTTTCAGATGTAGCTGCATTCATAAGGGGCATGTCCACTTGTCTTTTTCCCCTCTCTTGAAGAGGAGCCTGTTCTATCTTTAGTCCCGTGTCAAGTGTTGTTGGTTTTGAAAGCGCCCTTTTTCCTTTGGCCTGGGTCACTGTTCATCTCTTGTAACACCTGTTCTGTGATGATTAAGTTCCAATATATAGTTACACATTCTAAAAAGTATCAGTAACTCTTTAAAACAAAGATTTAACAGCACTGTGCTTAAGTACTATTGTAGAAAAACTGTAGTCCTTGTGGTTCTTTTTATATTTGCCACATGCAATTTTGTTATTCTGTACAGGTTACTATTGACTTTAGGGAATTTGAAGGCCCCTTCAGTGATTCATTCTTGCTCATGTTTGATACCAATTCATCAGAGCAGTGCTGACACACTGTAAGTGTGTGGCATTCATCAATTTGTCACCAGCCATTACTAGTACTAGAACAAGTATTCATCACATGTAGAATTCATAACAGCATCTTTCTGATGGAATATGGAAAGTGGGAAAGTTTCACAGCGATCACTTTTGCAAATAGAAGGTCTGGAATCTCTGAGACGTCTACATTTCATGAATCTTCCTATTTTGCAATCAGGAATGTCACACACATACCTTCCCCAATTTCCGTGGCAGCTAATGGCAGCATATGTATTTCCAGTACCTGCTCAAAAGGCTTTACTGGAACTGAGTTAGTCAAGGAGCTAAATGTTCCACCAGCACAGTTCATCAACTATAGTAAACATCTCTCACACAGATCAGTTTACTTCTTGCTGTCATGACTGCTCTTTTGAATGCCTCAAGCTTGTCTTTGTTGATGTGTTGATGTATCTTACGATATTTGCTGAATTATCTCTGAAAATAAGGCTTGTAATCATATAGATTTCTTGTTTACAGAGAATATCCACTTGTACAATATAGTTCTGTTTCAATACTTTTTAATAAGATTCTTTTGTTGAATTTCCCGAATTCAATAACTTTCACATAACTATATAAAATTGCAGTCTCTTATTGCGTTTGCTCCCTGTGGGATGCAAGGATTTTCCGTAGACTTGCTCTCAGTGCTCTCAGGTTAATACATGTGACTGCTGTCTCTCAAGTTTTAGCAAGCGTGATGAGGGGATGTGGGGGAAGATCTCACTTAAGTCTGCTGTGGCAGCTTTCTTGCAGAACTCAAGATTTAGAGCTTTTAAAAGCCTGTGTGTTCTCAGAAGTAAGAGAAGAACAATTTGAATGAAAATGAGATTTAATGAAAGAGTCGAGCTCTGTCAGCATTTTTTATTGCGGTGGTACCTTACTGTTGTGGCTTGGACAAGAACCCTGTTGCTAAAATTGTGGGGGCTACAGTCTTCTTTTAGAATCTCTTGAGTCTTGCGGATCAGTTGTCGGATGTTTTTTCTCAGGTCTTGTTATCATAACCCCTGACCCTAACTTTTGCAGTCTTAGCTTCATGACCTACAGCCTACAAATTAATAGGCTCCTTTTGTTCTGTTGTTTGGTTTGATTAGTTTCACCTCCCCTTTTTGTGTTTTTTTTTTTTTTATCTTTTTAATCTATGCTTCTTGGCTCAAGGCCTCCTGCTGTCTTGATTTCTGCTTGTTTTCTCTGTTTCTGCACTTTTCAGCCTCTTGAACAGCTCGAGTCATCTGCTAACTCAGCTCCGTAATAGACGATGACTAAGCAAATATTTATTTTTAACACTGAGACATTGTCTGAGAACAGAGTTTTCAGGGTCATAAAGACATGATATCTTAATGGTCTCAAAGTCACAGTGAAGTTAAGACATCAGTTAAATCATTTTTACTTCTTTCGAGCATCACTTTTATTGCAGAAGGATAGGAAAACTAGTTTCCTTAGTCACCGCAATCTTTGTCCAGACACAATGAACACCATTCTTCTGCAATGTGACATTTAAGACTCAACTAGCTTCTTGTGTTTCTTAGGTCATTCCTTTATACCTTTTGGGTTAATTAATTGCTTCATTTTGCTTCTGTTTGTGTTTCACAACTGCTGTTGGTGGCTGTAACCCCATTTGACTCATAAATACTTAACATTTAATCAGAGGAATGTCTCGGGCATGGTAGGGTTTCCATGATGAATAGGGGCTTGAGAATGTGTTTGTGGTCCTGTTTTTCACTCACTACCACAAATAGTGACTCATATTTAACCTTTCCACAATAAATGAGCGGCGTTGTCCGAAAGCTACGCCCATTCTGTTACTCTGATGCTGACTAGCTGGGTGTCTTTTTATTTTGTTTTATTTTTTATTATTTTATTTTATTATTATTTTTATTATTATTATTTTTATGGAAGCTACACCCATTCTGATGCTGACTGGGTGTCTTTTTATTTTGTTTTATTTTTTATTATTTTTATTATTATTATTTTTATGGAAGCTACACCCATTCTGATTCTGACTGGATGTCATTTTTTTTTATTGTATTTTATTTTCCCATGCTCCGCTTTTTATCCAGAGGTTTTTTTCTTTTCTTTTTGGACCGTTTTACTGTATGCATGTTGCAGTTTGACCAGTTTTGAGATGTTGCTAAAGATCTCAGATATAATTTCTGCTGCTGGAGTATGTCATCGTTTGATTGCATCATTGGTATTGGACAATGTTCTCCTAAATGGGATTCCTGTTAACTTATTATTATTTTACTGTGTAGCATTATTGTCATTTTCAATATGAAGGATATTCATGGCGATTTAGTTTGTACAGATACATTCAGTGCTCTAAACATTGTACACCCCGTCTTGCGAGTATGTGGGTTGCTCGTCCTTGTTGTCTTAATAAGTTTATTCCACACACAGGCTCACATTGGTCATGATCGGTCCAAGAATGGGCATTTCAACCTTGGTCAGGTAATCTACTGGTCTACCCTGACCCAACTACCTGACAATCACAGCTGACAATCTCACAGTTTGGCTTATTGGAATTGGTGGGTGGATTGAAGGCTTGTGATTGGGGGTTCATACATTAATACACTTCTTCCTTTTGTCCCTTACTCATTGCTTATCTACTGCTCCTCACTGGGCTGGTTATCAGGTTTTTCCCTTTTAAAGTGACACCTTCAAAATTAACACTGCCATTATGACTGTATATTCTTTCTCTTTCCGTTTCTCACATGTACACATTCATTTTTCTTGGGTTTTACAGATGTGTATTTATCCTCATCTTCGTGGTTTTCCTTGCAAAGTCCTGCTGATGCCAGTCACTTCCAAAACTCTACATTACTATTATTTCTATTAATTTAATGACACCTCGTCCTCCCTTGTTCTTCCTCTTTCACATACAGACCAGAGATGACTTCCTCGGGCAGGTGGATGTGCCTCTTACCCATTTACCGGTAAGTTCATGTGCTCTTGTGACATTTAAAGTAGTTGTCTGGTTAGCTATTCTAGTTTCAGAACAATTTTTAGTTCTGGACTTAAAGGATAAGAGATAGGAGTTATTGAGGGTCACACAACTGCAATTAAGCAACTCAAAATGTTGGAGCCCATATCCCTGTACGGAGTGGAAAGGAAATTGCTTGGAATGTAAACACACAGGCTGCTTCTGAGAGGGCTATCCCAACTAAAATAATCGCTCTACCAAAAATGGGACGCACTTCCAGGGTGGCCCAGTTTAGCCCTTGCCACAACATTATTCAATTTAATAATGTAATAATGTTTGGTCAGTGTAGCATATTGATATTCAATACCAATACAAGGAAAGCTGCCGTATATAAAAGCTAAATTTTTTGATATTTTTGTGCAATAGCTTGCATAGGGAGGTTTTATTTGAAACTTTGAATTCACAAAAAAGAGACAAGTAAACAGCCAGTAATAGGCAAATTGCATACAATAACACAAATAAATATACAATAGAATGAAAAGATGAATCAAATAAACGCAGCTTTAAGTTTTTCGGGTTTGTCTAACAGTTGTGTTCGGTTAAGAATACTACAGAAATTAATCAAATGTAAAATTACAGATATACTAAATACAGATTAATGCTAACAATTAAAGTTACAAAAGTTATTCAGTCAAGAGCAAAGAGTTACTTTGTCTTTTGTTCATTAACATGATGGACAGCAGCAGATTTATTAGGGTCTATTATGCACAGTTCCAATATACTGTTACACAACATGTGTTTTCTTTCTCAACTATATACGTTCCAAAACTCTACCTGTGTGTTTACTTGAATACTTACATTCTGACATCCTTTTTTGTGTATTTGACCATTCAAACAGCACAAAAAAACTAAATTTGGTACTCGTGACCTCAAGCTGTTTGAGAGGCGGCTTTATATTCACTCTACTTGTATAGATCAGTGGTGTTCTCTCTTTTGGTGGGAGCTCAAAACCTACGGGACTGAGTAAAATTATGTACAATACCTGCACCGGAATTCAGGATCTATAACACCAACACTATTCAACTAGAGTGCATGAGACGAGTGAAGAAAGGCGGGTGTGTGTCAAACTGACGGAGAGAAGAGAGAGTCAGCGAATGCTCTGAATCGAGTTCTCTTTCGCATCTTCTTGCACTCAAATTGTTTAAAACCACTTGAATGTTTACACTGACAAGACCTAAAACACTTGCAAATGATAAACTTTCCCTGATTGTTAAACATTGCAATTAATCAAAGAATCACATCCATTTTGAACCTCAGTTGCCTGCTTTAGCATAAATTATGATCATCATACTTGACATCACAGATCCTGCAATGTAACTATCGATGCTAAAACAATATATTGTGCAGCCCTAATTTCAGTATCAACACGTATCATAATATCAATTTTTGACAACACTATCTTCTAGAACAGTACTTCTCAGATTCCTGAAATCACAGGAATAAATTACATTTTAAAATGAATTAATAGAAAACAGAAAATAGAAAACATTTTTTTTTGATTAAATAAATGCAGCCTTGGTGAGTATAAGACTTCTTTCAAAAAAACAACTTGTAGATATGATCTTTAGTTTTCCAACACAAATTATATTATTTTCAAACGCAAATATGTTTCAAATTATGCATATATTTTTTTTATGGTCTAGTACAGTAACTAATATTGCAGTATATCACAATATAGCACAACCTTTCATACCTCGATGCTTCAAAAGAGTCCAAACCACAAAGCGTCTCAAATAAGACAGGTGTTGGCAAGCTTCGTGGCTTGATAAAGTCATTGGTTTTCAAAATGCCATTTTGTTCCAGTTGACTTTTGAGCAAGAGATAGTTTTCTTGCAGTGCGCATTTAGGACAAGATTGGAATGGAACAACTCTTGTTTTTGTTTAAAACTATTTCCAGTGGCTAAGTGAGATTTCTGTTCTGGATTGCATATTTAGACTCTCACACAGAGCCTGGTCTGTTTTCCTTGTGGCCGCCTACATATCTACTGTTCACTTCTGCGTGGTTGCAGACCACTCTCTCCTTTTCTGCCTGCTCTTATTGCTGAAGTGGTTTCCTATACTTGGATCAGACATGTATAGATGGATATAGATTTCCTCGGAGAGTTGATTTATTAAGATACCTTGCAGATTTTTGTTTTTACTGGTTTTAAAGTCTTGAATGCGTTTCACCTCCAGTTTGATCTAGACTTGCCAAACAGGAAAGCTCTCCCGTTTTCCTTCAGGGCCTCCAATCTTTCCTCACATAGTTTTGGTTTCGGGCACTGGCAGAGGTGCCAATTCCATCAATTTCCATCAGATTGTAGCCACTAATGACCAGCCATGAATATCCAACCTGTGGGCAGTTTAAATGTAATGGGAGAACAGTGTTGCATAAGACAGCTGGACGTCACCCAAGGGTCTATATCCTCCGTTCCTCACCCTCAATCAAGCTGGGACTGTTATAGGGACTGTTATATATGAATGCTTTGTGAGGTCACGCTGATATGAGTCCATGATTTGAACCATGTTTGTTTATTTTATGTGTCGTTTGTGTAGACGGAGGACCCTGCAATGGAGCGGCCGTACACGTTTAAAGACTTTCTCCTACGTCCAAGAAGGTCAGTGGTTATGCAGATTTCCTGAAACACAGTACAAGATCATTAATGGTTATATTTTTAGTTACAACATTGTGATGTTGTTTTTGCACTTATTGACCTTATTCACATAGCACATTTGTCAGAACAAAATGTGCAACTATCAAACTAACACCAACAAATCCCTTTAATGCTTTGTGGCTATAGTTACAGCCACAGATTTTGCACGGGAACAGTTAATGCTTGTGGACTGCGCTTTATTTATATATAATATACTCCTTGATTACTCCACTTGACTACACACTATACTTCACTATAAAGATACATTTTAGTTTTTTAATAAGAGGTTTTTTTTTTTTAAGATTCATTCATTTTTTTAAGATGTTGAGACCTTTCAAAATGTTAAAATAATTTCAAACAATTATTCAGGTTAAAGCCTTTGTAATGAAGGGCTAAACAAATTCAGTTACCGCTTAAAGAAAGCAAACAAAATATGTTAGAAATGAGATGTCTGGACTATATTTTACTATATTGATCACTGTACTTGACTCTGTAATCACATGCTTTTATGTCCTGTAGTCATAAATCTCGGGTGAAAGGTTACCTGAGACTGAAGATGGCCTACCTGCCAAAGAACGGAGGGCATGAGGAGGAAAGCAGTGAGATGAGGGAAGAGGCTGAGGTAAAACTAACCCATTAGCAGTATGTATGTATGTATGTATGCATTTCCTTTGAAATACCTTAGTGTACATTTAAAAAAGAAATTACTTATGAAAATGTTCATTGTCAGGTTTTTCTTTCCAACAACAAAGATAAGACATTTTTCATTATTAGATAATTCTGACAAATATGACTAGATAAAATTAGTAATGCACTACCAATGTTTTTAGAAATATATATAATATAAATATCATCATATTCAATCAAATTTATCATAAGTTAATCAACTAAAATGACATGCTGAAATGCTCGTAAATTAATAATTAATAAATAAATTACAAAGGCAGGGAATTAGAGAACATTTTCAAAAGACAAACTGACAAACAAAAGACTAAAATCACCCTTTATTTAAAAAAAAATTTTAATAAAAAAAAAGAGATGCACAAAGAGATGTCTCCTTTCTTGCTTTCTTTCCTACTTTGTGGTGATTTTAGTGTCTTTTTATCCTCTCATCCGCACAGGCTACTTGGCATTTTTCGTTTTAAAGTATGCCGTTTGAACTGGTTGACTGTCTGGCATTTCCTTCCTTTAAAGGGATAGTTCACACAAAAAAATGAAAATTTTGTCATCCTTGACTCACCATCATGATGTTTCAAACCTGTACGAGTTTCTTTCTTCTGTTGAACACAAAAGATGATCTTTTAAAGAATCTTGGTGACCAGACAGTTGACATTAGCCATTGACTTCCATAGAATTTTTCTTCCTACCATGGAAGTCAATGGGTACCGTCAGCTGTTTTTTTTTTTGTTTTTTTACCAACATTCTCAAACAATTTTGGGCAAACTATCCCTTTAACTTGCTTCCTGTTCAGACTTTTATCCCCACTGTTCAGTTTTCAGTTTGATTCAAATTTTTTTTTCTTTCTCCCTGCTACTGGAGAGTATTTCATCATAGCAATTGCAATACTAATCACAATTTATTAAGATGCAATAGGATTTAAACATTTGAACAAACAGCAAATTAACTTCAAGACATGTTACTTCCTTATTGAAATATTGCTGATATTAAAATAATCTTATCCCTTGTCACTAGAAATAGTGTCCCTAGATGTGTGTCCCTATACTTTTTTGACTTGTATATCTCTCTCTCACTTTCTTCTTCTCAGGGCTGGGAGGTGACAGATTCCACTGATCCAGGTTCACAGAGACCTCAGCAACTCCTGCCTCCACTGCCTCCTGGCTGGGAAGAGAAGGTGGATAACCTGGGCCGAACCTACTACGTCAACCATAACAACCGCACCACGCAGTGGAAGAGGCCCAGTAGTGTGTATGTGACATCTTTTCCCTTTAAAAATTTTTTTATTTTATCATATCAATGCTTATTTATATTTTATCATGATTTTCTATCAACCTTACCAAACTCTGATATGTGCGGAAACAATTCTTTTTTCCCCGCCTGTGCTTTAGGGATGTGGTTTCAGAAACGGAAAATGATAATCACTTGCGGCAAATTAACCAGGAAGCCCACAGAGTTTTCCGCTCTCGACGGCACATTAGCGAAGACCTGGAAAATGAGCATCTGGACATCAGGGACATAGACGACGTTAGTATTTAACCCCTGACCTCTGCCACTATGACGTGAGCTAGATAGCATCATCATTTCTGTTAAAAGCATTTGCTTTTTTTTTTTTCTCTTTGTGGTTAAAAATGATTTTTTTTTTTTTTTTTTTTTTTTTTCTTGGCATATTTACAGTCAACTTCTTTATAAAAGCAATATTCTGTTCTCATGCATGTCCCTCCTTTTCCAGTCATGGGAACCCATATCAGAGGAAGACCTAACCTCAATGAACCATTCTCTGTCTGGACCCTCCTCTCTGGCGATGCCCCTCTCCAGCACTCCAGAATTCTCAGATGAGATCAGCCTTAGATTGTCTCTCGCTCCAGACACAAACGGTGAAATTCCAGGACCCAGCTCTGCTGTGGTAAGAGGAAAACAATACAAAACAAAGTTCTGCTGATTAAATCTGCTGTTATCTAAGGTTTAAGGTCCAGAGAGAGAATGTGGTAAAACAAATACATCTTTATATACAGTTAGTGGCCAAAAGTGGTGTCTCTAGATGAGATTTGTTTTTAATGACCCTACAAGTTAAAATGTGAAGAAAATATTTAAATATGTTTATCTACTAAAGTTTTTTGAGAAAAAGGCAAACTACAACTACAGGTTTTATTTTATGATGCAATAAAAAATGCATAGAAAAACAAAAAGCTGACAGGAAAAGGGATGCATTGACCATTACATAATATTTTGTCTGTTCTCTTGTTTTTGCACAATTTTTTGACAGCCTGGTGAAAAATGATGTCCGCACAGTTTGACATGTTTCATTGCGTTATCACAAACGAAACAAATGACTCAAAGCACAACTGGCATGTTTTTAGTCTACTTTAGGGTATTCCATTTGAAATTCTTAAAAATAGTGAGTAAAATTTTATTAACTGTGTCAGAACTAATAGCTGACTCTGAAGCACATGCACACATGTGCACCTCTGTACACTCATGCTGAAACACTCAGTGAGTCATTGTGGAGGCAGCACAGGGGTCTACTGTAAACTTCTGAGGAAGGGAGCCACACGGTTGGGAAAAATCTCTTTTACTGTGGCTTTGTTCACATTGCACTAAAGTCTGGGTTGTTTTTTAAAATTCAGTCTTTTATGTGGGTTTCAAATTGTCCTTTTGTTCAGACATTGTAGTCTACATGTTCAGATATGCTGATCTGTGTGGAATAATTGTGCTAAACAGCTGAAGATGCTACAGTCTCTTCTTTGCAGCTGAAAGTTAGATCGAATTGTTAATAAACGAGCATGCAAGTCGAAACTGAACATTTTGCCTCTGCCTATCATGACATCTGCCACAGTGCTGAATTCATCAAGCGTATCAGATACATAAGCGCCAGAGGCAGGACTGCATTTACACAGTCATGAATACGATGCACTTAAAATCGTTCAAACATTCACTCATCTACCATTTAATACATATCGAATGGCACATGAGTGTAGACACTACTGAACTCTGTATGAATTCCATCACGACACACTCAAAAAGACAAAAAAGGTACTTGAAAGCAGAGTTATGTATAAAATATAATATAATAAATACAATATAATATATGCTTTCAAGTACTCATGTACGTTCATTTCGAATGTGACATTATTTCAAAAAAGTGTGTTTTTATTATTATCATAATTTGTTATTTTATTATATTTTATATATTTTATGTTTTATATTAGATGAGTAAATTTAGATTTACCTTTGGGTGCTATTTAACTTTTTGTGTGAATTAAGAGCAATGTCTTATTCGAAATGACAAACTACTTTAAAGCAGAGTATTAAAAAAAAAAAATCATTATATTATATAAATATGCAAACAACTTTACAAATGTGAGTCCGATATACAACAAATTTAGATTTTTGCTTGTTGAATCACTTTGAGGAATTCATAGCCTCTCCCACGTAGAAAATATCCTCTCAGAAAGTTATTAGATATTTGTCAGGGTTTTTTTTATTATTTATAACAGTGTCTGATAACTTTTTATCTCTTTCTCTCCCTCCAGCAGAGTCATCTTTCCTCTCGGCTACGCTCCTCTAGTATGACTGATGGAGTCAGTGATCAAACCCAACCTCCCACACCAACGGTATACCTGCTATTCTCTTCCTCACCTCTCCTTCACTCTGCATGTGGTGATTTTTTTTATTCAATCACAGTAATGTAACATCTTTCACTCTTTCTGCCTCAAATCGAAAACTATATAGTCCCTAACACATTCTAAAGTTGATTCCAAAATGTTCCGGCTGTCTCTGATGAACAGCAGTGAGCCTCTGTGTTCATAAGCGACACAGGTTCAGGTCTGACATGGATGACATCCTGACAATTTTTCCATCTTTCCTCCCATTTTCTAAAATATCTGTCGAATATAAAATAAGACACATTTCACATTACGTAATGCTTGACAGATCATTAATGCACTTGCAGAGGTAGTAGAAATAGCACGAAACTTTGATATATGTATTAAATATATTTTTTTAAAAAAAATATATATATATTTAACTGATCTGTTAAACACTATATTATGTAAGTTACTGAATCAATGTTATATAAAATGTCACCTGATGTTCTCTGAAATGTAGCGCCTGTCTTTGTGTTTGTGTAGTTTTGTGTGCCTATCTCAAATGATAATTCAAAGGGACTTATAGGGTATTATTAAGCTTCTAGGATCGATTTATTTAAGCTATAGTGGTGATTATGTTGTCATCGGATGAGTTGACTTGTTTTCATGGTGATAATATGACTGCGAGTTCTCTTCATAGAATATTTTCCAGTGCAGCTTTCTCATTAATGTTTGGAAAAAAGTGCTGTCATTGCACAGGGGCATTCCCATTTACACATCGGTTTATTGATGGACGTACACTTGTTAATGCAGAAATAACATCTCATAATTTACCATAAACTAAGTAACCACTTACCACTGAGAAATGTCCTATTTAAGTAATCCTTGCGTTGGAGGTTCAGGTTGGTTAACTTGTTCTCCCAATGTTTTATCAACGTTCTCCAGCTCAAATTGATATGGTACAATTGATGCTATTGTTGCTGTCGTGTACAACAGTGTGTATAATTGCTGAGGATTTATGTAGATTGTTGAAATTCAGATATGGAAATGAGCGTTTTGTTTTCAACACGCGTTGGAAGCGATAGAACAGACCGGGTCATCTGACCAATCAGAGCAGAGCAGGCTCTTGGAAAGGAGGGGTTTAGAGAGACTGAATCTTCGAACGAACCATTTGACTCTTTGAGAAATGAGGTTGTATGGGATGTGTGTCATGAGAAAATGTAAACATATTGTTGGAGACCTCCAAAACAAAATTGAAAACCTTAAAAGGGGTACTTTAAAGAGACCGCTTGCCAAAGTCTTTTATTACTCTTACTCTTAGTTTTTCACTCTTGAAGATGCATGGCTGCACAAAAAAAACAAAAAACATTTTAGGTTATAAGTAGTATGCTGCCTCTTTAAATGATATGTCAAATGCTGTTTTACAGCAGATAAGCCACATATGGTAAAATTAAATTATCCATGTGGATGAGGTCATTGTGTGAACTGCTCCCGTTTGCATGAGACAGGAAACAGACACAGACACTGCATGTTTCACTGGAAGTCCACCACATCTTTGAAGCACTTTTGCTTCATTTGAAGGGCATGATTCCCAGCCTTGAGACTTTTATGTATTTATTTTCAGAAAATTTCCTGCTGGCTGTTTTCATGTCACACAGTCTGATGGCCTCATCAGCTACTGTGTGCTACTGTTTGAAATGAGATTTGTGGAAGGGTTAAGAGGTTGGGTTAGTCTCTTTGAGTGTTTCGGTGTCCATTTCGTTATTGTATCGTGACATTTAGACCAGTGCATGCTGGGAATTTCCAAGATGAGATCTTGCAGCTCACGCAGGAGGTTTGGATGTACCATGGCTTACTTTCTAAGTTATTAAACCTTATAAAGGCATAAAGCAAATGTACACTCACTTTGGATTTACTTCCAAGCCATGTATGATTTAGTTGTTTTTAAAGCTTTATTTATATGAATGCAAGATGTACTGACAAGGTGTTCAGGACACTCAACTCCTGGAGTAGTTCACCCATAAATGACAATTGTCATTATTTACTCATCCTCATGTTGTCCCAAACCCACAGGAGTTTGTGTTACGTGGAGCACAAGAGATGTTTTAATGAATGTTTGTGCTGCTCTTTTTCATATTGTAGCCAGAAAATGTCAGGCTCTAAAAAAAAAAAAAAAAAAAAAAATCAATAATGCACCATAAAAGTAGCCCAATACAACTCATGCTCAATATTACATGTCATCTAAAGCCGTACTTTAGGGAAAGACAGAAAATAAGGCAGAATTTACACTGCTGTTCAAAATTTTGGAGTCAGTAACAGTTTTATGTTTTGAAAGTCTCTTATGCTCCCCAGTAAAAATGGGATATATTATTGCAATTTTAAATAACTGTTTTCTAATTGAATATATTTTAAAATGTAAAAGCTATATTTTCAGCATCATTACTCCAGTCTTCAGTGTCACATGATCCTTCAGATATAATTCTAATATTCTGGTTTGGTATTCAAGAAACATTTCTTATTATTATCAATGTTGAAAACAGATGTGTTACTTAATACTTTTGAATGTATATTTTTGTTTTGTTTTCCAGATTCTTTGATGAATAAGTAAAAAAACAGCATTTTTTGAATTAGAAAGGTTTTGTTACATTATAAATATCTTTGTTGCTTCTAATCAGTTTAAGAAACCCAAAAACTTACTGACCCCAAACTTTTGAGAGGTACTGAAAATCTTAGACTTGCACAGGTCTTGTGTACTACTTTTGATACCTTTTTTTTTTTTGCCCAATTTTTTTCATAATATCAGCTTTTCATGCTCCTCTGAAGAAGGAAATTCATATAGATTTAAAAATGACATGAGGGTGAGTAAATGATGACACAATATTTATTTTTGGGTGAACTGTTCTTTGAAGTATTATCTGAGACCCTCTTTCACTCCTGAATTACTCTGGAAGCTCTTAATCTTTATTCTTAAGTTTTTGCAAGGAATCTCCTAGTGTTTGGGATTATTTTAAAGAGTGTAAACTGTCCACCTGAATAATATGAATATAAAGTAATCACATTAATATTTTACCTCCACGCTGCAAGAACATTCTTGGACTTTGAAGCGTTGAAGTAACATTTCCTTTACACTGGAAAAGAAACACTTTTCCTCATCTCCGCTTTTAAATAACTGCCTTTTCCGTGTTCTTTGTGCGTCAAATCTACTTTGTTCTGACAAGAGGCTGATTGGTTGGTGGCCCGGTTGTCTCTGGCTGTGAAGTGCTTCTCAGAGCTGCAGATGAGGGATTTCGCTATAGTCACAGCAAATCTGTCTGATATTAGCGTGGGTGAGAGGTGGCATTTCCCCCACACTTCCTGTCCCTGTGTGTGAGGAGGCTGACATTTCACACGAGTGCAAATGTGCAATCATTACTTGAGAGGATGGCTAATAGGATTGCCCTGTTTGAGACATGAGTGTCTTTTATTACGTTCATATAATAGCTGATGGGAAGCGATACTTTCAGCATTTGAAATGTAAACTCTGCGTGCCAGTCGGATGCTAGTCCAGGTGTTGTTTCCTTAGCGTTTTTTTATAGTCCGTGAGTCAGTAGGAAAGTGTGAGTCAGTTTGAAATGCTTTTTATTATTATTTATTTTAGGTTCATTGTTAACGTGTGGAGTTAAAATTATATAAATTATATTAAAGGAACGCTGTCATGATTTACTGTCATTTTAAGACAAAAACAAAATGTCGAAACTGTCATCGTCACGTAATTGCAAATTAATTATGCTGTTTTTCCCCACAAATAAGCTCCTGGGTATTTCTTGCACTCTCTTATCATTCTTTAATCAAATCAAATCTCAATGTGTTCTCAAATCTAATCATTCAACAGTGATTTCATATCAAATCTACTCCCTGGAGTTCATCTAATCACATCCTGTTTGTTATTCCAATTTTTTTGGGGATGCTATATCTTTACATCACACCACAGGGCACCTCTCACAAAATCACCCCCTTCAGATGTCAAAAATGACCTAAAACAACCAAAATCACCCTAAAATCACTTTCCCACCTACTCACCGTTACACTCTCTGGCTGACCCTGTCCTTCCATTTGCCCTCATTTCCCCTCTCCCACTGGCCCAAAACTGGGCAGTTGCCTGCCCCATCTAAAAGCAGCTGTTATTATCCAGCAGAACTCCCAGACCCGACGAACAAGAGCACAAACGGTCACAGGCGTTGAGGACACCATGGTAATGTCCACATGTTGTACATTTGGTACATTTGTGCTCTCCTGTCTTCTTGGTTCTTCCCCCCCTTTTTTTATACATATTTTATCATATTAACTTATTTTAAACATATTTTACACATTTTTAAAACATTTCTTTGTTTCATTTATTTTAATTTATAATGAGGTGATTATTATTATTAATTAAAATGACTTTAATTACATTTATATTAATTTAATTTACATTAATTAATCAATTGTTTTAATTCATTTCAATTAAACCATTTTTATTGTTAGAGCACTCTTTAAGGGTGGTACATCTCATTTCACAAATAATTTTTCTTTTTTGTTTTATATCACTTTTTTATGGAAGCTTGTTTCCAGCACTAAATAAAAAATGAAGGTAATTGGAAGTTTGCAAGTTTGTCTCACAATTCTGACTTTTTAACTTGCAATTGTAAGTTGTAAAGTCAGAATTTGCGTGATAAAGTAGCAATTATAAGTTTATATCACGCAATTTTGACTCAGAATTGTGAGATGTAAATCTGCAATTGCGAGGAAAAAAAGTTGAAGTTGCAATTATCTTTTTTTTTTTTTTTTTTAAGTTTTTTATTTAGTGGCATAAACAAGCTTCCATTATTTTTTTTTTTAGCGTGTGTATAACCATAAAATTAGAGACCGTAAAGGTTTGGTTTACACCTCGACATCTTCACCCTACATATGAAGTCACCCAGACACATTTATCGGAAATTAAGTCATGTCACCTAGTGCGGAGTGTGTTTTGTATGTTGTGTTGCTTATGTGTTTTTGTGAGTGTGTAAATGTGCTAGTATTCTGAATTTAAGTGTGCCATCATTTTAAATGTCAAATCAGTTAACAAGGGTTTTCATACAAACATGACCCTGATATCACAGTCAGTCCTGCTACAATGAATGAATCTAAACAGATTTTAATCTCGGTAAGTTTTTACTGCTTCTTTGGCCTTTGAATATACAAACTCATCTGTTCCTTTCACTTTGTTCAGTCTCCATCGGCCTCCTATGCCCTGACCACACCAGGCCTTCCGCCAGGCTGGGAGGAACGCAAGGACCCAAAGGGGCGAACGTACTATGTCAACCATAATAACCGTAGCACCACCTGGACACGGCCCATTCTGCAGGTATAGTAATCTAGCGTAGCCTAGCTAAAGCAAGCAGAGGTCTACTCTTCATCGGATGTTTTTCCAGCATCATCCCCTGTCAAATCTGAGAGACTTTTTTACATTCCTTCTTTATGACCCATGTTTCTTCTCTACTGCGTCAATCTCATCGTTTTTTTATTGTTCTGCCTTCATCTGTTCGCATCCATGTTATTGTGTACTCATCCCTTCACAATCTCTGGATGTTGTTTGTTCTGCCAAGCATTGTGTGTTCCCTTGATCTATTTATTGCTACTCTGGTCCCTCTTGATCTATATCTTATCTTCCTCTTCCTTGTCCTTGTCCTAGTAAACTCTATTCTTCATCCTTCGTAAGATGCGCTTAATTTCTTTTTCTCTTTCAAAACTGAACAGATAAAAAGGTTTATTTAAGGAGAACGTATTATGCCCTTTTACAAGTATTGATTTTGTTTTTGGGGTTTACTGGAATCATGCTTAAATGTTCAAAAAACACATTACTTTTCACTTTGAAAAGTAGAACTCCCTTTGGAATGGACTTTGCTTTGTAACTTGGCAGACATTTTTCATGCTCAAACAGCAATATTACACTCTAAAGTTGGAAATGTAAAAAAGCAATATGGGTCCTCTTTAACTGCTCTCCAGTCTTTTAACTACTTTTAAATATTAAAGCCATTTATATAAACCCGACAGACCATGTTTGTCCCTACAGTCAAATGAAACCTTACAGTTATTGATAATTTAATCTGTTTAATTAGCCTTCATTTCCTTATGTAGTATTTTAGACCTTGCTCTCCATTTTGGACCTCTTGCACCTCTTGACCTCTTGGACAGTGTGCCCATGGACCGGACCTTGTGGTGGCTAGCTAGCTAACCATTCTCTTTGCCCAACAGCACACTGAAGATGGAGCCAGTACCTTAGCTGCGGCAGCAGGGGGCGCTACAGCAGCCACGCCCCCTGCTTCCACCCCTTCCTCCTCCAGCGGCCATCTAAGCGAACCACAAGTGCGCAGACCCCGTAGCCTCAGTTCCCCCACCGTTACTCTCTCTTCCCCACTAGAGGTGAGAACATCCTCCAGTCCCTCTGGTTCTGCCCCTTAATTTCTTTCTTTCCGTTTGCTTTTCCCTTCCTCCAGATTCCATCCCAACTAGCAAACTTTTGACTCATCTCAAACTGTCTTGGTTGTTCTTAACCAATATTTTTATGAAGTTTTTGTCAAGTGTTACGCAGACACCATATAATTATTCCATGTACTACATGTTTTTCATTTTCATCTTTTTAACAGTTTGGGATTGGTAAGTTTTTTTTTTTTTTTGTTTTTTTTTTTTTTTTTTTTTGGAAAGGTCTCTTGTGCTCAACAATCTGCATTTGTTTAATCAAACATACAGTAAAACAGTAACATTGTGAAATTTATTAGAATTTAAAATTGTTTTTTGACTATTATAATAGATTTCAAATGCAAGGAAAGCTGAATGATCCTTCAGAAATCATACTAATAAGCCGATTTGGTGATCAAGAAACATTTCTTATTATCAAATTTGAAAATAGCTGTTATTACTTGATATTTTTAGTGTAAAACATGATACTTTTTCAGGATTCTTTGAATAGAAAGTTTAAAAGACCTGAATTTATTTGAAATGGTAGCGACGTTTGTTATATTAAAAACATATTTCTGTCACTTGATTAATTTTGCTGAATACAAATGATGAATTTCTTTCAAAAACAATTATTTCTCATTGAATATTTCTCATATTATTTTGTTTTGAGATTTGTAGATGCCCCATTTTGCTTTGCTTTTCCTTGCAAATTAGCGACTAACAGTGTAGGTCATTGTCATTTGCCTCATGCACACTGCAATTTTGCTTCTCATGTTTTCACTTTGGTGGCTTAATGTGAGGAACTTTTCTTACATATGTTGACACGTGGAGTTCTGAAGAAACAAAGATTCCCTCTAGATAAACTTCTGAGATAAAAGTTGTTTGCGCACAAAGCTAGAGTCTCGGCAGATTTTTTCTGGTGTTTGTGTATCTTTGATTTGAATCATGTCACTTGCATGAGTGAAATTCAGATTATCATTTGTGCAGTTGGTTGCTAATGTTTCATTTTGGATTTTGGTTACACAGCTGTTTTATTTCCATTGCAACTGTGCAGTGTAATGTAATCACAATGTCCACACACAGTTGGTCAGGATAGGAAATCAGAATGACCTTTTTTGCACACTGCCACTGGCTTCTTTTAGGTATGACCAGCTGAGGCAAATGATTAGTTGTAGCTTTTATGCATGGATCAGTTTTAATATGAAAATCCCATGTCCCAAAAACCAATTCAATCGAGAGAGAATTTCCTGACCCATCTGCTCAAGACCTTTCAATTCAGGGTAATTTAATTCACTTCGATTCATGGTAAAAGAAAAAAATAATCCTGTTATTTCTTCTTAGTGCCATTATCAGTCATCTTCTTGTTCTCTTACGGCTGCCAGCAAACCCTTTTTTTGTTTTCTAGTGATGCACCGAAATGAGAATTTTGGGCTGCAACTGAAGTAGAAAAATCATGCACTAAATAAATAATACATTTATATTCAAACTTGTTTAATAATCAACTCTCAAATAGCTAAAAGTGAGTTGTACAAACATTGAAATTGTGCACAAGGCAGTTTTTATATCAACATCATAACAATTACTCTGGTTTGTTGGTGAAATGTTACATTTAAGTTACAATAAACTGTAATAACTTGTTTTTATGACAGATTTAAACATACATGCATTCAATTTTAATCTAATGCAGTGCATATATTTATAAAATGCTCTTCTCTAGCTAGTTTATGGACATTGAATAGCTTTCTTGAGGTAAATGTAATGTTAAGTGGCACTGTATACACACACATATATATATATATATATATATATATATATATATAATATATCTATTTACACTTGAAGCTTTTTTTGTGTTTAATTTAAGAATGTAAGAATATAAATGGCAACTTTAACAAATTAAAGGCTTTCAGAAGTTTGAATCACAAAGTTGAATTGAGCAGCTGTTGTTTGTATCAAGTTTTAATGTACTCATCACCATTTACGTGTGCGTAGAGGGAACAGAGCTGTTTTCTACCCCCGCTTTGTAAATTCGTATCGGTTGACGCTACCTAAAGCTGGGGGTAGGGGCAGCTGTCCGTTTGCTTATTGTGAAACGCGCCAAAGTGTCACCATTGCCAAAAAGAAGTTTAACCTCTCAAACAGCCATGACTTCATAGTTTCCTTCTGTTCCATTGCTCAAAATCCATGTCTGACCTTAAACCTGTTTCTTATTTTGTTTTTATAGTTCATTGCTCTGAAATATGTCTGTATTTAGTATACGTAGCAGAACCTTAACATGCTTCTGATTAATACAGAACAATGTTATGGCAATATGTTATGTTGTGTTGTATTAGCAAGTATAGCCATAAAACATTATTCATGTTAGTGGCTTTCAACAGACAAGTCATTCAAGTACTATCAAGGCCATACTTTGTAATATAACATATAATATATTATAATATAACAAAATATATAATATAATATAATTCAATATGATATAATAGTTTTACATTATTATGAGTTTTTTTTTTTTATATTTTAATATTTTATATTGTATTTTTCAATTTGAGCTTTATAAATAGTATATGTGGCCTTTTGTCGATTTCCACTGGAAATAATTTTGATCACTATAATAATAATTTGTTATTATTGTATTTCTATGTGATGCTTTTGACAAACTGAATCTAAAATTATTTTCAGTGCTAACTGGCAACAGGCTCAAATTGTAATTTAATCTGGAATATTACTTTGAAAATGGCAAACAATCTTATCTGTCAAGATGGGCCTCAGCCAGAGCTAATGGCCTCCGCTCTGAAAAATGACTTTGCTAATGGAATAAACTATAGCTCTTGTAGCTAATCTGAAAATGTTGGGGATGGGGAATAAGGGTCTTATGTTCGCTCTCATAGCAATTATTGCTAATTACAGCCACACACTTCCATGCAAAAAACATGGCAAAAAAGGCATGTCTGGTGTGGAACTGATTAAAATCCCTGTGCTTCTTTCTGACACGGCTTGTTTTATGTAATTTTATGTAATATACAATCATATATTTTATTTATGATAACATTATAATATGTACATATTATAATATTTTTTTATGATACTGTAGACTTGTGGAAGAGCTTTTATATTCTTCACAGACATCTATTAAAAAAAGATAAGTTTCAGTAAAGCGTTTCAGTTGCATTTCTTTGAATTAACTACCAAGCCTTTCAAAGTACATTTTAGTTCATGTTCTAGGGTTATAAACGCTTTGGGTCATGTTGCTTGTTCTTATCTTATTTCCTTTTGTTAGTTTAGCTTTAAGAAGGAAAGAATACCCAGAATTTATTTAGATTAGCAATTTTGACTAATCACAAGACAGGTGTTAAAAATCTGAAGTAAGAAGATCTGTGGAATCTTGGGTAAACATTTCACAAAGGTTTGAAAGTTTACAGAAAGAAATATGGTTTTGTATTTATAAATGATCAGGGCCACACAGGGCCATGGGAATTTTAATTAAAGTGTCAAAAGAAAACATTTGCACGAAGGAGAGAAAGACATAGGTGAAATGGAGGTGAAATCATCTGAGTTGTGCGCTAATTAAAATTTTAGCAGGATTAAATAACAGCAGGCATCTCTTTTACATTTTTTTGACATCTCCTATTCGTAAAAAAAAAAAAAAATCTTAATCAATGATACACTAATGATTCCTGTTTCCTGTTGCAGGGAGCCAATAATGCCCCGATACGGCGAGCCGTTAAGGACACATTTTCCAACCCTCAGTCCCCGCAGCCTTCTCCCTACAGCTCACCTAAATCCCAGCATAAAGCAAATCAGAGCTTCTTGCCCCCTGGATGGGAAATGAGAATAGCGCCCAATGGTCGGCCGTTCTTCATTGACCACAACAGCAGAACCACTACATGGGTAAGACTCACAAATTTGTTCAAAAACTTGGGCAGGGTAGTGGCTGTGAATGAAATTTGCATACAGTCAAGCAGGTACTGATTTTGAATAAGTACTTTCTTTGTGAGAGCTAAAAAATTATGTTCTGTTAAGTATGAATGAGTGTAGGATGAATGTGATCCAGACGTACTACTTTTGCCATGTTGGCCCTGTCATGTGACCTATCAACGTTGGTTGCATCACTTCACTGCCATTCACGAATCCTCTCCCGTGGCCTCATCGTATGCACACTTCAGAATCTTACAGGAAGTAGTTGGTCATCTGGGCACTTCTTGCCAAATCTTTAATGAGTCCTGTGAATTCGGACATAAATATTTTGTTACTTTTTTTTTTTTTTTTTTTTTTTTGCCTATTATGTAGTAGGGACGGATGGTAAGATTCACCGATTAGCATTGGTGCATTGGCATAAAAGTTAATGACGGGATGCATCGATTTAAAAAGTGCATCGGTTATAAGTTGGCATCTGTATCGCGATGCATCGTTTCTAACATTTGCATCGGTAAAAACAGATTTTATATATATATATATATATAATTTAATATAGTCAATATTATACTTTTATGTAGAAAGTGAACAATAATTTGTAACTTATATTTTATATGTAGATTAATTTCTCCTCTCTAAACTGTTTCTCAAGCTCATTCTCTCAACACCACTGCTATAATAATAATAATAATTATTGTTATCATTATTATTATTAATATAATAATTATTATTAATAATAATACAAGTAAAAAAAAAATAATAATTAATATTAAATGATAATTATATAATAATTAATATATAATTAATAATATAATTAAGATTTTAGAAAGGAATAGTCACACAATTTTCATCTGTTTTAATTTTGATAGTATTAGGAAAAAAATAAAACACAATTTGAGAAAAAATTAAAAGTTTAGGGCCCTACATATTGAATTGCATCATATATTTTTCCATTGCATTGAATCACATTGTGTTGAATCGAATCGAAATCGGCTCGTACTGCATCGTAATAGCGGTGAATTGCATTGGTAGCTGCTTCATACATATGTTTAATGTGTCGTGTCGGTGGTTATGCATCGAGATTCGTATCGCATCGGCCTCAGTTATGGAGATGCATTTCCCTAGTAGCGAAGTATGTGATTTTAGACTCCGAGTTCTTCACAGTAAGAGAAATCCCAGAGTCTGTTGTAATAAATTCTGAGGAAACAAATGCAAGATGCCCATGGGTGAAGAGAGATTAAATGTTGGCTATAGATATTTCTAAAAATTAAAATGTACCGTTCTACACAGTTTTGTGTGCTATTTATTTTTATTCCTAGTATCATACTGTTATTTTAGTAGCATGGTAGTTGCAAACTCTGTTGCATAAGTGCACTATATTTTGTTGAGTTGCTGGAGCATGACAGAGCTACAGTTTCAGTTGCTGACGCAACTATGGTTTATGCACAGCTGTGACCATTTATATGTCTATTTATATAGTATCATTAAGCATTTGTTTACTACGATACAAATACCATCAGCAGTTTGACCTGTAGCTTGACTGGTTGACTCCACATGACGGTCAGTCTGTATCCACCTGCATTGTTGGCTTGCAGCTGCAGGGTTTTCTGAGAACTGTTGCATTTTATGCTTAACAGTTTAATAATTATTATGTTGTATTGTTGCTGTTAATATTTCTATTCATTATTTTGTAATGAATCATGAATATTATTTTATTCATGATTCTTATTATAATCTAATATATCATTACTATACTTTTATTATTTAAAACAAATATCAATATTACACAAAATTCATGATTCTTATCATATTACCATACAGTGTGTTATCATATACTTATATTAATGTGTATAATTTGCAGAACATTCTCTTCATTTAGGGTTATTATTGCAGGAAAAAAAACATTAAAAAAAATGTTCATTACTTAAAATAAACATTAACTGAAATAAATAAAAAAATATATACTTAAAAAAAAAATACTTTTTAAACTTTAGTTAGTGTGCAATGTTGCTCTTTGAGCATAAACAGTATCTGCAAAGGTACGACGCTCAAAGTTCAATGCAAAGGGAGATATTTTCTTTTACAGAAATGGCTTTTTTTTTAAGGACCTGGCTGGTTGGGACTACAACGAGCTTCTTCCCGGGTTGGTGACATCACTAACCCCATAATTTACATAAACCCTGTCCCCGGAAACACACAATAAAGAGGGTGAGGCCATGTTGGGCTGCTTTAGAGAAGAGGAAGAGTTGTTGTAGTAGACTGTTGTTGCCATGCCGTCATTTAGACTGCTTCACAAATGAGGGTCAATTCAACACTGGATTTGCACGAAAGATTAACAAGACGGCACATGCTAGTCGATGAGTTGAATCAACTCCACAGCTACTACATATATTTATCCACTAACCATTCAGAAACATGCAGATTTATTATAAAAATTGTAACTTCTTCCAGAGTCTCTCCATCAGTGTCCTGGGTTATCTTTGGGTTATTTTGAGCTGAAACTCCAGACACATTCTGGGGACACCAGAGACGTATAGTGCCCCTTTTACAAGATGTAATATAAGTTGTACAAATAAAATCTACTTCAAAATATTAAAAACTGAGATAGTATGTCAATAGTCAGTCCTTAATACAAACAACTAATTTATTATTATTATTATTATTGTTATTATATTCTTAATTTATAATTATATTTAGAGGTTGCTGTTTTCTCAAATATTTAAAATGGAGATCAGTTTTTATTTTAAATGTTTTTCATTCACCTTTGGGAAAATTACATAGACTTCCATTGATTTTATATCAGATCAAATGATATTTTCTTGCACCTAACCCAACACTTACTCCTAAACCTACCATCACAGAAACATGTGCAAAACATTACATTTAAATAAAAACCTCTTTTGGCTGATTTATAAACCTTTTTATCTAGTGAGGACCAGTCACATGTCCTAACTAGTGGGTTGAGAAAGTATTTTACAGTATAAGTGAGGACATCTGGTCCCTACAAGTATAGCCAAAACGAGTACACACACGCACACGCACATAGACACAGACACAGACACACACAGAGTCTTGCTCACAATTGCACACTTCAGTGCCCCATACAGTATCTGGAGGGAGGCCCTAGGTGATGCATGCGTGATCCACTCAGAATCAGTTTGCCACCTGGTGTCTGGCAGAGGAACTACAGAGTTTCTCCAGCGCCCTCATTTCCCCCAGCACAGACTCGCCTTTGTCCATTTCTGTGTCAGATGTATTGCATCCTCTAAGGAGGTTCTTTGTAATTAGACAGGTTTGAAATGAAAACAAATCGATTTTCTATTCCAGGCATTATTAAGTCGTTTTTTTCATGATTGTTTAAAATAGAACATGGTGATTTAGAAAGTATGTCTTTATTAAATCTGCTAGAGGTTTATAAATGTCCACAGAGAAGACAAAAAATTTCACTATGTGTAATTACTGCATAATCTCTCCATGGAGACGTGAACTAAAAAAAAATCGAACAAACAAACAAACAAAAAAACAATCATTCCAGTATTACTTTCTTATTGTCTGAAGAACTGCTTGTTGGCAGCAGACAGCAAATGCAATTTGCTGTTAAATGAGAATAAAACCTTCTGGGAAAATCTGAGCATGTGTCAAGCTCTCTCTCTTTTGTCTTTCTCTCTTTTCAGGAAGATCCACGCTTAAAGTATCCCGTTCACATGAGGACAAAAGCATCCCTAGACCCTGGCGACCTCGGCCCACTTCCCGTGAGTATAAAAAGAGAGGCATTGACCATTATTACCCACAATCCCAAGCTCTTTCAACAGCCTCGCCTGACATGTGTCCTTGTTTGTGGCACGGTAACGCACAATCATGAAAACAGCAGCCATATCACACAAGAATCGCGAAACTAATTCAATCTGCATAGCAAAAAATAGGATTAAGTCTGACAAAACGGCTGCAACGAATGACACAACAACAGGAATTTGGCTGTGGTGTTTCATGGATTTCTTTGTTGATAAACTACGTTCTCAACCCTAGTTATTTAACACTGACACAACAATGCTTTAAAAATCTGACAGTGGATTAGCTCATCTAAGATAGCGATATATGTATATATGTATATGTTTTTGTTTTGTTTTTTGCCTAAAATGCAATTTGACCAAGAACAGCCCTAAAATCTGCCCTCGATAAGTGCCTTTGGCAAGTCAATGCAGTGCTCGCCAGTTGGCTGGTAGCTTTTTAAGGAACTGCAACATAACACAACTCACAGTAACAGTGATTATGCACATTTTTAAAAAAAATAAAACATTCAAAATAATCTCATATGTTTCAATTAATAAATAATCCTGTTGATGATGTAAAGACAAAAATATATATTTATTTAAAGTAATATTTATTTTTATAAATATAAAGGAAATATTTTGAACGCTGCAAATAATGCATCTCTGGTGATTCTGTAGCACACATTGATCACTACTAAGCACAATTTATTATTTTACTGTGTGCGTGTTTGAGAACCGTTTGTACAATGTGTATTTTGCGTAAGATTTTGAATAAACCTTGGAAAGATTTTATTATTTTTTTTCCACCTTGGAAACACACTTAGATGCTGGTGTTTGGTAATCGCACCTTCTCTTCTCAGGTTTTCAGTGGGAATACGTGCCAGGAACTAATGGGCTAAACAGGGACTTATCTAATAAATGTATTTTCGTGCATGTTTTCATGTAATATTGAAATTTCCATACACATTCATGTAAAGTAAAAGTACATTTAATATATGCAGAAGCATGCATTGCTGCATTGTTTTTATATAAAATATCATATCAAATATCTAAGAATATACTTTTCCCTCTTCATCCATCAGTTAGTTATTTTATGATTATTTATAAGCTATTTATTAATATTTTAAATTGGCTTTTGTTTTAGATTTTCAGTTTTCGTTTTGAGTTTAGTTTCAGTTTTAGTACATTTTTAAATAGTTTTTTTAATTTTATTTGTTTTTGTCATTTTAGTTCAATAACAATAACAACACTAGTACATTAACACATTTTGTATATGATTTTTCTTTAATTAAATGCTTTTTAAATGATTCCCTCTGCATTTACTGTAGTGCTGCTGTCTCACAAGCTGGTGGTGTGTGTGTGTGTGTGTGTGTGTGTGTGTGTGATTTCTCTCTGGTCTTTCGGTGGCGTGGGGGAACGTGGTGCGCTCTGCGCTCGATGCTGTTTGTGGCAGAATCTTCCAGAGGAGGTCGGTCCTCTCTCTGCCTGCGTGTTTACCTGCCTGCCCACCGCCCTCTGACCTCCGACCTCTCCATCCTTTCTTATCATTGCTGGCATGGATGACTGTCTGTTTTACTCCCTCTTTCACTCTTTCTGTCGGTCGTCTTTGTCAGTATTTGTTTTGATTTTTTTTTTGTTCTGTTATTATCAGTGCTTACACTCTCTCTCTATAGAGCTCAATATTGACTGCCCACTTTTTAGTGGCCTTGGTTCCAGAAGTATTTTTTCCTATTCAATTTCTTCATAGGCATCTCAGAAAATTCCATAAATCATTGTGAATAATGTAAGTAATGTGGGTATTTGTGTACTTTTAACGCATTTATTGTCTGTCTTTTATGACCTAGTGCTACATCTCATATTAATTAAAATGGTAGATAGCTAATCTTACCTAGATTTTACTAGTCTGCCTGATTAGCATTTCTTTGGTAACTTCTCTGATAGTGGATAGTGTAATACTTCGATGAGAATTTGGCAATTAAATATGATTTTTCACATTTTTTTTTTTAATCAAATGAAATGTTTAAATCAGTCATTCTGAAAATAGCACCTTTTTAATTTTTATTTTATTTACCCTTGTAAGTCAAACAGTATGCAAAATTATTAAAATAATACTGTCTGAATTTGAAATTTTTCTGTTTTTTTTAAGTGCAATAAAATGGCAGGAAAGTCTGATCTGCCTTACATGGATATCTTATTTAATATTTGGCCCAGTTTTTTAATCCATATAAGTGGGAAATAAATTTTCAACAAAATAAAGGTTCTTGTGCACTGATGGTGTATGCTAATGTTAAAGCTACATTCACTTTATAATCCCAGAACTCTTAGTAGATGTTTTGAAAGAGGTTATTACTAAACCTTAACCTTGAGATTTTCAATGGAATTTTTACTTCAAGAACCTTTTTTATTAAGCTCTGTTTGTCTGTTTTCTGTCTCTCTTCATCTGTCTCTTTGTCATTCCTCCTGTGTACTGTTTGTCTCCATATTTCTCTCTTCATATTTCTCTCTGCACGTATCTCTTTCTGGTTGTGTTGACCACCCATCAATCGCATGCATCCATCCATCCATCCATCCATCCATCCATCCTCCATCCATCCATCCATCGCATGCATCCATCCATCCATCCATCCATCCTCCATCCATCCATCCATCCATCATCCGTCCCTCCAACTGTCGCATACATCCATCCATCCGTCCAACGCTTGCATCATCCATCCATCCATCCGTCCATCCATCCGTCCAACGCGTGCATCATCCATCATCCCCTGTGTGCATCCATTCATCCGTCCATCATTCTGTTGCGTGCATTCATCCCATCCATGCATCCACCCCTGTGTCCATTCATCCATCTGTCCGTCACGTGCATCCGTCCATCCGTCCGTCACGTTCATCCATCCATACATTGCGTGCGTGCATCCATCCATCCATCCATCGCGTACGTGGGTCCATCGTGTGCATCCAACCATCCTTCCATCGGGTGCATGCATCCAACCATCCTTTCATCGCGTGCATGCATCCGTCCATCCCTCCATAGCGTCTATCTAGCCATCCATCCATCCATAGCGTCCGTCTATCTATCCATCGCATCATCCATGTGCTTCATTCGATACCAGTTTTGGTTGATGCCCCTTCAGCACGAGAGCCATGGTGTCGCACATGTCTTCAGTGCTGGCTCACAGTCTCTCAGTCGTGAACGAAGGTCTTGTCTCCTCTCCGGATCCCGTGTGTGGGTCATCAAACAGCTTCCCTTGATGTTGTGGGTTATGAATTGTTGGATGTGTCTCCCTGGCTGTGATTTTTGTCAGGCCTGGCAGTTGCCCGTGATTTTGGTATCGGCGTGGGTTTGCAGGGGTCTCTGCTCTCAAAAGAGGGGCAGTATGTGAATGCGAGTGTGTGTGTGTTTGTCAGAGTGAGAGTGAATAAACGAGCTCTTTTCTGCATGCCATTGGAACCCTGTCATGGACGCTATCCCACACTGAACAGAGGAAACTTCATATCTTTCTGTTCCTTCCTCCCGTCACATTATCTGTTACAGTTGTTGTGTTGGTGTATGAGTGGTTTATCAGGTGTGGTAGTCTGGTTGTAACATTTAACATCTCAACTTGCTTTTCTCTCTCTCTCTCTCTCTCTCTCTCTCTCTGAATCTCCACAGCCTGGATGGGAGGAACGAGTACACGCAGATGGAAGAACCTTTTACATTGACCACAGTAAGAACACTTATTTGTTGACAGAATAAGCAGACACATTTGAGGCTGGGGACTGTGAGCCGGCGGGCTTGCGAGAGTCTACAGAAAAAAATATTGGAAAACCTATTTCAACGTGTAAACTTAAAATATATTTTTATACTTTTTTAATACATCATGTAACATGATAAATATATATCTATAAATATATATAAATTAAAAAAATTATATATATATATATATATATATATATATATATATATATATAAATATATATATATATATATAAATATAAATTTTTGTTTGTTTGTTTTTAAATTATAGTTTAGTGTAAGTGCAGCTTATTTGCCATCTACTGTTGAGAGTAATCTCACCTTGGCTTCTGTTATGCACATACAGTTAAGCAGATTCAAGTCAGAGATATGCTCTCAAGTTTCTGTTTGTTATTTTGTTTCTTTATTCTGTGCTGTGTGATCAATAATGATTTAGTTGTTTAAGGTAACACGAGTTGTGAGATCATTTTACTCATGCATCATTAAATTCGGACATGACTTCTGTGTCTGTCCCTGTCGCACTCCACAACACAGGTGTTCCCTGCTGAATCTGCTGCAGTCAATAAACACCTGTTCTGTTTTGTCAGCTACACACATTCACAAACGACCTCTAGTGTTTGCCATGTCCAGTGTTGGGTGCAGTGCCTTCTGTTGAACCACCTTGTTGAAAGTTTGTTCAATTAAAGTTTTGCCTCAAGTTAAGCAGAAATTTTTCTGAAAATATAATCTGTATTAAATAACACTGAAAAAGGTGAACCAAAATCGAAATGCTTAAAAAAGGTTCGAAAAACATAAAATCAGTAAGTAATTTCAGCAAGAATTTTTTTGAATGTTTTTGAAAGACTGCATTTATTTAATCAAAAATACAGTAGAAACGGTAATAAAGTGGGCTTATAAAATTTCTCTTCTCCTCCTCAGACACCAAAAAAACGCAGTGGGAAGACCCTCGCCTCCAGAGTCCTGCAATAACTGGTCCCGTAAGTGTGCTTTTGTTCTGTCACAACCTTTATCTTAATGGGTTCTATAGTCTTCTGAATATATGGAAATTAAAAAAAAAATGGATAATTAAATACAATAAATTTGTATTTGTTGGAATGCCTCTAATTAAATCTGATACATTTATACAAATATAATAAACAATAAAAAAATTAACATTAAAACTATTAATGAGTTACTTAAATAGCCTTCCGAATATAATAGTACAATATAATAGCCTATTTTAGTTACTGACCTACATATATGTATATGTATGTGTGTGTGTATGTATATGTTACTTATTTTTAATAGTTTTTGGAATTTAAGTTTTTTATTAGACAAATTTGTTTGTTTTACATTGCAGTAAAATCACGAATAATAATAATTATTATTATTATTATTACTACTTTTAATACTACTATACTACTACTACTACTATAAAATATTTTATATCAAAATAAAAAGAAAAGAACACATGACCTGTCCAGATTCTGTCCTTGACAGATTTTGTGAGAATCATCCAAATATACGTATCGAACATTCTTTTAAAAGCGTCATTCAGATCTATTCGAAATGCATGTTTGGTTTCTTGCTCTTCTAGTGATACATGTCATTACCCCAATGTTAAACATATGTATTTGTTTGTTTATTTGCTTGTCGTCTTTTAGGCGGTGCCATATTCTAGAGAATTCAAGCAGAAGTACGACTACTTCAGAAAGAAGCTAAAGAAACCGGTAAGAAAAGCAGCATTTTCAGAGACATTGCTGTGATCTCTGTACTGTCACATACTGTATTCCTAGACACACTAATTTATTCTGTGTGAAATCCTTGTCGAGGAGTGAAGGTTTTTTTTTTTTTCTATTGGGTGTTAAATTGTTCTTCGCACGACAGAAACACAGCTGTTTAGCGTACAGTGATTGTTTCAGGCAGTAATGATTAGTTGAGATGTTGAAGTGACTTAAAAAGCTCATAGCTAACCAACAGTGAGCTTTGATTTATTATTTTGTGGTTTTATTAATCATCTAATGAATGCCAGGAAGCAATTTTTTTATGTTCTGTCTTGTCTTGTTCTTTGTCCTGCAGGCAGATATTCCGAACCGCTTTGAGATGAAGCTACACAGGAATAACATCTTCGAGGAGTCATACAGGCGGATCATGTCCCTGAAGAGACCCGACAGCCTGAAGGCCCGCTTGTGGATCGAGTTTGAATCGGAGAAAGGCCTGGACTATGGGGGTGTGGCCAGAGAATGGTTCTTCCTGCTGTCCAAGGAGATGTTTAATCCTTATTATGGGCTGTTTGAGTACTCAGCCACGTAAGTGTTCCGTGTGTTTATGCACTACAGTTTTGTGTGAAGTTGCGTAAATCTGAAACTCACCTCCACTTCTCACCTCGTGTCCATATCCTGTTTCTCACACTATCCCTCAGGCTTTATTCTATGACTTTCCCGCCCCCTTCTTTTGCAGTTCTTGGCTCACTTTATTCGTGTTTTTTTTTGTAGTTGTGTGGCATGATTTAGATGTGAGCAGGTCTTTTCTTTAGATCTGTAGTGATATTCTATTTCTCGCTCATAAAGTAACAAAATACTTTTTCAAAATACACGTTTCTGCTTTTATCACTTTCCTTAGTTCACCCTTTTGTTTTGTTTTTTGATCTCTCTCTCTATCTCTCTATCTATCTCTCTATCTCTATCTATCTCTCTCTATCTATCTAATATATATGTGTGTGTGTGTGTGTGTGTATATATATATATAATATATATATGTGTGTGTGTATATATATGTATGTCTGTCTGACTTGTCTGTCTGTCTTTATCTGTCTGATCTATCTGTCCATCCATCTGTCCATCCATCCTTCTGTCTACTGTTGTTCTGAAAGAGAGAAAGTATTTACTGTATTACAGAGCTGGTGTGTTATCTTGTTAGATCTCTCCCACTGACACTCATTAAAGGACACAGCAGAGCTGGCATCATAATTCATTCATTTAACTACTCCCATCTGTCTGTCTGCAGAGATAACTACACCCTTCAGATCAATCCAAACTCCGGCCTCTGTAATGAGGATCACCTCTCATACTTCAAGTTCATTGGTCGGGTGGCTGGCATGGCTGTGTATCATGGCAAGCTGTTGGATGGTACGTAAGCTGGGAACTTTCAAGAGCCGATCAGAAGCTTTTTCATGTGGCGTTTTCTTTCTGTTCACTTTTGATAATTATCACGTCATTAGCTTTTGTTTCGGGGTTTGGTTTGATATGTAGTTTCTATCCCCTGTTCAAAACAGAAATGTGTTGTTCTTGTTTGTTTTTCAGGTTTCTTTATTCGACCATTCTATAAAATGATGCTGGGCAAACAGATCACACTGAATGATATGGAGTCAGTGGTGCGTTAACACACACATAGACCAATTTTAAGAGATAAGCTATAGCAGTGCAATGTGTAAACTTCAGAAAACAGATTTCTCAATGTAATGTTGGAATGTCGTTACAGTGTAATTATAGATTTAAGTACGGAGTAATATTAATTACCTGCATGTACTTACTATAGGTTTAGGATTAGGTTTGGTTTAGGGTTAGTTGCTTGTAATTATGCATAATTTACTTTTATTACTGTTGTAACTACATGTAAAGTGTAACAAAGACAATGTAAAATAAGGTGTTAACAATAATGGAGTAATACAATTATAAGTAATATTACATGTACTTATTATAGGGTTAGGATAAGGGTTTGATTTAGGTTTAGTTACATCGTAGTTTGCATAATAGTTATTATTGCGTTACCAAATGTTGTTTAGAGGCGATGTTTACAATAAGTTAATAATGTATCTATATACTTTTGCTTCTGTTTTATGTTCATTATGTTTTATGTTCGTGTACAATATGTAGGACAGTGAATACTACAATTCTCTAAAATGGATTCTGGAAAACGACCCCACAGAACTGGATTTACGGTTCTGCATTGATGAGGACAACTTTGGACAGGTAACACACCATAATGTTTCTAAATGACTTTGTCTGTTATTGATTAGTTAATTTTAGTCATATATGTAATTGTAATATTTTTTTTTATATATATATATATCTATCTATATATATATATAGACATATCAGGTGGATTTGAAGCCAAGCGGATCAGACATGGTTGTAACCAATGACAACAAAAAAGAATACATTGAGTGAGTGGCTATTTTTCTCTGTATGTAAAATCTTACATATGGCATCTTATACTAACTTTTTTCTTTGGCTCTGCACAGTCTGGTGATTCAGTGGCGGTTTGTGAACAGGGTGCAGAAACAGATGAACGCCTTTTTGGAAGTACGTGTTCAAAAGTTATCTGTAATTCTAACATATGCCACTAGGTGGTAGCAGAAGTTAGATTCTTTCTAATACCAACATGCCATAATTAAATGCATTTGTTGATCATGTTTTACATGTTTGTTCCTCAGGGATTCACCGAGCTCATTCCCATCGACTTGATAAAGATTTTTGACGAAAATGAACTGGAGGTAACAACTTCCCACATACCCGTAACTCAGTGTCCACCGTTGTCATGGAGACTGCATCTTCCATGTCCAAGACATTCATAGAATTATACAAGTACACCCCATAAAATGCTAGTTTTGTTGAATGAATCGGCTCTTCTCGCATGAGTACAGGATAATGCGTTCATGTCCAGGCTCTTGTTTGCATAGTTGGGGAAAGCTACACTTAGGCCCGTCATTATGGCAAATAAGAATAAACTGATAAAGACAGACATTGCATTATATACCATGGTATAAATGATAAATGTGGCAGCAGTAGGTTGGAGGTTCTGCTGCTTTACTATTTATACCGCAGTGTGTCCTCTGCATGATTTTAAAGGTGTTTTTGTACTTATGCCTGATTAATATTTTGTGAATAATGTTATTTCTCATTCTAAATAAAGAAAATAATAACTAACATCACCTTAAAATAGTGTTACCATTTCATTATTAATACTTCTATTCAGCAAGGACGCATTACATTGATCAAGTCACAGTAAAGACCTTAATAAGGTTACAAAAACAAATTCTAAAAAATACTGTTATAATGTATACACTGTTATACTTTTGATCAAATAAATACAGCTTTATTGTACATAAACGACTTCTTTCAAAGACATTAGTAAATTTTGAGTGTTAATTTTATATATATGCTTTCTGAAGATCCGTAGCTCTGATCAGGAGGATGATGAGTGTAAAGATGTTGGTTGGTATGTGTTAGTTTGTTTATTGTGCTGTATTCTCTCTCCAGTTGCTGATGTGTGGTCTGGGAGACGTGGATGTCAATGATTGGAGGCAGCACACAGTTTATAAGAACGGCTACTGTCCTAATCACCCTGTGATCCAGTGGTTCTGGAAGGTACGTAGAAGCATGTGTTTGGTGTGCATCACAAGTTTGGATGCACCTACTAGTTCTTTATTACTATTCTCCATATTTATAACAGTTGTAAAGTCATCTGTATTACGAAAAATGAATTAATCTGTTTAATAAAATACCTTTCTCAGCTGTTGAGTAATAAAAACACCTTCTCCACGTCGCTTTCACAACATTTGAAATCCTTCATTTCTCCAAAAAGCCAAACTAATGTTGATTCTTGTTTTATTATGAGCTCTGTCGCGCTCTCTTTTTGCCTGCAAACTCTCCTCTGTTTACCCCTTTTTTTTTTTTTATAAATGAGTGATTCCCTGGAGGTTGGAGATTTAGCGGCTCCATCTCAACCCTTGTCGCTCCTTGTGACAGCTAACCTATGCCACTTCCACATCATACATGCGTTAAAGAAGGAGCAACTTTTCTCTATTTACTGATTTGACGAGACAAGCACGGGGAGTGACGTGTGCGCACAATTTACCACGAACAAGAATCCTGACAGGTTTAAAACTATATAAACACTTATAATAGGCTTACCATTGTGAATCAGAGTAAAACAAAACATGTATTGGAAGAAGGATTGATGAAGCATTGACACATTATTTCAATTTTGTTAATTATGAACTAAAAAAAATTTACATCATTTGCCTTTAACGTATTGAAGTACATCCTGGGATGCTTTTGAATCCGTATCGAAGGAGTTCTGACACTTGAATACTGACGCTTTTCTGAATACAAACTAATGCTTAAACTAAGATGTTTTATCAGGAAACTTGTATTTTGACATGAATGCATATTTTCTTCAAAATTAATTTCAGGCATTAAAACTGTCCTTTTGGATCAAAAGATTTCAAATATCACGAGAAACAAATGAAATCAAGTGTGTCAACTTGTATGCATGAGTGTGTCTGACCCAATGCCAAGTACACTGGGGGCAGTTACCGATCAAAGTCTGTTTGATGTGAGACTCATCGAGTGTTTACTCTGATGAAAGAGTCACGGAGCGGATTAGGAACTTCTTATCAGCAGTCTGGAGCCAGACTTGCTCTTTCTACATACTTTGAAATAAACTGAAATTATGGCAAGATATTTAGAGTTGCAGTTGCTCAGCTCGGAAACATATTTTAGATTGACAGTCGATGGAGAAAGATGCTTTTATGCCACAGAATGCTGTAGTTATGGCATCTATCAGCAGGGGCTAACAGTACTGACCAAACTTTGACCCCTGTCTCCGACATGTTGAGCCACAGTGCAAGTTTGACTGTAGTTTGTGGCTTTTTTATTTTATTTTTAATCCTTAGTCTTGCTCTCCTTCCCATAAATTCATGTCTCCTCACAACTGTTGCAATGAAAAAGATTTTCCAATTTTTTTGATGCACAACAATGTGAATTATTTTTAACATAACCTAATGCATTGTGTATGTTTTCATGGTGAGGATATTTATTTTAAGAAAACTACTTTGAAAATTCAAAACTGGTTGTTTTGAGAACACATTCCCTGGAAAAAGTTTTCATTGCCGCTAGCATAAACGGTTAAATGTTATTGGTATTAACTGTGTCTCTCTTTATCTCTACTCAGGCTGTGCTGTTAATGGATGCCGAAAAGCGGATCAGACTTTTGCAGTTTGTCACTGGAACATCCAGAGTGCCAATGAACGGCTTTGCTGAACTCTACGGTAAATGAATATCTACAGTGCCACATTATAGTATAAAATAATATAATATAAAGTTGAATATTTAACTAATAAATTAATACATTATAATGCAACATAGCTAGATCTCTATGCGGAAGATACTTTATACATTTTTTGTAACATCCAGCCAATAAAACGACTAAAGCATTAAGGCAATACAGACATGACATAACAATATGACTTTCTTTCAGCAACTTTGAAATGTGTATTATGAAAAGTCCTATACAAATAAGTGTGTCTTGACTTCTATATTACCAGTTCACTATGGTGAATTGGGATTAACCAATAAATGTACTACTTTAAGGAATGTGTGTTTCCGGTTTGAAATGTGTATAATGAAAAAGTGCTTCGACTTATCATCGACTTATGTACTGTAGTATAATATAAAACTTTCAATGCAAGCAGTTATCAAGACCAATGGAGGCCATACAAAATTTTAAAAAAAAATCTTTTTTGGTTATGATGTGTAAATAAAGACCATTTAGTTGTTTCAGTTTGTCGTTTGCCTAATAAATAAAACAACAAGTTTTTTGACAGATTCATAAAATATTTGTCTTTTCTATTTTTTATGACAGGTGGTCGAACAAATTTAAGCATGTAGATAAATGTATTTTGTACACATGAAAGTTTACATTTTCAGAAAATGTCGCTGGTGTTGCAGTAGTATTGCATCATTTATCTTGACAATTTAATGTTTCTATATACTGTAAATAAGATGTTTGTAGCAGCTTCATCTGTTTTTTAGATCTCAGCGTTCCCCTTCGAGACCTATAGAATGGCTCGTTTCCCGATTGGTCCTTGATGAGTCATGTGATCTTTCACAGGTTCCAATGGGCCGCAGTTGTTTACTATCGAGCAGTGGGGGACGCCCGACAAGCTCCCTCGAGCTCACACCTGGTAAGACCTTAGGGGGATTTGAGCTCAACTCAAACACATCAAAATATGTTCCCTTCGTCTCTATTGTTTATATTTCATAAAATAAACCAATATTGGGAATATTCTGAAACGGCATTGATTGTTACATTTTCTTCCCACTCAGCTTTAATCGTCTGGACCTCCCGACGTACGAGACGTTTGAAGACCTGCGAGAGAAGCTTCTGATGGCGGTGGAGAACGCCCAAGGCTTCGAAGGCGTTGACTAAAGAAGTCCCTTTCTTTACACACGATCTCCTAATGCAACCGACGAGCAAAGACATGTACAACACGCACACATCTATACTCACATATACACACTCTCGAGTTGCCATTGTACAGCCAGAACCCAGCGGTCGCAGGTGTGTGATGTCAGCACGGTATATGCATGTATCTGTCTAGCTGGAACAACATTGGCTGCGAATGCGTTTTGATGCCAAACAGCCCTGCAGTATCCCACAAACCATGTTCTCTCCCAACACGTTTTATTTTTAAATCCAGCTCTGAGGCCATGGCAACTTTTATATTGACAGTAATCGAAACTTCAGTATTTGAAGGCCTCAGTGGGTGTGGCCTCAGAGTGGGCGTGGCCTTGATACAGCATAAAAACCACCACAGCCAACCCATTTTCTCATTACCATAAATTAAGTTCAGCAAAGAGGCAACAATGAACTCTCTTATCAGGTCTTACTAACACCAGATTACCTTAGGAATCACAGCCAGGATGAAGGGCGCATCCTCATCCTCCCTTATCCCGCAAAGTACGCCAAGTTTCCCCTTCCTTCGTCGAGGATTATTTTTTTATCTTCTTTTGCAACGCCAAGAAGCAACGGGATGTTGATAATTGTTTTTAATAGTTAATTATTATCGCTGTTATTATGATACTGTTGTCATTCTTACTGAGTAAACAGATATTTGTACCAACAATGTGGTTTACTATTTTAAACAATGTTATTGAAAATGCATCAACGGCCTGGCTATATTCAATTCAATATCCATATCATCGTGGGTATTAAAAAAACTACAAAAAAAAAAAAACTACAAAAAAAAAAACGAACCAACAAACATGATCAACATGATTATTGTATTGCTATGAAAACTGGCATGAACATGTATCTTGTGTTTCAATATGATTACGTAGTAATTATAAAGCTATTCTCCTTCTTGGTTGAGAGCAAAGATCGAAAAAGTCATGCATTGGACATGTAAATGCGTTTGTCGGAGAGGGTTTTCTTCAATTGTAACAAGTATTGTTCTTATCTTAATTATGATTATACCTGTTCATAATGCTGTAAATGAGTTTGTTTCTGGGAAAGACACGGTTGGACTCTTTTACTGTATGTGTTAAATCTGTTGGAAGTATTAAAGAGCGACACAGAGTGTAGCTATCTTAAAAGCGCTGTGATTCAACACTGCAAGTCTCGTAGACTTTCAGGACGTAAACTTTCTTTCTGTCTTTATTTCTTTCGATCTCGTTTCTTCTAACACCACTGTACCTATAAGGGCACTTTATTGATCACACACTAGGGTCATGTCACCTGTTTTTTGTGAACTTGAATGTGATTATTATTTTCTTTCAAAAGCACTCAGTTACTTGGTGCAATATCTATTGTTTATAATCGGCCTGCTGCTAACATATCAGATCACAGCTCATCCCTACAGCTGATCTGGAGTCAGCCTGACTCTTCAGTGCGAAACTGGACGAGTCGACGTCTGGGTCAGCTCTGTAGGAGCGAGCTCCACCTGGAGTAAGACTTCAGAATTTTTCTATTTTCTTTCTCGGTCTTTTTTTTTTTTCTGTACGCTTCCCCACTCACACTTTTCGGGCCGCTGTGGCTCTGTAGGTTTGTGATAACATTATGATTATTGTTATTGTTATAAATTACCCTTCCTCTTTTGTAGGGGCAGTTCTTTTTTTATTGATGAGGAACATTTACTGTCTGGTTCCTGCTCACCACGAGACCTTGCGATTCGTATAACTTCGTTCAAAATAAACTGATAAATGGAATATAGGTGTCTTGTCGTATCACTGTTTTATCCAAAAAGTCTCAAAACAGACTTATTTTAAGATGTCAGTGCAAGTTGCTTCCAGTTAAACCAGCTCAAATGTGCATTTTAGTCTGGGACTAGGCTTAAGCCTGGTCTCTGAAACCCGGTGGGAGATGCCATAAAATAAGCAAACATTTTATGTTATGATTCTACGGGGCCCCTAAAGGGGCATGGTGATGGAGAAAAATTGTCAATGGTTCCCTCACAAAACTTTCCCTCAACAAAACTCGCTTGCATTCCGTCGCAAAAATGTTCATTCCCCTGAAAAACATTGCATCCGCTCATAGAAATGTGATTCATCACTGCAAGTCTCGTAGACTTTCAAGACTTTCAAACTAAAAAAAACAAACATGATCAACATCACTATTATATTGCTATGAAAAGTTATGTCCTTGCTTTCCCCAAAGAATCCCTTTTAAAACTTTTGTATTCCAGAAAAATTTCGCGTTACCTCGCAAAACATTTGTGTTCCCCTGAGAAACATTGTTCGCTCGCAAAAGAATTTTGTTTCCCTGAGAAACATTAGGTTTGCTCACAAAACATTTACATTCTCTCGTGAAACTTTTGCATTCCCCCAGGAAAACTTTGCGTTCGCTCGCAAAACTTTTGCATTCCCCCAGGAAAACTTTGCGTTCCCTCGCAAAACTTTTGCATTCCCCCGAGAAACTTTGGGTTAACTCGCAAAACATTTACATTCCCTCGAGAAACTTTGGGTTGCACTGAGAAATTAGGTTCCCCTGAAAAAGTTTGTGTTCGCTTTCAAAACATTGAACTTTTGCATTCCCCGGATAAACTTTTTGTGAGCAAATTCATAGTTTCTCGGGAACCCAAATGTTTTGTGAGTGAACACAAAATCATTGAGAGAGATTTTTTTTTTTTTTCCATCATCATGCTCCCTTTAGTATTTCATCCTATTGATTTCAAGGTAAATGTTGAACACTTACTCATGGTATTTCAACTTCTGTAAATGTATTGTGGCTTGTAAATTCGCCTTTATATCTAATCTAGGTTTCATTTTAAGATGAAGGTTGAGCAGCTGAGATGAACTGAGCTTTGTCATTTACTGGGTTGTCTGAAGTCGAAGAGAAAGCTTGATTGTGGATTTTCAGATATGCAATATTACATGTTCTTTTGATTCGACCTGTTCCAAAGCTGCAGGAACAGCTAACCAGGTCAAATCTGGCAGTCATCTTTTTAATCTAGTTCAAGGCTGTTTTGACTTCTCTGATTTTCTACTTCTTTGCTTAAACATTACAATCCAACATAATTTATGAAATCTTTAGGAATAATTGTCAAACAAGGGACTTTATGTGCATATCAATGTTTTTTATAATTAAGTTTAGATTATATATGCGTGTGTGTGTGTGTGTGTGTGTGTGTGTGTGTATATATATATATATACACACAAACACACACACGTAATTTACATACACAACTGTTTAAAAAAATCTTACCGACCCCAAATTTGATGTTTTTGATGTTTTCCAGGGCTGCATTTAAGTCATTTTGTCAAACATTATTACAATTTAAAAGAACTGTTCTCTATTTAAATATGTTTTAAAATTACATTTATTTCTGCGGTCACAAAGCTTAATTTACAGTCTTCAGTGTCACATGATCCTTCAGAAATCATTTTGATATCTGATTTGAAACATTTCTTATCAATGCTGTTGATTTGTTATGCTTAATTTTGGTGGACATTTTGATATACATTTGGGGTAACTTTGACGAAAAGATGAGAAAAATAGTTTGAAAAACATTATATATATATATATATATATATATACACACACACTTATAATAATTATATATAATTAATACTATTATTCAGTAAGGGCACATTAAATTGATCAAAAACAACATATAATATATATATATATATATTACTTATAATAATTATTATATATTTATTATAATTATTATATATTATAATAAAGTATATATATACTTTTTGAATGACTGTAGGCTTTTTTTGGACCTGAAAACATAATTATGAAATATATATATATATATATATATATATATATATATATATATATATATATATATATATATATATAATATATATATATATATATATATATATAATATATATATATATACGTCTTACTGGCTACAAAGTTTTGAATGACTGTAAATATTATAAATATAGGCTTTTTTGGACCTGAAAACATAAATATGAAATATTTGAAAATATTTCTATAAATTATTTTTTATACATTTGTTATAATAGTAATTACATATTATTTAACTCGTTAATTATATTCTTCACAATACAAAATGATGATTGATGGTTTATATTCTTACATGCCGGCATTTCAAAAACTTGCACATTTGTTTTTCCACAGTTACTGATTTACTTCGTGTCAAATCATTTATGTTCATTTCTCCATTAATGCTGCTCAGAATCACAGCTGTACACATGGCATGAGGCTGTAAGCGGTGAAGGAAACTCAGTTCATTCACACATGCAATCGGGCAGCTATCAGATCCAAGGACAAGCAAATAAAAGCGGCTTGCTGTCCTGTACACTTTATCAAGTGCTCTCTTTCAGCAATCACAAACAAGTCCAACTCCAAACTCACCTGCACCTATTCAGAGAATGAGCTTCAGTTATTGTAACACTGCGGCAGGCCTGACCGCTTCACTATGTTTGTCAACACTTCTTGGAAATTAGGTAAGACGGTTATGTTTTGACTTGAATGGAATCTGGAGTGTCCGTATGATCCTTCTTTTGCACCTACTGAAACATTTGGCCTCTGACAAAATCATAGAATAGGCATATTATCATATATATTTTAATCATTGGTTCAAGAGCCTATCAAAACATTTCAGGTTGTCTCACCACTTTATATCGCATGATTGTTCTCATGCTGGTGCGTTTTTATTGAGAACGCTTACTTGAAACAGTGCTTTTCAAAGTTTTTTTTCTTTTCGTAATCACTTGCAGGTTTTGGGTTCGTGACCTCGTCCCCACGTCACTGCGGATCAATACTTCTCTAAGCTTATCACAAAACTGTTTGACTAAACCCCCTCTAGGTACATATATGGAGGTTAAAGGAGAGCAGAATGACCAGTCATGGTAAACTTTGTTCAGAGACTGGACTTGTTTCTGGTTTTCTTGCCGACCGCGGGACCCTGGAGAGACTATGTGAGGATGACAGTGTGTGAATGTATTATACATAGTGACATAGTGTTTGTGTTTTGTGAAGAGTTTCTTTTTCAGCCTTCTCACTATTCCAACAGCGTGGAGGAACATGTGGATCAGCCATCTTTACAAAACAGGGTCTGTGGTAAGTCAACTTGTCCACAGAAACTCTGAGAATGGATTTGTCAAAAAATATATACATCATAATTTGAGCTTGTCTATAGTAATATTTTTTCAGAAGGGAATTTATGAACAAAATGGTTACTTTTTACAATTTGCAAAAGAATGTTTTGTAAAATGCAAACTAAAGGCCCAACGAGTTCATTCATCCGAAGTGACTAAACTTAATGTTTTCAGAAAACAATGACTTAGAGTTACATAAAACTAAGTCTTTGTAAAAGAGCAATGGATATTCATTGACTCTTAATGGAATTTTTTTTTTTTTTTTTAAGAAATTAATACTTTTGCTCAGTATGGATGCACAAAACTGATCGATTGTTATTTTAGTATCACTGAGATACAATTATAGTATTGAGTATTTTTTGTTTTAATTTGTTAGAATTTTACTAATTTTGTTGTATTTGTAATATTTATTGATTTATAGTTTTTATTAACTTATTTCAGTTTAAGTTAATTTAGTACGCCAAGATGGAAGGCTTTGCTTCTAGCGGAAATAAAATATTCAGATTTATTGTTATTTTTGTTTTATTTTAGTTTAAAATATTTTTTATAAATATTATAGAGATTTTTTTTTAAATATTTTGTTTTATTTTAAGTTAGTTTTTTATTTCAAGTAACAAATATATAACAAAAGAACATTTTAAATATATATATATATATATATATATATATGTGTGTGTGTGTGTGATATACATATATATATATTTTATATATATATATATATATATATATATGTATGTGTGTGTGTGTGTGTATATATAATGGTTTTAGTTTTAACTATAATAACCCTTATAAAATATGTAATGTTTGAACTTTCTATTCATCAATTAATCCTGAAAAAAAGATGTATCATAGTTTTCACAAAAATTACCAGTTTTCTTGAGCTGCAAATCAGCATACTAGAATGATTTCTGAAGGATCATGTGACACTGAACACTGGAGTAATGATGCTGAAAATTCAGCTTTGATCACAGTAATAAATTACAATTCAAATAGAAAACAGCTATTTAAATTTTAACAATATTTCACAATATTTCCATTTTTACTGTATTTTGATACAATAAATGCAGCCTTTATGAGCAATGTTTTCAAAAACATTAAAACATCTTCCTGAACTCAAGCTTTTGAACATAAGTTTAGCCTACTTTTTGTGCTTGTATGATAAAATGATGCATTACAGAGTCATATTATTGTACATGGCATTTTAATATCCCATATTAAAATAAGGGAGTGCCAACAGAATTATTTAGTAGAACTTTAAATTCTGAAGGTGTGGTCTAGGTTACCTTTTTCTACAAATGTTTTTTTTTTTTTTTTTTTTTTTTTAAATCACACACAAAATGAGATTAATGGGAGGAGCCTCAGTTAAAGACCCCAAAACGACAGTTTAGAAGAGACCATCTGCACTGTTCCCATCACAGTCCACTCCACTGACCGACATGTGAACAGAAGACGATAATCGATAACGTTTGCACATGATCAGACTGTGAACCAGTTGCTGACTGAAAGAGAGGAGGGCCTTGCCTGTCCCGGCCTTTTTCATTTAAATGCAAGTTCAGAGGTTCATTTTCAGTGTTATGATGAGACTACAACTCTATGAAAGTAGAAACGTAAGACGAACTCAATATTATGAGCGTTTACAAAAAAGTTTTTTTTTTTTTTTTTAACCATACAATAATGTATAGTGTTAACCGGTCTCTTCCATCTGTTTGTCCTCCTGAGCTGTGGAGTGTGACAATGGTGTTTGTATCCTGTGTCGTCAAACGCCATTATCACACTAAATAGCCACGGTGAGACCTCACGACCTCCTCAGCCAATCAGCAAGCAGAGAATCAGATGATGTCACAGGCTGTGGTATTCTATTGTGGGAACATGAAACACCTTTGTGTCATTAAATGAATGCGTGGTGAGTTTGTGTAAGGTTGATAAATTGGCACCTGCCCAAAATAGATGTAATAGATCATGTCTGCCATATGTGCCTACTGACCCAGTTGCTGTAATTAGATATGTTAATGAGTTCAGTATGCATGTCAGGTGACGCTTCCTTTGTACTGTATTTGGTAGGCTATGCATTTGTGGTATTGTCACAACAATAAAATCTGCACAGTTTTTAAAGGGTCAAGTGTTATTTGTGATTAAAATCAAGCCCATACTCAAAAAAGAAAAAGATTTTTTTTTTTTATTATACAATCATTCAGAAGACCATTTAAAGCCAATACAACAAGATTGTGGTTCAGTTAAACCAAGAATCTTATAATCTATGACCTTCAATCCACATTCACTAAGACTACTGATACATAAGACTATCTATATTTGCATAAACATCACAGTTTTTTATCATCACAATTCATTTGTGCGGTTCATTAACATCAACAGGACAAATATGTCGCTTCAAACGTGTGTGTTTATATATAGTAATGATGACTTCTGAGGGATGATGGAAACGTGAAGGTGGAAGGATTGTCATTCTTACTGAAGCAAATCAACAGCTGTTTACTAGGGCAAGTGTACAAACTTTTCCATTGCATCATATTCACCACCTTATCCTACCTTCCCAGAGACAAACGGAATAAAGTAAAACTAAATACTAAACAGTAAATTAATAACAAAATAAATTACTTTGCATTTTTATTTGCTACTTTTACTGCATTGAAAATGCGCAGCTTCCAACATTCAATTATAGCAGTTGTACATAGTTGTACAATCATCTCACTCATAATATCTATTTAAGGGGTTAGTTCACCCCCCCCAAATAAATGTTGTCGTTTACAGACCCTCATATCGTTCTAAACCTGCAAAACTTTGTGTGAATGGCCCGTAAATGATCGAAAAATAAACAGCACATTCTTATTTAAGTGTCGTTGTTTAAGGTTTCAGCTGAACTATGCATTTGCATTTCATTCACGTATGTTCCTGCTCCTTCCATGCAATAAATGAATGTTCTTAACCCTTGTGCATTGTTTTAACTCTTTAAAACGTTAAAATCTGATGCTGCACAAAAACTAACAACGCATCAAAGCCAATGTTGTTTCTAATCTTTGACACGTTTTTTTCCCAAATCAGTGACATCATTTATGAATTTGGCAATTAAAGAGTTAAAATCCTGAATATTTTTTTTTTATTTAGTAGTTTTGATCAGGACTGAGGTTGATTAATAGATTTAAGCAAAAAAATTGGAAACATCTGATACATTTTTAAAGCAGTTAAAATCGTGGCTGTTCAAATCAGCCACGAACATAACGAAAGGGTCGTGAATTTGCCCACAGAGTACTGTTGAGTTTTTGAAAATTTTCAAAGCATTTTCCCAAAATATGTGTCAAAATAAAATTTGCCACCAAAAATCATTCCATTTGCTGAAGTTATGGCCAAATTAAGACTCAAAAATTCCCCATAGTGGATGAAAACATCCCGAACAGCACATAAGGGTTAAAGGTGCAGTAAGCGATTTCAGAGAAACACTGTTGATATTTGAAGTCACTCAAACAATCTTGATAGATCCGCCCCCAAACTCATGAACATGCCGTGCAACATAGGCTCCTCCCCCCTAATGAGTGTATACACCCCCTACTGCTGATTGGCTACTAGTGTGTTTTGGTGGTCGGTCCGATCCACTTTCAACAGCGTTTCTCAGAAATTGCTTACTATACTTTTAAATGAGCAAGGTATTCTATTGTGTTTCAGCTGCTCATGGTATGACCCATTTTATTCATGTGTAAATGCTCCCCAACGCACACATCAGATTGGGTAAACGGAAGCTCAAACATGCCGGCTTGACGTGCGAGAACCCATGAGGTTCGTTCTTGCGTATTACTCAGCACGGTTTGTTCTCTCGCATCAAACAAGTTCGGTTCAGCTTCAGCTTATATTCGCTCGTCAAAGTTTAAATGTGAAAGCCTAAATTAAACCTGTTCAAGTCTCATCAGAAAATTACGCTCTATTCGTATGGATTAGTTTTACGCTCTCTTTATGAAGTTTTTGAAGCGACAAAGACTGCCAACGGAGGGACAGAAATCTCTCAGATTATATTTAAAATATCTTAATTTGTGTTTCAAAGATGAACGAAAGTCTTGCGGGTTTGGAACGATATGAGGGTGAGTAATAAAAGACAATTTTTGGGTGAACTATCTCGTTAAGCTTTAGCAGTTAGATAAACTCTTATGTACTTCCATAACATACAATCATAAAAACACAAGAAACCATTTCCAGTTCTTTGTTATTATTCTGGTACGTCTATTATGCAATAGTTGCCAGTAGGCTAATAATAAAGAAACAGATGGCGGCAGCACCACTGGCACAATTGCGAACTTTTCAACAAAGCAAATCAGGATGAAACACGATAGGCTGAGAACTTCCTATATGTCTTTGATTTCAACAACAAAAAAAATGTACGTAAAAAAAAAAAACCCACTTACCCCTTAAAAACATTTTTTTAAAAATCAATAAAAATCTGTAATACGCTAAATTAAAATAGCACAAAAGAACTCTCAAGAAAGAAGTAACCTCCCTACTGTCCTTACAGATGAATGTCATCTTACATTTAAAGAAACATCTCAGAAACACGTTCGTCCCTAAGAAAGACTTCATTGATAAAACCAGCAAACACTATTTATCCTACATCTGTCCAATCAGGATTTGCCATTCAGAACAGGGCCGAAGGTTTTTTTCTTTGGCAAGGGTTGTGTTTTTGGCTTTGGGGGAGCGACGGTCCGTTTTGGCTTGGGTTGGAGTGACGTCAGGCCCAGGAGCTCACAGTACCTGTTACACTGATGCAGAGCTTTGAACTGATCAATAAAGGATGTGGCACAGTTTCCCTTGAATCCCTTATACCTGCACCAATAAAAATAAATATTACTGCTTACTACACGTTTTTTGTTATAAATAGTTAAATATCATATTTAAATAAATGTATTATTATTATTAGAGCTGTACGTTTAATTGCCAAAAGATCTCACAATCTCAATTGAGCCTTCGCAAACAGTTTGATTGACAGGCGATCTAACCAATGATAATGCCGAAATCCGACAAAGCCGTCAGGGAGTAGCCTATAGTAGATTAACGCTGTTTAACTTGAAACATTGGGCGCACTCACGTCTCTCCACGGTTGAAACAACATTCCTTCTGATGTTCATTCGTTTATTTGACGCTATAAATAAACGAATACGAAGAGATGATCGGTTCACGAGCTACTTGAAGGATCTGTCACGACACATTAAAGAGCCACTAAACGATATTTAATGTTTAATCTGCTTTAAAAATTACAATATTTTAAATATGACAATCCATGCGCTCTCACGCCACACATCATGTTCTCACACAGTGAAAAATACATCTTGGAGCAAAGAGGAGACTGGCAAAGCGTCGACAGACATATGAAACAGTTTCATATTTAATATATAGTAACTTTTTAAAGAAATTTAAACATTAAATAGCGTAGAGTGTCTCTTTAATGTGTCGTGACAGATCGCTGTAGCTCCTTCAAGCGGCTCGTGAACCGATCATCTCTTCATACTAGCTCATTTATAGCATCAAATAAACATGAATGAACATCAGAAGAAATGTTGTTTCAAGTTCAAGTTCACCAACGTTAATCTACTAACTCCCCTGACTGCTTTGTCAGACAAAATGGCGGATTAGAGGTTATGATTGGTCAGATCGCCTGTCAATCAAACGGTTTGAGAAGGATCAATTCAAACACCCATGCGATTTTATTCCTAAATGGTGATTCGGACGTTTGAAAAGTCACAGCAGAACATTCAAGCCGCTGTCATGTATAAATATCGTTATTTCTGTGTTACAGTAATTCAGACTAACAGAAGGGTTAAAGTTTTATAGTTCGGATATAAACACTACATTTCTACTGTAGTGATGACAATAGAGTAACTTGATGCTTTAAATAAACATTGCATCAATTACATCGTTCACCAGTAGGTGGCGACAAGTGACAAAAATGTATTTGTCATAGAATCGTTCATTCGAGATTCGTTCAAAATATATAATATTTTAATAATATTTAAATTATATATATAATTTAAATATTTAATTGTGAAAGGGATATTTAAATATATTATTATTATTTAATATAGATTTCTATTAGATATATTTGCATATATGTTTCAGAACTTACCCTTTTTTACAAGTGGCAATACCAACATCTGTTAGTTTCATACCGACTCCTGTGCATGGAGAAAAATTGTAAATCTTAAAAATGTTATGCTCACTACATCTACATTTACATCTTTACTGTTAATATCATGATGTGCAAAATATGGTAAAATGGAAGTACAATATTTACCCTGCATATCGGTGACCAGCAGGTTGCCCTCTGTCTGTGTGTAGACCCAGTGCTGAAAGGCACAGCATTTCTGTCCCGCCTCAGAGTCTCTGCGCATCAGGTTGATCTCCTTCCCGTCCTTCACAGAATACTTCACGAAGTCTCCCAGTAGCTCCTCCTCCAGCGTGGCGTAAGGAATTTCATTAGATGGCCGGTGCACCAAATAAATAGGGATGATTCTGGGAAATGAAGGAAAAAAGAAAATACTGGTGTTTGTGAATGCAGATTAATTCACTTTCTTTGTGTAAACATAGATGTTTTTGCAGGATTTTAAAGTGTGTCCTAGAGTCTAACATAATATACCCTACCAAAAAGCTGCCTATTCAAAAGGTTAGGATTGGAGTCAGAAAGATCTTAAATTTTATTTAGCAAGGATGCAGTTGATGGAAGCTTGTTTCCACTAATAAATAAAAAAAATAAAAAAGGTAATTGTCACTTTTTATCTCAAAATTCTTACTTTTTTTTTTTTTACATCTCACAATTTCAGATTTTTTCTCAGAAATGTGAGATTTAAATTCGCAGTTGAGAGTTAAGTTCTGAGTTTTTTTCTCGCAATTACGAGTTTTTATCTCACATTTCTGACTTTATCATGCAATTATGACTTTATATCACGCAGTTCTGACCTTATAGCACTCAATTATGACTTTATATTGAGCAATTATGTCTTTATATCACGCAATTATGACTTTATATCATGCTATTATGACTTTATATTAAGTATTTTTGACTTTATGTCAGGCAATTAAGACTTTATATCACTTCTTTCTAAAACTTTAAAAATCTTACTGACCCAAACTTTTGAATGTACTGTAGATGTTACTTTAATTAGAAAATCGTTCCTAATTCTTAAGTTCAGCACTGTCCAAATTCAAATGCTAAGTTTACTATTTAATTAAGCAAATGTAGAATTTTTTTCACTTCACTCAAGGGCATTTTGCTTCAACTTTCAATTGAGTTTACGATACATACAAGTTTCGCAGTACTTTTTATACCACACATTACAAACATAAGTGTGTAACATCAATAGTGTGAAGACAGCAAGTTTGATAAACTTACTCTGGCACCTCTCCAAATGATTCAGCAGACTTGGCCACACTATTGTACACTTTAATATATTCCCTTGCGGTGTTTTGCACATGGCATTCCTGGTTAATACAGAGAGAGAAAAAAATCAGTCCCAAATTTCCTTAAGTTAATTTCTTAATTAAACATCATCCCTGATGACATCCATTCTCACCTCCACAGCCAGGCTGTAGTTCTTCTGGACAAGCTCCTCATTATTTTTAATCCCATAGCTGATGCCGTTGTGAACTTTCAGGACACAGGGATGGCCGGGGTTGAATCGAGGCAGATTGCCTTCTCTAAGAGTGGTTCTGAAAGCCTTGCGGTGCATACCTTCACCGAAGTGGACCTTCTCAGTCACTATGCTAGCGGGTTGATTTGCTCCAAAGTACTGATCCAAAAGAAAATTCTCCTTAAATAGAAGTGGGCTGCACTGGATGTTCTCCTCGTCCCCTTCCACAACCCTAGGCTCAGCTGGGAGATTTAAAAAGGGGAGAACTGTTGTATAACTAACCAATCACACCCAGAGTAGTCAATAAAAACATATACCTATCAGATTTGCATAACAGAAAATATTCATAATAGTTTAGCTACTCTGGCAGATTCTCAAGAGACCATGAAATCAAGGTTTACCTGGTTTATCATGACTCGGAATGACTAGTTCCATAAGCACTGCAATTAAAAAATGTAGACAGTTAAGTCAATGTGTGTAATCTGCCATTATTATATTGTCTTCTCCCTGCTGAAGCTTCAGAGCACAAGTTAAACATCCTGCTGTAACTTTCTGCTTAGTCATGGAGTACATCAGCAAATTAAAAATTGAATTCATAGCCTTTAATCTGATTATTCTGGGAAAGCAGCCCTCTATGTCTTACCTTCAGATGTGAGATGGTACTCTGAGGTCGAAACAGAAATGTTGGCGGCATTCAAACTGCATTTGTACAGCCCTAGATCTTTACTGCAAGCGTCTAGGATTGTCAGTGTGAAGCGGCCGTCACCCTTCTCTCTGCAGAAAAAAACAAATACCCAGTAAATCAAATACTTTCAATTATTCAATCAGCTGTCGAGGCCCTAAAGACTAAATACAGTGGTCTATGCAGATGTTCATCCCTGAATCCCATTGAATACACTATAACTTTAGTTACAGCTTATAAAACAGCTCAGAAGGACCATTCTGGAAAGCAGAGGCCTGTTTGAGAGGCATAGTCAGCATTTAGTCGGAATGAATCACACGGTTATGTAAAAGGTTCATTTCGCTCCCACTCCAACTCGTGGCTGAATCACCAGTGCGCTGATGTTCAGTCAGGTCTCTGCCAAAATGTACAGCGGATTTAGACAACAACAGAGTGCCACCAAGTGGTAAAAAAAAGTTATGAGTTTCTTCAGAAAGAATGATTTTCTTTCATCTTAGTTAACTAATTACATTTGGTCCCAGACAGATGACAGGTAAAGTAGGTATAAGGTGAAGTGGGGACCGATGGGTTCTTCTTACACTTTGTTTATCTCTGACAGCACTGTTCCCTCTTTAGTCCACTTAATGCTGGCATCAGGTGGGATAGGGCTGAACTGGCACCAAAGTAAGATGTTTTGGGGGTCAGCAGGGACTGGGTCAGCCTGGATTTCTGACACTACACAAGGAACCACAACTACAACAAAAACACACAAAAATATGTCATTTATAGACCATTTTTCATACGGCCACATATTTGTGCAATATTTGATAACCTGCTGCCATTATTCCCCTAGAAATTATCCCACGATTTACTCACCCTCAAGCCATCCTAAGTTTATATGACTATCTTCTCTCAGATGAACACAATCAGAGTTATATTAAGAAAAAAATATCTTGGCTCTTCGAAGCTTATAATGATAGTGAATGGTGCTCATGATTTTGAAGCCAAAAAAAGGTTATTCACCATCATAAAATTAATCTACACAGCTCCATGGGGTTAATAAAGGCCTTCTGAAGTGAAGCGATGGGATTTTGTAAGAAAAAAATGTCCATATTTACAGCTTTATAAACTATAATAACCCGCTTCCAGCAAACATCCGGATGCAAGTCGACTTACAGTGGAAGCGTAACTTCTGACGTAGGACGTATTGATGAACGCGGAAGCGCAGAGGATAGAGCAAAACAAAAACTAGTCACAAATTAGAAGTCTAGAACAAGAATTTTTAAATAGAAACATCAGAGGGTTTTAATATATGAGTAAAAGAGCTTGGGTTTGTTGCCAAGCCCTATTTGTTTGAACTACAAGAGGTGTCTACTTTCAAATACTCCTACGTCCTATGTTGAGTCAGAGGTTCCGCTTCCGCCGTAACACGACTTGTGTATAGATGTTAGTCGTAAGCTAGTTATTACAGTTTATGAAGTTTTAAATATGGATATTTTTCTAACAAAAACCCATCACTTCGCTTCAGAAGGCCTTTATTAACCCCCTGGGATCGTGTGGATTATTTTTATGATGGACGAATGCACTGTTTTGGGCTTCAAAATTGTGAGCACTACTCACTACCATTATAGAGCTTGGAAGAGCCAGGATATTTTTTTAAATAGCTCTGAATGTGTTCGTCTGGAAGAAGATAGTCATATACACAAAGGATGGCTTGAGGGTGAGTAAATCATGGAATAATGTTTATTTTGGGGAGAACTATCCCTTAAGTTGGTTAGCTGGTCTCCCTAAGGTGGTCAAGCTGCTGAGGCTGGTCTGTTTTTTTTTGTTTTTTAAATAGTGGTTTTCTGGCACTTGACCAGTTGGCAAACCACTTTAACTAGGTTGGGAGATCAGCTAAATCAGTTTAAACCAGTGAAGACCAGCAAACCACAGACTGTTTCAAGCTGGAGTTTTTCCTGCAGGGTTCTCACATTTCTGACTGAGGAACTGGTATAAAAACACAACATGTTCTAATGCACTGGTATTCCCAGTCCTAATCAAACACACCTGAACAAGCTAATCAAGGTTTTCAGGATTTCTAGAAAACCTCCAGACAAGTGTATTTTGGGCAGGTTGAAGCTAGACTCTGCAAGACATTGGGCTTTAGGGAGCAGGTCCAATCCTGCACTACAACTGCCAATGTCATGTAAAGTTTAGCTCTGTTCTAATGGATTGACTTAATTCTAAATAGAAGAGGAATGCAAGTGGAGAACCTTCTTTGGGTTTTGGAATCTTCTGCTTGACGACCTCACTGTAAGCTTTCCGGGTCACATCTTCTCCATCTTTTTTTACTTGGCGGAAAATTGCAGGCAGCTGTGGCCTCGTCCTTATCGGAACTGCTCCAGAAAGGTCTGCAATTCTTCTGCGCTTAATATCGTCATTTGGCATATTGGGTAAACAAGCACTCTGAGAATCTGAGGTGCACATCTTATTTTCCATCTTGGCTGTGAGACTGGCATCAGCTTTGAGCTTTATAGGGACAGCTTTCTGAGTGGCATTTACGCTGACAGGGTCCATCTTGGCCCCACTGGGTTCTACTTTGGGTCTCACTGACATGACTTTTTGAGTGCTATCTTTGTTAGTAATGTCCATTTTGGTGGGAAGATGAGATGCTGGTTTATCCAGACCATTTGATGCCACCTTCACTTCAAGGTTCTCTGTCTTGCCAGTTGTGCTCTTCTGAGCTCTCCTGCTCCCTATGTTAGTTGGTGGATCATTCTCAGGTTTTGGGATCCCATGTTGCGCATACTTTTTTTTCTTCTTCCCTTGGGCTTTAGGAACAGTCTTCTCAGTGATGACGATAGTTTCAATGACAGTAACCGGACAATCCTCACAACCAGCTCCTTCTGAGTTGAATTCGTCCTTCACCTGGGATGAAAACTGAAGATCCTGCTTTTTTGATGTTTGAATTCCATGTTGCTGCTTCTCAGCCAGTTTCTCCTTATGTTTAGAGCGTGCTTTACCGTCTGAGGAAGTCTTGGAGGTCTTGTGAGGCATATTGTCTGTTTTAGGTAATTCCTCACAGTTTGTCAAGGAAAAAAGACTCAAATGTTTGGGTTCCTCCAAGTCTAGAGTAACATATGCAACACGTTTGTCCTCAGACACCATAAAATGCTCTCCGGTGAGTAAAAGTAACTTAGAAAGCTCTTTGCTGATGTCACAGGTATCACTGTTTTCTGATTTTCTCTGACTGTCCTTGATGGAAGGATCATCTGAATCTCTACCAGATGAAGATGAAGACTGGTCAGGGCATGTATGAAAGCAGTCTTTGGAAGAATTGGCACTACTGATTGATTTTTGATCACTTTTAAGGTGTATCTTATTAACAATCCCTTTGGGAGGAAGATCTAGATCAGCTTGTGGACTGTCCTCTCTCAGTAAACTATGATTGAGGAAATTATTTCCAATACAGAGTGGAGCAAACGGCATAATAAACCCTGGAATTGTACTTCTTTCCTCTTCGCTTGGCTTCACTGTACAGTCCTCAGAGTTGGAATGCACAAACGATCCATTTCCTTCAGCAAGTCCCGCCTCAGAAGACACGTGAATGTCCGATTGAGAGGGACATATGCGGAGATTCACATTGGAGCCGTGTTGCCGCTCCTCGCCACTCACACAGCCAGTTAAATTCTTGTTGCTGGTGTAAGCTGAGATCTTTGGAGAAGGAAAGCTGATTTGACGTTCCTCCTCGAAGACCAACTCATGTACAGAAATTTTGTCTCCAGTCACATCCACCAGCGTATTTGCCTCCGACTGAAACACAAAAACATGGACAAAACATTAAATGACATGCAGAAGACAGAAAGGTCTATCTGAAGACAATAAAGACAGCACAGTAATTGAAGAATTAGTATCATTTGAGAAGTCACAATTTAGGCCAATTCTTGTCCAAACTGCTTGTCATTATTTGTTTACATACCTCACACAGGCGACGATCTGCCTAATGTATAAATTATTATGCTTTCATGCAACAGTCAGTCCAAAGCCACATGTGGTTGGCAATGGTAGGGATCATCTCTATTATAGTGATCGCAGCCACTGTGTAACATAGGTGAGCCAATCACAGCTCTTCCACTCTCTCAGGGGTCTGTGGGATTGGAGAAACTGACGTACAGTACGACACTGAAGTTGTGAGCGGGGATCGTATTTCGGCCCTCAGCTGTGCTCGTGCCACTCAACCCCTTGCCTCTCCAGGTCCTCTCTGGTCTATTATCATCTGCCACTCTCTATAATTAGTCTGCATTTCTGTTTATCAGTATTTTTCTCTGCACCTCACATTTCCTCAGCAGCCACAACTGTCTGTCATGATGAGGGAAATGGTAAATATTTGAGTACTAGTGAGTGGATTTGAGCTACACTTTGTGGATGAATTTGTCAAAAATGGCTCAAGAAGTGAAGTTAATGTTTGTTACGGATGTATGAGAGAGAGAGAGAGAGAGACAAAGTATTATGAAGTGATATTCCCGTGTAGAATGACAGACCTATTCCAGCACACAGAGTGTCATAATAAATAATGAAAGTCACCATGAAAGTGTTTTAAACATGTAAGTTCTATTAAAGGAAAATGTTAAAGGTGACAGGCTATTTCAGATCACGTTCTGTCAGAGTAACATGAAGAAGACTTTCATACGTCAAAAAATGCCATGGTATTGATATTTTTATGTGACAGTAATTCCATGTTTTTGGAGATGTACTAGTGTATTCTTTAAAGTACAGTAGCTTGTAAATACCATGGTATGCGTGATGATCCCATCAGTGAACTAAGGCTACAAAGGACAATTTCTGTGCAATTCTGCAACCGTGTAGTAGTTACATTCAGATTCAGCTTTTAAAATACTTTCAGTGCAGGTAACCAAAACTCTGAAGAGCAAATCTCTCAGTGCAAATTGCAAAAGATGTAGAGAATACTCAATCAAAACACCAGAGTCTACATCTGCCTGTGCTTATTGTATTTGAAGAAGTGTGCCAGTAATCTCACCTTTGCACTCCAAAGCTCTCCAGAGATGTGCTGACTTCCATAATGTTTGGGATTAAACTCATTTGCAGAAGATAGACATGACTTTGATGCAGTAAACGTATCAATGGCTGCATTCTTATCTGGTTTAAGGGATTCAGACTTAACCAAAGTCTCCATCAAACTCATGCTGCTCTCCATCGTTATATTGTCCTGACTGTCTGCATCTGATTGTGAAGGTAGTCCGTCTTTATCTTCTTGTTTAAAAAGAGTTCCATTAGTGTTATCAGACTCGCCTTGTCCTCTACTAAAGGCTTGACCTGGTTCTTCTGGTTCTTGGAGGTTCAGAGTCTGTCCAGTGTTTGCATTATCTAGACCTGTCCTTTGCTCCAAAATCTTGTCCTGGATTGCCATATTGTGCTTAGAACCAGTGCTTGAAGCACTCAATTCTTCCGGATAGGTGCTAACTGCCTGGAACCAGTCTGAAAGAGCGCTAGCCCAGCTGTCTGAGGACGACCACCTCTCAACAGGTTTAAACCTCAGCTCCCAGTCCTCAGAATGGTGGTCAATTGAAATGTTCTCTCTCCTGGAGTAATCCGAGGCTTTTGTGTTGTCTGGATGGGCTGTAAGGGGGTTGGGAGAGCACGAATGACCCCACTTGTCAAAAATAGCACCCTCATCCTCTTCACCTGCCAAGAACTGGCAAGCGTCCAGCCACAACTCACTACCAGCCTCAACATCACGTTCTGTTCCTGTGAACTTTAAGCAAGCGTCGTTGGTCTCCTCAGAACATTTACCTAAATCTCCATTCGTGACAGGTGTTGGCTTAGGGACCACTTCTGAGAGATTCTTCTCATGTTTTTCACCAATCTGTGAGGTTTCAAGTATGGATTGGGGGGAAAATGACTCAGAATGACCTATTGTCGCACTCTGTACATGGCTACAAGCCACCAATGGTTCCACTCTACTGACTTCCAATGAGAATTTTGTATCAACTAGTCTATCAAACTTGGAATCATCATCCAAATCCGTTACGTCATGTTCCAAAACCTGTTGAAGATTCTCAACTGTCTGCGTAAAAACGGCAGTGCAAAACTCAATATTTGAGGAAGCCAAGTCTTTATTTACAGTCTGACTGAGCTCACCGTCATTGACTGGCATGTCAGCTGTTTCCAATGCGTTGCTCATCCCCAAACAATCTAATAATGTGGAGGCATGTGTTAAGATATTTGGAGTGTCTGCTTCGTGCAAATCAGCCAAACATATAAGAACGTCAGTCTTCGGATCTTCTATCTTTGGTGTCTGGGAAGTTGTGAGGCCACCACACTTCAAATCCCCTGCAATGTCATGCATTTCTGGGTCAGTTTTATTGGCAGTCGCTGCTTCCACTGCTACATAAACACCTTCAGGTGTATCCCCGCAGGTCTGCATGAATGATTCAGGGGAAGTTGCATCAGTCTCATTGTTTGCTATCGAAAATGGTTTTTCATGGTTTTGCTCACTATTCACTACATCAGAGACAGTATATACCAGAGGATCGTCATCATTAGCCATTTGGCTAACCTCAAGTGCAAAACTCTCAGAGGAGGAATATTGGTTTAAAATGGTGTGTTGGCTCATTTCTTCTTGCCTGTTGTGTTCTGTTAATGATGGAACTTCTGGACTCATTAAAGTGCCATAAGCCTCATTTGGGTCTTCTATAGTGTTTAAGTCACTTTGTTTGTTATTTTGATTTCTGTCTATCATATTATCCTCATCCATAAGGTGAATTACGTCAGGGTTGTGAATGCTGTTCGTAATATTGCAAGTCTCCTTTACAACACTAATATCGGAGTCTAAATTATTGCTTTTATCATCATTTGGATTATTTATTTTCCGTTCAATCAGTGCAGCGTGAACGAGGGGCTGCGTTAAGACTGAACCACTTTCATTTTCTCTTTCCCCGTGAATGTTTGGACTATGAATCTCCCCAGCCCTGCCCTGGCTCTCTGAGGTTGGATCAAGCTGTTGATCAGGGATTGGACTGAAGCTGTCATCTGTCTGGTTGTCCGGGGCATGTGCCGGCTCATCTTGCTCTATGGCCACTGAAGCGAGAGAAGAGTTGACAGCTTCTGTGTCCAAGAGCAGCAAATTGTCAACCCGCTCAGCTGTCATCTCCTCTCTCTGGACCACTGCGCACACGTCATTGCATGAGAGGAAATGGAAAAAGAGGAAAAAGAAAACAAGGAACAATTAGAGGCAGAGAAATCGACCCTTTGCCGACAGTTTGATTGACAGGCCATCTAACCAATTATAACCCCGAATTTTGTCTGACAAAGCAGTCAGGGGAGTTAGCAGATTAACGTTGGTGAACTTGAACTTGAAAAATTGTGTGTACTCAAATCTTTCTGCACTTGAAACAACATTCCTTCTGATGTTCATTCATGTTTATTTGATGCTATTAATGAACTAGTATGAAGAGATGATCGATTCACGAGCCGCTTGAAGGATCTACAGCGATCTGTTACTACACATTAAAGAACCATTATACGGAATTTATTGTTTAAACTTCAAAAGAACCTGCTCTATCCTGTCTGTCGACACGTTGTCAGTGTCCTCTTTGCTACGGGATGTATTTTTCACTGTGTGAGAACGTGATGTGTGGCGTGAGAGCGCATGGATTGTTCGACAAAGCAACAGTAACTAAAGAGGGCGGGTCTTTGCGAAGGGTCAACTGAGAGCTGTAGATCATTAAAAATGTTTTTAGACATTGTATTATTTTTACAAGTATGGGTTAATTTGGGGTATTACTATAATACTTGAATATGTATATCATTATCTGATACTATCAGATAGTGGGTAGTCGTGGCCTAGTGGTGAGGGAGTTGGGCTTGTAATCTGAAGGTTACAGGTTCGATTCCCACGCCGACAGGAATTGAAAGTGGGGATTGAATAAACGGCACTCTCTCCACCTTCGATACCATGACTCAAGTGCCCTTGAGCAAGACACCTAACCCCTAACTGCTCCCCTTGTAAGTCGCTTTGGATAAAAGCGTCTGCTAAATGATGAAAAATGATACTATCAATACACTACTGTACAACCACAGTATGTTTTGTAAGACATTGTGCGAAAATACCACTATATTTGTGTTCCCTATGTATTTTTATAAAAATATCGAAATATTCTTCTAAACAAAATAAATTTGAGATTAAAAACTTTGAAAATATCTTTCAGAGAACATTTTTATTATTGTAATTAAAAACATTTTCATATAGTATTACCAATTTAATGTTAAATAATGTTCATTTAATGTTAATTATAATATTTATATTATTGTATTATCGAATATTAAACAAAAACACACACAAATATATATATATATATATATATATATATATATATATATATATATATATATATATATATAATTATTACTTATTACATATATAATAATACTACATAGACTAACTTAGAATAAAATATTTATTAAATAAATTTACATTTTAAGTGTTCATGTCATTTTAGAAATATCAATTTTTCCAATACAAACACCTGTATTGTTGCCCGTTGGTGTTGGGCTACACTGGAAAACTAACTGACTGTTTAGTCACATGATTTTCCATTTAGATTTGTATCAAACCATGTGTGTGTATTTTCCATACGAGATTTCTACGTCAGCGCTATCAGATGAATATGACTCTGCCCTGTTTTTCCTACACGCATGATTTTCTTAAGGAACTCTTAAACTGTCATCACACACTTCAGTCAGATGCAAGACTTCATAAATAACTTAACAGATGTAACGCAAAACATAAATAAATGAGGTCAATTATTACTCGTATACACCACCTGACTCATTTAATGTGCATGCATAACAACACCAAAAAGTTAGGTGTACCTATTCAAAAAAAACGTGACCTTTAAAACTAGATTTCTTGTTACATTACGGAAAGTGCACTGCGATAGTAAACATAACTATGAAAACATTTGCGTAATTAATTCAAGAAATAGATCAAATACAAAAATCATTTTATTTTAAAAGTTTAAACCTCACAACCTTTAAGAGTCCATTACCTTAATTAGGACACATCTGTCATGAGAGACCATCCAAAAATCTCACTCTTAAAGCAGACAGCTCTTGGCATCAGTTCTCTGCATTCACAACAGAAACTGTTTATCCTAAAAGAGAGAATCCCAGTGACAAAATCCCACTACCCTTTTTTTAACATCCAAATGGGCAATTATACTCAACGGTGATGTAGCTCTGGAGAATATGAGGTATAAAACGAAAAGGTCTTGGGGGTTTGGGGAGAGGGTTTATTTTTAGTCAACATCCCCCTTAGTTCAAAGTGGGTTACCTGATAGCAGAGACATGTGCCATGCCAGATGATTTATCACTTCACGGCTATATTTGCCCGCCTTGCGATAATCAGAGTTGACAAACATCACGAAGAAGCTCTCTGAGGTGTTTTCATCTGCGGAGCCAGAATGAGATTATTACTGTCAGAACAGTGGAGGGGAATTTGACATTGAAAGGTATTTTAATGCCTCTCAGAGGCGGTGGGCCAAGTGTTTATCCTGCATCAGTGTTGCAGACACAGATAGAGGATTTTAAATAAGAAATGTTTAAAACTCCACAGGGAGGATCTAATCTACAAACTTTGACGCAGAGGAAGAAGACTGTGTGGTTCTCAGAAGCGCTTCGTTCTTTCCTTAGACACGTTAATATCCATCACCTTATCCACCTATTCAAATGCTCTCTCTCTCTCTCTCTCTCTCTCTCTCCAGCACACACCTCTGTAATGTGAGGTGTGAGGCCTTCCCAACAGGTGCATTTGACTCGAGGAACGCAGTAATGGAAACTTTCTCTCTGCCTCAACATCTATGTGAACTGATTCATGGAGCTGTCAACAAGCAGATTTTCCGTTTCTTTTGTGTTATTAAAGAAATAGAATAAATTGATCATTATTTTCCTGTTTATCACTTTGAAGCTGCTTCGAAATAATCCGTATTGTATAAAATGCTGTATAAATAGAAGTTTGATGCAATAGCACCAATAAAGTACCATAAATGTAGTCCATAGAACTAGTATAAGTCTTTTAAATTTATACAATGGCTTTTTATGAGAAACTGACTGATATTCAAGCTAACTTTTTTAGGTGAGCTATTCACATAAAGTTAATTGGGTAACACTTTAAAATAAGGTTTATTAGTTAAACATCAGTTAATGTATTAACTAACACGAACTGACCACGAGCAATACATTTGTTACTGTATTTACTAATCTTCGTCAATGTTAGTTAAGGAAAATACAGTTATTCATTGTTTGTTCATGTTAGTTCACAGTGCATCAACTAATGTTAGTAAGATTTTAATAATGTATCAGTAAATGTTGAAATCAACATTAACAAAGATTAATCAATGCTGTAGAAATGCAGTTCATGGTTAGTTAATGTTAACTAATGTAGTTAACTAATTAACTAATGACCCTTATTGCAATGTGTTACCGTTAATTGTTATATAGTGCACAGATTATAAATTGGGGTTCAAATTGAGGTTCACTGGTGAAAGATACGGCAATTCCTATTAATCCAAAGTTGAAATCATTAAAGGTTCCATTGTTGTTTAATATCTCCCTCAATTTACACGTGTGTCTCTGGATGCAACAAATTTATCCGACATGCTCCAGCTTAGGTTTGGCGCAGGTCGAGAAACCTTTAAGCTTTGCAGGCTGTTAAAATCACGCTGATGTTTCAGTCTTAAGAACGTGTTGCCTTATGATTGATCCCTGTGGGAACATACTGTCTTCAATCCTTCAGTGTCCTACTGCAATTCTCAGAGGGCGTAAACCCTTGACTCCAATCTGTGTCCTGAGACCGGGTCATGAACAACACACACAGACGAATGTACGCTTCTACACACGCGCACAATGTCGTTGGGTTTCCATGTTTTATGGGGACTTTCCATGGACAATGATTTTTCTATCCCGTAACTCTTACACCTACCCATCACAGATTTTTGCATTTTTACATTTGAAAAAAAACATAGCTTATAAATCATACTAAATTATTTTCCTCATGAGCACTAAAACGTGTCCCCACAAGATCAAAAATGTTTGGCATTACTATCCTTGTGAGGACATTTTGTCCCCACAACGTAGGGAACACATGAACCACACACACACACACACTCACATCTACAGGTCAAGTGGTGCGACCTTATTTCCCCATTGAGCCTCACTCATCAGATTCCATAGGACATCTACATCACACAACACAAACACGTCTATAAATGCAGACACCTCTCATAAACATTCAAGCAGAGGAGTGGCATTGCATTACACAAAACAGCACAACATATCTTTCTGTAAAAATAGAAATGTAATGTTGTGCAGTGGTTCAAAAATGGGTTCAGCATTTTAAGTTCCATAGTCAATTATTTTATCCTTTAAAACTCATCGTTGATCACAAAAATGACATGTTTAAATGTTTTTTCCTGTGAAAAACAATTCTTTGTGCCTTGAAATAGCTTCAATGTAACTCTACACCCTTGCTCCATTTAGTATACGTGGATCTATGAATATGCTAATTAGCCCCGCCTCCACTCACTCACAAGAGCTCAGAGATCCAACTTACAATTTTATACAATCCATGTTCCCGTTCGCCATCGGGACAGCTGCTGTCGAAAAATTTGAACAAATTAGAACGTCAGTGAAGAAAGGCATAGTTCATCATAACATCGTAACATATATGATATATTGCTAAATCTACCTGATTTTTGTATATCAACAGAAAAATAAATCGGAGAATCCCCTGCTTCAGAGCAGTCACAGTTAATGATATGCCAAAGCCTGCCGGCATGTCGATGTGATTGGCTACGAGGTAGATTGTGAAATCACCAACGATTTCAAAAGGTGATGTGAAGAGAAAATACTCAGCAATTTAAATTTGCACATGGTTTGTCTTAAAGCATATTAAAAACATTAAAAACTTTAACTATTTTTAACTGATGGGTAATTTTTAAACTAAAAAACATTAATCCACAAATATTCTAATTGCTATCATTACAGTTACTGACACGGTGGCATTTTTTTTTCACAGCAAGAGACACTACTGCTCATCTTCAGTCCGGAGGAGAAACATCTCATGTTTATAGCTCATAGGGAGATTGACGGCATACAGTCTGAGGGTTTGGCACTGTGATAAAACACACAACAGACTGTTACATCATTCATGTTACATCATGTGTGTATGGTGTATTATTTTCTGATAAATTTATGAGCGGGTCATTGACAGCATTGTGTTGGATACAGGGAGAGGTGTGGACAGGCTGGGGGTCTTGAACTCAGCATGACCATTCCTGTGTGTTTAACAAGTCATGTTGATGTTTTGAGTGTGTGTTAGCATGTGTTTCTGAACAGTTGCTGGGCAGATATACGGGCCAGACTGACAAACAAACACACACATGTTGACTTGAGGTGAAGACCTACCCAGTTATTTTACACTAATAAAATACCAAGTGTTGCTTTAATGCCAAACTCACACCCTTATTCATAAAAACTGATATGAGGACTTGGACATCTTTAATTTGTTTTCTTGGAGGCCGCAATGTCTTCGCAGTCACTTCAAAATAGAATGTTATAGGTCATATGTTATGTTTTGGAAAAACGATTTCTGACGGCAGCATGGTATACTGATGGCATTAGTTGGAAATAACTTGGTACTTTGACACTTACTAAGGGTACTGAGCAATTATCTATATTATTAGATATTAATATTAAATATATCAGCTCTAAATACTGTATCTCGTTACGAGGATGATCTACAATGGGGTTTTTTTGTTTGTTTTGCGATGGTTGTTCATGAGTTAAGACTTAAACTGAGCTGTGTTCTTCAGAAATATCCTTCAGGTCCTGAAAATTTATCAGCTTTCAAGCAACTTTTGCATATTTTGACCCTTTCCAGCAGTGACTGTATGATTTTGAGATCCATTTTTTCACACTGAGGACAATTGAGGGACTCGATCACAACTATTAAAATGGTTAAAAAAGGTTCAAACATTCACGGATGCTCCAGAAGGAAACATGATGCATTAAGAAGCAATGGTTCACAAACTTCTAAACGGGGTTATTTTTATCAATTCATTTTGTCTTGTGGACTTTATGTAAACATCTTTTATGTAAAATATCTTAAATAAAAAAAATAACATGCATTTTGTATGATCCCTCTTATTTTGTTAAAATTATTCACATTTTAACAGATTCTGCAAGTGGTTCGCATACTTTCAGGTACCACTATATATGTATATATAGATATAGATATAGTTATTACCACCATGTAGCTCTGATGTCAGGCTCTTGTATTCTTATCAAAGAACAGAGTATCACTACTCACTCAAACACTTCAGACGCATTTGGGTTAAACAATGTTAAGAACAGACTGCACGGGGCTTGAGTGTTGATGTATCACAGTAAATGAATAGCCATATTAAATGAAGATTAATCTCACATAATCAGATGAAGAAAGAAGAAAAAGGCACTACAGCTTGAGTGACTGACATATTTCAGCATCTGTTCAATAATAACCAAACATGCAAACAGTTGGTCAGGCTAATTTTTTTATTATTATTATTCTGGATCACAGACAATGAATATTTGTAAACTAGCTGTCAAGTATCAAATAAATTAAATTGTTATTGCTTATTTTTTTCATAAATACTTCCCACATTAGTATTCAATTATGATAAAATCCATCTTTTCAAATACAAAATAATGATAAATATTAAAAAGATTAATAAATCAGACTTATTAATAAGACCTTTTTAAATAATTTCTTCTTTATTATATATATATATATATATATATATATATATATATATATATATATATATATATATATATATATAAAAGAAGAAATTATTTAAAAAGATGGATTTTATCATCATTTTAACTGAATACTAATGTGGGAATTATTTATGAATGTATGAATATATATATATTCATACTGTAACAGAAAATATTATATAAATATTAATAAATGCTGTTCCTTTGAGCATTCTGTTCATCAAGGAAAATGTATAATTTAAGCAGCACAACTAATTTCATAAATCGTAACATAAAAATGTTTTTTGAGCCGCAAATAAGTACATTAGAATGATTTCTGAAGGATCATGTGACACTTAACACTGAAGTAATGATGCTGAAAATTCTACTTTGCATCACAGGACTAAATTATATCATGAAAAATTAATGCAGACTTGGTGAACATAAGAGACGTCTTTCAAAAACATTAAAAATACCAAGTCCAAACGTTTGAACAGTATAGTGAACATGTTGTGTGTGTGTGAGAGATCATATATATATATATATATATATATATATATATACTTGGGTAATTTCCACTACATACTTAAGCATACCAGCATGACCCATGTTGTTATTCCTCCTAATGTACTAGGTTAAATCACAAACCTCATCGCAATCAGTCTTGTTTAAGTGTTTAATTGTGTTGTTATTCCCAATCCACGCACATGCTTACAGATCGAGTCCTGTCCTGGCATAAAACCTGAAGCATTCTTGAGTGGAGATATGGAAAACATCCAGAGTGTCAGCTTTCTAAAGTCAGTTAAATATAACTTCACTAGTATGTGTTGTTGCACAGGGCATCTTCTTGCTGCACCCTATGAATCACTGTATATGCGATATACGTGCACGGCAGGGGGTTAAAGGAGGGTGAGAGGGGCTTCAGCAGAAAGTAGGGCAGCCTTTGACATCATTCTCAGGGCTATGCTCCAGCTGGCCCAAAAAAGGCACACTTAAATGAAAAATGTCAAGACAAAGTGACTCAGAGGGGCTAACTGGACCAGACCTTGATTTGAGCTTCTCTTATATGAATTCATCCACGATACAGAATAGGAACAACTGATCTAAGAAGCATTCATCAACAGCTGGAAGACATTCTGACAAATAAAGTCACCATTCAGTAATAACTTTCAGTGGACAAGACCACCTGCTAAAACGGTTTCACAGCTCTCAAATAGCTAACGATTACTTAAGACTAACGTCATAAGTACAGTGCCAGTAAAGCATACTTTAGTGTGGGAGTCATGTTATGCTCATGACCAAAAGTGGTATGCCATCCAGATGATGTTTCATAGTCATATTCATCTTATGGAAACACGTCATTCTTCATTTTATCCACAAGGTAGCGCTTTTGACCTGTTATTTAACATGGAGGCATTTGCATTATCACCTTACATGGAATTTAAGCTGTTTTTATTCTTGAAAAGACTAAGCAAATCATCAAATAACATCTTAAATGGATGTCAGGCTTCAGATACTTTTTCCCCCCTCTATCGACCAACCTGAACAAACCTTCACTTCACTGACTGTAGAAATGTCATATTCATTAACTCTCTGATGCATAAGTTAAATCTAAGTCTAAAATGACCCGTACACATTCCCTATGTTATTTTAATCATGTCTGAGTGTTTCTTTGTTGAATCATTTATTTATTTATTCCAGGTATTCATTAAATATCTTGTTTTTGATTTCCACAAATCATTATTTTGATTTTTCCTTTCTTACTTTGTACACAAACACAGTTTTTGTGTTTTTTTACATAAATCTTACACACATGGGTCAAAAACGACTCATGTGGAAATCTTTTTATATTTCCGTTAGAAGGGTAGTGATACAAAAATGATTTTTATTCAAAAAGTAAGAAAGGAAAAATCAAAATAAGGGTTTGTGATGATCAATAACAAGTTCATTGAGGAATACCTGGAATATTGAATGGCAAAATTAATTTCTTGCAAAGATATAGAAAATAAAAACTCAGTCGGGTCACTTTTGACCCATGTTTTGCATAAAAGGGTTAAAAGTGTCAAATTACCTTTCCTCAACCTTTTTAACTGGAAAGTCCAATTCTTAGCAGAGAGCCGTCATTCGAAATGTACGTTTCAATTAATCTATTCGATAAAACTGATTCACTGACTTGAATTTCATTCAAAAGTGTCCAAAGAAGTTCCCGCCTCCTGTTTTTTGTATTTTTTTTTAACGTGTGTGTGTGAGCAAGTTACAGCTTATAAATCAACTAAATCATGTCTATTTTTATTTTTTGGAAATTGTAAAAATGCAGAAAGTTTTCGGTGATGGGTAGGTTTAGGAGATAAAGTATCATTTGTACTGTATACAAATCATTGTCAATGGAAAGTCCCCATAAAACATGGAAACGTGGTTGTTCAACTAATATATCTAAAAAGATATTTGTTAGCTTATATAAGTGAAACAAATTTGCCCAAATCAAAACAAGAATCATTGAAAATAAACTAAGAAACAAACTTTTCTGTACACAGAATTCCTGGATGATCTCCTACATTTGCCAAAATTAACCATATAGAGCATTCTAAAAAAAAATTAAATATTAATTAGATTAAAATTGTTGTTTTCAGTGAATTGAGGGTTATTGCTTCTATTACGTTCTATTTTTAAAATGTACAATGCAGAAGGCTGTTGTATACTGTGCAGTAAGTTAGAGTTATTGCAATAATTTGAGGTTGAACTTGTTACACAAAAGTCAAAATGAGTTGCATGAAGTTTTAAAGTAGTTCTGTAATTTCTAAGTTGTCAAATAGCTAACTGCCCTCTTGAGTAGTTGATTGACCACTTGATGTTGATTGTCTTCATATGAATCAGATGTTGTGGCTTGTCTGATTGCAGTGGGCACACAAGTGGGTGAAATACTTTATTTTGATTATAAAACTTTTACTGTGTAATGAGAATCACCATTAAAAAAAATAAAAACTTAAAATAAATGAGTGCATTACTACATGATGCTTACATTTTCGATTTAAGTTTAAATGTTGATTGTACTCGTATGATTCAGATGTTGTGATGTTTTCTGATTACAGTAGGCACAGCATGTGAAGCTTTTTTTCTTCTTCTTTTTTTTTTTTTTTAGCAAGCTTTCTTTTGTGAAGTGACTAATGGGATGATGTGTACTTTTTTACTTTACAATGACGGATTGCTAAATGACTCATCTTTCACTTCCTGCTATTAAGATGTGGTCACCTCAGCTACACTTCAGATGCTGACGTCTGGTCAGTGTTTGATTGTCTTCAGCTACAAATTATTCGTTTTAACCATTTGGTGGAATTGTCAGACGTTCCCGTCATCATGGTGGCGTGTCAAATCATTCACAGGAATAAATATGAAGCACAAATGTGATTTTGAATGAATATTTCATGTCGATATACAATGTTTACATACTTAAAACTATTGTGTTGTAAGGCTATTGACTCTAGAATAGTGGCAAGGAACTCTAACTTATTCGAGCACCGAGAGCATTTCTGTTGTGTTGTGGCTTTATTTCGTTCTGCTGCGGCTTGTTTCCGTTGTGTTGTGAACTTATGTTTGCTTTTTAAATTTTTCGTTGTGTTATGCACTACTGGGCCACCGTACATTAGGCTACTTTTAAAATTACAACAACATATCTGAGTTACGTTTTCATATAAGTAACGCAAGTCACTTCGTTTTCCCCTTTATTTACTGACAGCTCTCCTACATGACAACATACACTATTGCACTGGACTTTGCAATTCATCTATTAATTCTGTACATCAGTTTAGGCTATAATTTATTTTATGCATTCCAATAACAACACCAAAGCTCTCTAACACTGTTCATAAAGCTATACACTGACAGCTTTCACAGATGAAATGAGGTACAAGGAGAATAAATGAATAAATATACTGTACTTAAATCGTCTATTGTCTCTTAAATATATATGTGTGTGTGTGTGTGTGTGTGCATGTGTGTGTTTTTGTGATTTATGAATACAAAATTTGTATAATGACATGGGTATTACACTGTTATTACAATGTAAACATGAAATATGAGGACATTTCATGAGTTCTCATATTTAAAATAGCTTTAAAAACATACTAAACAATGTTTTATTAAAATTGTAAAAATGCAGAATGTTTTCTGTGATGTGTAGGTTTAGGAGTAGTGTTAGTGCAGGAAAATAGTACAGTTTGTACAGTATAAAAACCCTTACGCCTATTGAATGTCCTCACTAAGATAACAAAACAAACCTGTGTGTGTGTGTGTGTGTGTGTGTGTGTGTGTGTGTGTGTGTGTGTGTGTAAATCTTCTCTTCACATTCCAGTTTTGAGGGGATGAAGCAGGACTTATCGTTTCGACAGGAAGAGATACGGCTTTTCAATTAGCACAGTTAACATGTAACCTATAGAGATTGTCAACAGCAGATGACCCAGAAACAGGTAGAACTGAGGACAGAAAATGAGAGAAAAGAAGAAAAAATGCTAATTAAAAATGGCATCCAGATTGAATGAACAGTTCACCACGACTTGACTTGATCTAAAGTAAAGACATTTACAGTGTTGCAAAAGATTTCAATTCCCAACAAATGTATTTTGAACTTTCTATTCATCAAACGGTTATTTTAAACAGTAGTGATATTTCACATTAGATTTTACTGTATTTTTGGTCAAATAAATGCAGCCTTTTTGACTTTTTTCAAAAATATTAAAAATGTCCTATAAGAATTGTCATGCATTAATTGCTATTTTTATAGCCAATGTGTTAAAAAAAAAAAAAAAAAACGTTAAACAAAACTTAAAAAAACGAGGCTTTCCCCCAACTTTGTAGCCTGTAGTAGATTGATTTTTACGAGAAGGACTCCAGACAGTTCTTCAACTGCATTTATTAATCTACATTTATTTGGAGAGAGTACTTACAAAGTTGAAGTCTGTGTAGTGCATGGTTATCTCTTGTTTGCCATTGTACAGAATAATAATGATGGGGTGGATCAGATAACAGGCAAAGCTGATGTTAGACAGAGGAGTCCACAGGCCTAAAGACAGAATTTTATCCACAAACCCTGTGCAGACAGATAAATATTTAGGTACCTTTGAACAGACACCACTTACATGCATTTTTATTTGGCTGACAGTTATTTAATTATGGTTGTTAAAATGATTTGTTATTATTACAAAGCTGTTTCATGCCTGATATCGCTCTTTCCTCGCACTTAATAAAATCATTTCAGTTCAAATCAATGTTCATTTATTTAGTAGCAGCCATGGAATAATGGGTATAATGTACAGTCAGCCAGTCTTTACCACAGAAGTAAACCCCTGGAGGGGCTTCCTGTTAGGGTTTGTTTTTTTGTGATAATGAATAGCTGATTTATCATTTTTACAACAGTTTGAGTCTTCAAAGCTCTTATTGTTACCTCCGTGTCCTTCCTCACAGGCCAGGATGATCCAGACCAGAGCCAGGGCCCAAAGCGAGCGGTGTATCCCTTGATAAACAGCATGGGGAAGGGATGGATAGGGCGGGACGTCTCTCAACACATAGGCCAATCCCACTAACAGGGCCATGATTGACAGGGAGCAGAGCCAACCTATGACTACCTGCCACTGTCACATGGCAAAAATGATCTGTTACGTGACTGAAAACTCATTTTTGATGTAGCCTAAAAAAACGAATACTGAGATTCAATAAAAAGTATTAAAGACATTGCCTGTTGTTTTATAAGTGTCTCTTTCTTGGTTGTCATGTATATTCCAGAAAGAATGCCCAACAGATACGGCCCATATCTTGTGTAGGGTTTGTTGTAGTAATATTGAAAGTAGCTTTCGTATGCCCTGAAAACAAGCCAACCAGTACAAAATATCAATGAATTACATTTAAAAAGCAATTGACCCTTTGAAAAACAGTTTGATTGACAGGCGATCTAACCAATGATAACGCCGAATCTGCCATCTTATGCGACAAAGCCGTCGGGGAGTAGCCTATAATAGATTAACATTGGTTAACTTGAAATATTATGCGTACTCACGTCTTTCCACGCTTGAAACAACATTCCTTCTGATGTTCATTCGTTTATTTGATGCTATAAATGAACGAGTATGAAGAGATGATCGGTTCACGAGCCTCTTGAAGGATCTGTCACGACACATTAAGGAGCCACTATACGGTATTTAGTGTTTAAACTGCTTTAAAAAAATTACAATATTTTAAATATGAAACTGTTTCGTACGTTGTCAGTGTCCTCTTTGCTCCGCGATGTATTTTTCACTGCGGGAGAACATGATGTGTGACGTGAGAGAGCATGGTTTGTCGGGCATAGCAAGAGGGGGCGGGTTTTGCCAAGGGCCAATTTGAAACAATTAGGTTACATTTAAAGGGTTAGTTCACCAAAATATGTCAATTCTGTCATCGTTTACTGACCTTGACGTTACAAACGCTTAAAACTTGAAGATGAGGATGTTTTTAATTAAATTTGAGAAATTTTTGTTCCTCCATTGACAGTCTACAACTTTGATGCTTCAAAAAGTTCATAAAGAAATCATAAAACTAATACATATTATACATATTACATATAATACATATTAATTGAGCAAATTTCCAGAAGAAAAAACTGAATTAAGGCTTTATTCACATATAAACATTCATCAATCCATATATTAGTTATGGTAAACAGAACATGCTTGCATGGTGTGCGAGAACCAATGAGGTTCATTCTCATGTGTTACGCAGCACGTTTGAGCTTCTGCATGAACCAAAACAAGCACGGTTGAGATTCTGTTTATGTTTGCTGATTGATGTTTAAGTGAATAAAAGCGATTTTGTCTCTTAAGAAAATGTGGACTGAACCGCACGATTCACATGGATTAGTTTTACAATCTCCTTATGAACTGTTTGAAGCGACATAGTGGTAGTTGCGGGATGTCAATGAAGGGACAGAATCTCTCAGATTTCATTTAAATAATCTTAATTTGTGTTTCAAAGATGAACGAAAGTCTTATGAGTTTGGAACGACATGAGGGTGAGTAACAAAAAAGAACAAAAATAAAAGACTCAAACGGGGAGCTGCTAGAGGTCGTAATCATAGCATTTTCAAAATGCCTGCTTTGCATGTGCGATTTCATCTCATTGGAAGAGTTTTCTCAGTGATGCAATAAAGAAAGAAGATCTCTTACAGTGTGGTTGGCTGGTGCACAGGGAGATGCAGGAAACCAGTGATCAGGGCTCCTGTTACACTGGAGAGAATTAGAAGAACTGACGACACAACGACAAGCACACTTTTGTTCCTGGAAATAAGCAAAGAGGTATTGATTATGACCTGGAAACAACTGGCAACATTTACATGGGTGAATCTCAGAAAATCTGTCAAGAACATTTCATATTTTATACTCTAAAGAAAGATGGTTTGTTTAAAGAACAAAAAAAACAGTTTATTACTATTAAGATGGTTTGCATTTCATTGTCATTACTTAAAATCTCATTCATTTCAAGCTTTTGAAAATTAATATTTTAATCAAGGACATATTAAATTGATCAAAAGTGACAGTAAAGACATTTATAATGTTACAAAAGATTTCTATTTTAAATAAATGCTCTTATTTTGAACTTTCTGTGATGGAAGAGCTAAATTCAGCTTTTCCATCAGAGGAATAAATTACATTATAAAATGTATTAAAACAGAAAACAGTTATTTGTAATAATATTTCACATTACTGTTTTTACTGCATTTTTGACCAAATATATGTAGACTTAGGGGTCATTCACATGTCGTGCAAAGCGAGGCCGCACCACTTTCTCCTTCTTTCCAAAGCACTTGCGCTCATTTGGCGTCTGGTGTTGCTACGCAACCATGAACTGCGCTCTCCACGACTACGAGGAAGTTTCAGAAAAGGATAAATTGATTTTTAGCCCTTGCATTAGCTTTACTGCTATATATATTTATGGAGATGACATATAACAACCACACTATACAGCTATGATCAGTTGTTCGACTGAGCTTTCGATGTTTTGTTATGGAAAGGACGAAGCTTGTCACATGACCTGCGGTGCACTTGCGGTATTCTGAAAAGTTGAGAATTTTTCATCTCTTTGCGCCTGGAAAACGCACCGCATTCGCGTCGCGACCGCATCGCTTCCATTATGAGCGTGGAAAAGACATGATATGTGAACGGCCCCTCAGCGAGCATAAGAGTTTTTATGAGTGTTTTTTCTGAAACATAAACATAAAAGTCTTAATGTGCCCAAACCTTTGAATGATAGTATATGTATAAAAAATGAATTATTTTCAAGTATTTACAATAATTGGTAAATACTTTTTGTTGAACTGTTGTTACTTTTACTTTATTATTTTATTATAGTCAATTTACTGTGTTAGAATCTAGTGAAAATCACAATTAATAATAAAATCAATTAGCAAATTACTATAGTGAAGATACTAAAAAAAATCTTTAAAAAATGGTAAACTTTCTTCTTTTACTTTGAGGGTTAAATATGACTGACATGTTTTCATAAAATTCAACCACATATCTAACATGAGATATAAATGGTGGTGTGGTAACAGATTTTAATTTATGATACGAGCAAAAGAGCCGAACTTACATTCTGTAAAGGAAGATCAGAAAAGGTGTTGTTGCATAGAACTGGAAGTCAATGGAGAGATACCACGTCCAGGGTGCACACTTCAAAAAAGAAGTAGTTCATTGTACTTCATTGTCAATGTCATGTACTTTTAACCAATACGCTGCAATCACACAAGTGAAGAGATCAGATCGATCAAGACGTACAATGTCTGTGATGGTGAAGAGGTTGTTGATGAGGAGCAGATTTGACCACCAGTATTTCTTACAGCTGAAGACCTCATCCTCAGCTATGAACCAGAACACCCCTCTCTGAACCACAGAGAAGAGTCCAATGGTTAGGCACACGATGAAGAGGTGGAGAGGCTGAATCCTGGCAAGAAGTAGAAAGCATAAAAGCAGATTATTATAAGAAAATCAACCGTGAAAAAAAATGGTGTAGAACTAACATGCGCCTTGACTGGAAGCTATGAAGATAAAACTAACCGCTTGAACCGCTTGAAGAGGAAATGAGCCACCAGACTGAAGCTAAGAGTGTTATCTGACCTCTGGATGGAGTTCAGCAGGGATTTGGCACTCAGAAGACCACTGGCACAACCAAACAAAAAAGACACTGTCAATATTAATAAGACAGTTATTCTTACAAGCAAGATTATATCGCAGTTTACGATGTTTTGGTTCCACTGTGTGATTAAACTTTAACGTCACATTAAAATAAATAAGTAAAGAATAATATTAACAGACTGCATGTACTTACTATATAGGCTTTGGTTTAAGGTTAATTGCTTGTAATTATTATTTTAATTAAGCATAAATACCATACTTATCATAAGTCAATTGTACACAATTATTCTGGGTATTTTCTGTACAATATAACTGCATTTATTTTTCTCAAACACAATCAGCACTCCTATTCATGAATAAATACAAGCATATTATTTAAAACGAATCCAAATAAATAAATAAAAACGAGGCCGTTACTTAATTTCCAATAATTCTCATAGTTTCCAAAGAGAAAATATATTACAGAATTGCAATATGGCAACAACTTTTCTCAATTTAGGTCCTGTGTCCACCAAAGTGTTTTTAGCCAGCAGCAGAAAACGTCAGCGCTTTTCTGAAAACGCCTCGTTTGTCTTCTTCTTCTTTTCTTTCTGTCCTTCTGTCTGCTCAGATGAGAGTCGAGACACGTGCAGTTACAGAATACGGAATAATACAGAACTATTATCTGATATCGCCACAATGTGACGTACCTACTCTGGCTCTCATTTTGGATGAAGAGATGTGGGGTTTTTTCGCTTTTGCATTTTGGTGGACGCAGCAACCACTCAAAACAAAGAAAGCTGCCGGCTAAAAAGCCTCAAAACATTTTTTTAACCGTTCAAACTGTTTTAAAAAGGCTGCATTTCCAGGCGCCCAAAAACACTGTTGTCATGTAAATGAATGGACAAAATGCATAAAAAGTTTTTTTTTCTCCTTGCTAAGACTTGACATTTGTCATTGTTTCATATTTTTGAGCCCTTGCTACGATAGTCTTACCCCAGCAGCAGAAAAGAGTCAACCGCTAGATACACGGGTCCACTGAAGGCCAAGACATACAGAGGGTTCTTCTCTACCATGTCCTTCCACCTCTTATCATTATCTACATGGAAACAAATCAAGTGAAACTGATGAAATGAGGTGAAAGACACAGACAAAACTTAGTCAAAGTAGTGCATGGATACGGATATCTCCCCCTCACTCTCACCCAGGTTACTCCAGGCACTGAGCTGCATGGTGTGGCCTGAGATGATCCAGAGTAGACTGAGGATACGGATGCCATTCAGAGAGGAATAACTGCTCCCAGAGCTTTCTGTGGCGAGCAACCCCTGACTGCTGTTCTGCACAGAGAGCTCTTGAAGGCACGATAACACTGCTGTGAAAAGAGAATAATAGGACAGAGGAGGCGAAATGGGGAAATAATGCGGGGAAAGGGTGGAAAAATAATCAATTAAAATGGGTCAATCGGTACAAATGTTCGCTATTAATGCCAAGAAGAGTATCTGTATGTCTCTTTGTGTGTACTTGCTCTTTGATATGCCGTGATGGACATTTTCTGCATTTTGATTCCTCGTTTGTGTGGCATCAGGGGCGCCACTGCATTCTTTACTCTGATTGGCCGAGCCATTAGTCAAGACGGCGCCGTATTGGTTGGTGTTTGAGGTTTGAGCAAAACCCACCGTTGGCCTCACCTCTCTCATTCTCTTCCTTTTTATTAACGCCACGCAGATGGAAGCTATGAGGGGAAGGGCCAATAATGCACAGCAAACAAACCTGAGACACAAAAAACTTGTTGAAGTTTTTGTTTCAAGAAAAAAAAATCTATCTACCTAGCTATGCCCTAGCAACCACCTAGAACAATCTGCATCAGAAGTTTTAAAACGCCTTAGTAACTGCATAGCATTGCCCTAGAAACCACCAGAACATCCTATCATATACCTAGAGACACCCTAGCAACCACCAGAACAATCTAGCAACTGTATAGTCTTAAAACACTTTAGCAACTGCAACCTAGCACTTACCTACCCAGAACAACCTGTAAAACGTATATTGCAAAACATACCAAACATCTTAGCTACTGCATAGCAATGCCTTAGCAACCACCCAGAACAAACTAACAACTGTATTAGGTCTCAAAACTGCATAGAAACACTCTAGCAACCACCCAGAATGCCAGGCAGTTGCATAATAAGTCTCAAAACTTCTTAACAACTTCATTGCAATGCCCTAGCAACCACTCAACACACCCTAGCAACTGCAAAAAAGTCAGAAAATACTTTAGCAACATTGCATGTTCCCATATTTTGTGTACATTTGTTTGAAAGCACAAATGGTGTGTGTGTGTGTGTGTGTGTGTGTGTGTGTTACTCACAGGCAGACTATAGCAGACAGGTCTGGATGGGGGGAATCACTGAGGCATTGAGTCATAAAAATGCCCAATGCGGAATCCGACATCAAGATTGAAGGCACAGAAGGAAGCAAAGAGATGTGTTTCTGTTCAAATGCCTCTGCACACACAAACACATAAATGTAGACAGGTGTACATACTATATGCCCCACACAAAAATGATGAAGAACCACAGTAAATATATACGACTTTTATTGCCTTGCATCAAGGTTCAATCATTTGTCTAATCTGATGCAATGCTAAAGACATTTTAAGAGTAGCATAATTATTCAAATACTGTCGGGCCCTATGTGTGCATCAGACACAATAATTTCACTCACCGTAAACCACTAGCGTCTGGACTTCTGATTCTGTACAAGAGTCTGGAACACAAACACCCACAAAATACTCCACCCTATCCTGCATAACAGAAGAATATCACCAACAATCGCTATTTCATCTCAATCCGAGACAGTATCAGGTTGTTTAATCAAACTGCGATATTTGTATCACACACTGGCATGATACATAACACACTTATAACACAACACAAAATATCCAATATTATCAAATATTTTTGTCTGAGTGAACTGAGGTACATGTTTTGTGTGAATGTACCTGTTTGAGGAACACCTGGCAGTACTGTCCCCTGAACTCTGGGCCCTCCACAGACATACACTCTTTCAGAGATCCGGGTCGGTTCACGTTCCCTCCCACAACATCACTACCAATCTTACCAAATGCATCATACACTACAACAATAAGTGGAGCAGGACAGAAAACATGAAAAACAATTACAACATACCATTTTCATATATGTATATATAAAACACATGGATAAAATAAGAAAGAAAAGATTGATAAAGAGAATATTTAAAAAAAAAATAATAATATAATGTACTTTAAGAACAATGAATAGCTCTACGATATCTTAAATGTTTCAAATATTATAAATCAATATTGGATAAAAAAAATCCATTAAATAATAATAACTATGATAACAACAACTGCATAGCAATGCCCTAGCAACCACCCAGGCCAACCTAGCAACTCTGTAAAGTCTCAAAAACACATGAGGAAAAAAAATGGAAAACAAAGAGAAAAAACTAAAAATAAAAAAATACCACATACATAAACATTATTATTAAATAATAAAATAGAATACATAATATGCAAAACAAATAGCACTATGATATTTAATTTTTTCAAATATTATAAATAAATAATGGACTGATAAACTGATAAACTGATAAAGATAAAAAATTATGAACATAATAATAATATATATATATATATTCAATTATATATTATTATACATAAAATAAAATTAAAAATAAATTGCGCAAAGATGTTTTCAATGATGTGTCAAATAGTATAAATGAATACTGAGTAAAATAATAAAAGTAATAAAAATAACAGACATTTTAAATTAACTTATATAAAGAATAAAATTATATATATTAAATTATAATAAATTAATATTATTGTTACGTGAGCACAAAAATGTGTCAAAGTCAGTCAGTAGGCTACTTACGGTTATGATTCTGGGAGTAAAAAGCAAAGCTCAACCAGAAAACATGACCCCTCATTGAGAAATTATACTTACTCAAGACTGCGTATTTGCTTGGCGTTTCTTTCTGTAATTCCTTAAGAAACGTCGTTGTGTCCTCCATGCATTTTAGTGACACGTTCCAGGCACAAGCGTTGTGGCAAAGAAACAGGTACATCAGAGTGACAGCACTCCATGTTAACCGTAGCATCTTGTACAGTATTTCATTTTTGGCGTTTCACCCGTTTAAATAATGTGAGAGCAGGACACATGATGGGAGAAGAGGTGGACATGTGATCCGTCATACTTTCCCACCATTCAAAATGACCGTGGAAATCAAAACGCCACGCTCGGATGCTAGTCTGCTCATCACTCCCAAACCAAACATAATCAGCCCTTTGCCACCAGGAGACCAATGAACAAGTCAACAACACAATGTTTGTTTTATGAATGTGGTCATGATTAGGTCTCTGCTTTGACGACCAAAATCTGGGAAAAAAAAATCTGATTAAAAAACATTTCTAATCATATTCTTTCAAGGGCAAATCATCTGAGCTATGCAAACCACATACGGGTCATTCCAAGTCAACTCAACCAGAGATCCCCGGCTCAGATTTTTGATTTTGTTGATATTTTTTCTATACCAAAAAATACATATAAAGACAAAAGCCAAAATGTTAAATGACACAGATGTATATGTACGGAGTAATCCTCTATTTTGCAGAAGGGGTCAAAATGACAATTTTCACCTGAGATTTACAGCCAAAGGCGAGGAGTAAAAATGACTTTACAAAGATGGCAGCATCATTATTTTGCTTTTATACAGAGATTGGTAGGTCTATTACTAAAATCTGTTGACTTTAGCAATCTTTGTTTCATTATATGCTATGCATTATGCATATGCATTATATGGTGACAGTTCAGAAATGGATATCCTTTTAGATTTTGGTTCTTTACAAACTTTCCTTTAGGTATCTTCATTTTAAACGCCCCTGATGGCTCATTTCCAGAGAAATGGAGGTCTGAATGTGGCTCCATGAGTAAATTGCTAATATTGTACACTTTTTCAGTGGTCAAAAACCAAATGTGGGTCACTTTGCATACAGCTTTTTTTTTCCCCTTTTAAAGAGGAATATCTGAAGAACACATTTTGTTGAATGCTGTCAACGCAGTAATGTGTCGTTACGATACTGGATATTTGAACGTCTTCAGAAGCTGTTAAAATGAACAAAATCCCATCTTCCAAATATCCTTGAAATTGATTCAAATATAGATTCTTATGAATACACGCAAGTTAATGTACCTCAACTAAACCACTTTCAGTGGTTATGCAATTCCTTTGATAGACGGAAACAAAATACATTTCTAGTTAAAACATTATTTATTCTTCAGACATTCCTCTTTAAATGAGCAAAGTGAACCACATTTGGTTTTCAATCACTGAAAATGGGTAAAATTCACAAAGAACAAAGAGCTGCTTTGAGATCCCCATATGAATGGGACTGTCTGAACTATATAAGGCCTTGAATAGATTCTCATTCTTAATAAACTTTCCTTTCGAAATCTTCATTTTCGAAAGGAAAGTTTATTAAGAATGAGAATCTAGAGGAATATTAAGATATCTTGAATACTTTTAGAGTTACAAAAATGCAAACTTCGGAAAAGGCCCATTTAAAGCAATCGAGTTGATAGAAAAACGAGATACATTTCTAAACTCAACGTTATTTGTTCTTCAGATATTCCTCTTTGAAAGTAAAAAGTATCAACTCTATGCAAAGTGACCCACATTTGGTTTTTATTAACATGTCCATATCTTAGGGATTGAGCCATCAAGGACCTTCAAAATGAAGTTTTCAAAAGGAAAGTTTAAGAATCACAAACTAAAGGATAAAAAAATTTCTGCAATACTTCAAGAACATTTGCCAGGAAAATTCACTGATATTTAAAGCAGAAAGATTAATGAATCTTAACATGTAGCACATTTTACAAGATAGAATTTTTTTGTATAATTATTTTTTCTCTAATGCCTCAGATTTACAGTAGTGATTGATTTTAAAGTCACATTATAGTCAATGTCACCCCTGCCAACACGAGTGCACCGATCACACTGTATCGTTTAACATTGGTCGCTTATTCTGAGAATCCTGACTTTTAAATCAACAGTGCCCAAGACCAGTAGATAACAGGAAAATGCTTCCAGGCCAATTAAAATAGGCATTTCTGAAGCACTCAAAAAACTCCATACCCATTTAGACATGTTTTGTTCATGTATCATTTATTAATGATAACTTTTTTTGCACAAACATAGAACAAGGTCTACCGAACATCAGCAAGACATTCTATAAAACAGAACAACCACTGTGAATGGCTTCTCTCATGCACATACGCGTCCTCAATAGTACTCAAATATCCATCCAAAGGAAAAGGAGAGCAAAATACAGCGTTTCGAGATGGAACGAGGGACAAATATAAAAGAACCGTAGTACTTTCACGATTTATCTAATCATGAAGTGAAACGTCAAAATTATATGCTACAGCTGAGTCGGAGCAAAAAATATGTAAAGAAATTTTACAGCTCTTTCACATTTGACTAAAACATTCATTTATAGTGAAGGCAGCATTTGTCCCCCCCTTTTATCACACTTAGCATGTGAGTCAGTGGAACACTAGACTTGAGAATTTTTCATAACATGCTGCTCTTTAAAAAAAAAAAAAAAAAAAAAAAAAAAAAAAAAAAAAAAAAAAGGACGCACATTAGGACGTTGAGGTCAATCTACATTTGGCTTTTGAGCGCCGGAGGCACTTCAGCACAATGTGTAGCACATAAGCACTTATGATTTACTGATTCTAAGAACGAGAAAATGAGTGGCGTGTCACATATGGGAAAGGAACTTTGGGTTGAAATGAAAAGGGCTAAACGGACATAATGAGTATTTGTTTCATTTATACTTTCACATATCTCCAGGGCAAAGTGGTTTTGGATTCAAATTACAAATAAAAGCTTCCCAAAGTACCTCAAAATTAAGTGGGCAAGAATTCTTGATAACAGGCCAAAGCTAACACACTCTTGTATGTTAACAATCCAAAATGCACACTCAAAGTGATGATGATTTGAAACAAGCTGCCTGAGAAGAAATGAAGTTGAGGAGAATCGTCCAGGTGTGATGACACCTTAAAGTTAAAACGAACATATTGAGTCAACACGACCTCTTGGCAGTGGATGAGATATATAAATTTAAAGAACTACTTTCATGTCTTGTTCTTGTGTAGTGCTAAATTATAGTAGACTAATTCACAGAACAGAAATGCACCGTAATAAGCTTTCGGGCTCAATTCCATGACCAATTCATTCAAATGCCATTTTCGGCTGCTTTAGAAGACCATTTGTCTGGTTGTGTTATAGATTGTGGACTGATTGTCCTTTTTGGAGTGCAAAATGTCTCACTGAGAAGTGTAACTGTGACATTCTGTGCACTTTTGTTAGCAGCAGTTCGGGAATTAGGGCCGAAAGTGCATCCCAGGACTGAGACAGCCGTTTGGACAGTATCTGCTCTCACGAAAAAAAAACAACGAGAACAGTCTAAAATAGAAAATAAAAAGGAATCTATAAAAAGGTCTATCCAACACGCATACAAACATCTATCATAAAGTATACAAAATGTGTTCTCATAGATAATTAAATACACATAAATCAGTTTTTAATATATTACACATTTTTAAACACACATTCTGTGTGTATAGATTTATACATTTTGTATATATATATATATATGTATATTTATATATATATATGTATACGTATGCACAACAAATGAGCATACAAAGAGGCCAAAGTGAAGGAATACAACGTGAAATGTTTCTACACGTTCTCTATGACACCATACAAATAATTCCTTGCAAACCAACATCCATCCACTAGGGGGCACTACCTCGCTCTTACTTCTCAGCTGCGCTCAGCCGTTTGGACTTAATGAAGGCCATTCCGTGTGTCCGCATGTGTGTGTTTAAGGCTCCCTCCGTTTCAAAAGTTTTGGAACATACTTTACATTGAGTATCTGGGATTCCGTCGTTGTTCTCCGGGTTAGGCGTGTTCTCCTGCTGACCGTTGTGACGTCCGAGCCCTTGGGCCTCCTTCAGCTTGTGCACGATGAACAGGTGCCGGGAGAGGGAGTGGTGCGAGGTGTAGCACAGGCCGCATTCACGGCACTGGTAGGACGAGACGTCGGTCTTGTGCTGGGGAATGTGCTCATGGAAACGCACAATGTCCTCTGTGGTGAAGCTACACACGGCGCATTTGTGTGTTTTGAAGACATTGATCTTTAGCTTCTTTAGAGGTTGCGAGGATGAGCTCTTGGACCGCTGACCAGGAGTCACGGCCCCTCCGGCTTCCTCCATTTCCTCTTCCCTCTCGACATCTTCATCTTCAGAGTGGTGCTTTCGTTTAGGACTGGGTAACTGAGGATATAAAATTTAAACAATGCGTCATGCAATGCTAAAATATTATACACACACACACACATATATATTATATATATATATTAGGGGTGAAACGATTCACAAAATCCATGGTTCGGTTCGTTAACGGTTTTAGGGTCACGATTTTCGGTTCTGTACGGTTCTTGTTGTTATTTTTTCTTTTAATCTTTAACACTCCAGAAATTTCCTTCAGCATATGATACATAGCTTATTAGCTTAATTATCCACAATTTAGGATACAGTATTAACATTTTTGTAATGTAATCATGCACTAACTGAATATGACTTGACTTTAAGCCCATTACTGGGACCATCTCTGAGTAAAAGCTGGGTGAGATTTTGATCCAGCAAGAGAGAAGACATTGATGATGACATGCTTTTCATTTGTTTGGCATAAAAAAAGAGCATATGTATTGTTATCTCTACAGGAACTTGTGCCTTTTTAGCACACAAAGATTGAAATTGACTTGCATTTATCAAACTGCCAACTTCAGTGTAGCTCTTACAAAAAAAAATGTTTTTTTGTCTTTTATACAAGTCAAACTACTTTAAACATAAACATATAATATAATGTAATAACATAAACATCCCCAATGCTTTAGTTATGGCTACTGCCCGGTCCGACTTATCACTGAGAGGTTGCTTAAATGCTGAGGACAGTAGAAGTTGTTTCCTAACCGGCTTTCTCCTGTTTGTGCTTATCGACACATTGGCGTCATATTAGAAGTGTTTCCATTAGCATACTGAATGCATTTTGCACAATGCTTGCACACAGTCGCAGTTCTATCTACTGTTTCATTTCTGTTGTCATCGTAAGTAACATGAAATCCAAAATGTTCCCACACACAGCTTTCATTAGGGGCCGTTCACATATCGCGCCTAAAAAAGCGTGGAAAGCGCGGCCGCGTTGCTTCCATTTTGAGCACGCTTGCCGCGTGCCTACATAGAAAATAATGAATATGCGCGTGCAAAAGACGCGATATGTGAACGGCCCCTTACTCCACTTTTACTGTGTGTGTATATATGTTCGCGCGAAACTGTCTAAATACAGGGCTACATTGCTCATGCGTCGACGCACACACGAACTGAACTGAGCGGTTCGAACGGTTTTTCATGTACCTTGCCACCCCTGAGATATATATATATATATATATATATATATATATATATATATAAATAAAAATTTTAATTAAAAAAATAAATGGTTATATGTGTGGTAAAAATGGTAAAAAGTAAGTTATTTTCAAATGGCAAATAACTCATGAATGCCAGATATTTTATTATATTATATATACATTTTATAATTAATTTAATATTAGACTTTTATACAATTATTATATTGTATTAAATATAATATTTTGTTAGCAAGTCATTATTAAAAAAAATATTTAAAACTAAAATGAATGGTTTTAAGGCATCGCTGCATTTTAAAATTACCATGCACAATTAATATGGTAACAGTAATTTTAAAGAAATTATGCAGCAAGCATGTATTACATGGATCAAATGTGACAGTTAAGACAGTTTTAATGTTACAAAATATTTATTTTTTAAATAAATGCTGTTCTTTTCAACTTTCTATTCATCAAAGAATTCTGAAAAAAAATGTATCATGGTTTCCACAAAAAAATATAAGCGGTACAATGGTTTTCAAAATTAAAAACAAGAAATGTTTATTTAGCAACAAATCAGCATATCAGAATGATTTCTGAAGGATCATGTGACACTGTAATGATGTCATCACATGAATAAATTACATTTTAAAATAGAAAACATTAAAAAATGATGTATTTAACAACTGTTTTTACTGTGTTTTTTTACATTCTTTTAAAAACATTACAAAATGTGCAAATGCAAATGTGTAAGTCTGTCTGTTGATTACCTGTTCTTTGTCCACGGTGGTCTCTGTGCTGCTGGAATCTGCCGGAAGCTTGGCTTCTGTGTCTTTGATGCCATGCACCAACTGAATGTGTTTCTCCAACAGCAGTCTTTTGGTGAAAGTGCGACTAAGTTCTGGACAGTGTCTAAGAAAACCAAAGAGAGATCTATTTGACACTCATAAACGTGTGATTAGCTTTAGAGTAAAATGAAGTGTTTTAAGCATGAAAATGCTTGCATGAGGAACCTAGGATTGAATTCACAAGCATGGATGGAATTAATAGACGGTCCAGAAGCACATGATACTCACGGACATGAGTAGACCTTCCGTAGTCCCTTGTGTTTGATTCGATTGTGTCTACACAAACTGTGAGAGGAACTGAAGGACTTTTCACACTGTCGACACGGATGCTTTTTCAGTTGCTGGTGTAGCAGAAAGAAAAATACTTATAATCATTTCCATACAGGCGCAATTATGTACATACATTCAAGACTTTTCAGATCATTCCTATAGCCCTGGAATAATTATTAGAAATAAAACTGGTATAAACGGTTGTGCTTCATTATATTTTACCTTCCCATGCTCTCTTTTCATGTGCGAGATGAAGACCTCTCTCTGTGTAAACAAGCGGTCGCACTCCCTGCAGGTCCAGCCAGGGCAGGAGGTGGACGATGGGACTTTTTTGGGAAGGTCTGTCCCATTACTGTTCTTCTTTGTCGGGGATGTTGGTTTTTTCTCTCCCTTCTCGAGGTTGTTGATAGAGCCGCTCTCTTTGTTGTTGTTGTTGTTATTCGGGCTCATGGAATTAGTAGGCTTGGAACTGAGAGGGAGATTGATGCCCAGGTTTGGAGGACCCTCGATGGTCTTTAAGGTGCCATGCAAGGACTTAAAAGAAATAATAATTTTATTATTATTATAATATAAGTATAATACAGTATAATTAATATTTTAATATGATCATTTTAATGTTAAATAATAAATAGATTTCTTATGCCAACTTTAATTTACTTTTTTATTAAAATGAATTAGAAAAATATAAAAAAAATTAATTAGAAAAAAAGATTTTAAAAATAATTTGAATGACAAAATGAAGATCTTAACTTAAATATATTTAAGTGAATTGTTAATATAATTTATCATGGCAAATGACAAAACTTCACAGATTTGACTCCCTTACTTTAATATGATCCAACATGAGCTGCTTTTGGGCGTAGTGCATCGAACAGTCTGGACACTTGAAGACAGACACTTTCTGATTAGATATGTGCTGGTCAAAGTGCGTGTAGAGCAAAGTCTGCTGGGTAAAAACTGTGTCACACATGGAACACTTGTAGATCAGCCTGCAAAAACAACAAACAATACATTGTCAGTGAAAAGACTATTTTCTAAAATGTTTGGTTGTCTGTTCCTACTTGAGAGGTAGGAATGTACACTTATATATTACAAGGTTAAATAGCTCAGGCCGAACAAAACAAACAACATTCTGTATATAGCGCAAGCGTTGTGTTGAAGGAATTATGCCATACAGAAGCTTGTCAGATCATTTATGTGTCGGACATCTGCATTAAAAGCTAATAAACCAGCTGATCATGTTTCCAACATGGATACAGGTAACACAGGAAGTACAAACAAACCATCTGGCCTTTTCATTAACAAGTGCCGATGAACATGACAGGCCTCTTGGGGAGTGGTTGGGTTCAAAGAGAGGACACACTAATTAAAGCCACCATGCATAATTTCTTTCTGCACCTGAAAAGGTCAGTGGTGTACGAGTTTTAAAAGAACCGATTTGACACACCTATTGAGTTTCCCTCCACTCTACTACTACTAAGAATTAATGCAAGCTTGTTTTGTCAGAATGATGGCAGTGTTTAGTCCACGCATGCTTTTGCACGATAGGAAAATAACATTGTGGATTGCTTTTTCACTAAGGTAGAACACTATACACCTCTTATACCCAGCAGTATAATCTGCAATAAATAATATTACACAGCTCTATGAAATACTTGTTTCTGGTACATTATGGCATTCTGAGGTCAAATATGTTTGTATAATGACTACTCAACTGTATAACAGCCCATTGTTCCAGAAAAACAGTTGTGTGAGTTTCATGTTCCAGTGTTTCTTCTCACATAATACGATTACTTCAACTCAAATCAATATTTCATGTCTATTTATTTATTAACTCATTTGTCAAGTAATAAACAGAATATGAAATCAGATGACCCATTCAGGTTTATTTTGGAATAATGTCTGTCTATTTTTACATTCTCCTGTACTCAACCATGTGAGAAAAAAAAAACAAGTTTCCACCTTCAAAACAACAAGAGAGAAAAATAGAAAGTGGACAAAGATGATATCATGAATCACATAGACACTAGTTTATAAATTCTATAAATTTATAGAGAAATGACTCACTTAGGCTCTCCGATTTTAACTCCTGGATGCTGGGTGTAGGCGTGGGAATGTGTACCGGGGGCCGATTTAAAAGCCATGGGGCAGATGGGGCATTTGTAGAAGATTTCACAGTGAGACCCCTGAATGTGTGACTTGAGAGCAGCAACATCAGCGAAGATGACACTACAGTGAACACAGCTATGGCCAGAGAAGAAAAAAAAGAGTGTTATTCTTGAATTTACGCTCTTTTTTTTTTAGTTTCCATAATCGATGGCAGTCACCTTTAATGTGGCATCAATCACGGGTGAATGGCAGAATAATAACAGTGAATAGCTCTGTGATTGCTGTTTTGAAAGCATGATGAGCCCTCGTTTCATGTTCCACTCAACCCCAATTAAACACTTAAGCCCCTTTTTTATTTCAATACATGTTTTATGCATAAATAGGAGCTTTTACGTCAACTCAGAAATAAGAATAGAAAGAGGTCAGTATGGGTGAATACACTCATCTCAGAAATTGGCTCAATACATGGCAATGAAGTCAAGACTCGATACTCCCACAATACGTTTTTCTTATTGCAACCAATTTCATGTGCTTAGTGAAACAAGACATGTTACTGCATTTTTGAATTGTGAATTGTATTGTGACATTATGCATTGCTACACCCCCAGTGGTCAGTGAAAATAACTACACAGTTTTGCTAATATCTGGCTGAGGTTTAATGCCCCACAGTGCTGTATTAATTTGCTCTGTATAAATATTAAATAAATATCTTACACTTGAAAAATAAAGCCATTTCTAGGAATCATGGAGCTAATTTTGGCCTTGACAGTTATAGAGAGTAATGCAGTACTAACCGATAGCCCACTCGGCGTGTGTAGTGCAGGCAGTTCTTGGTCACATGGGACTGAAAATGGACAGACCGACAGATAGCTCCACATTCAGGGCAGATATATGGAGACTTGTGCTGATGGATCCGCAGATGGGAAGCAAAGCTACACTGGTTTGGCAGTAGCATTTGGCAAATGGTGCAGGTTTTCTGTTTTAGTTGAAGGAAATGCACAAGCAATTTGTTAAAAAGGTTTTTAACACAACATTTAACTACTTCTGTAAATAAAAGAGGAAGCCAGTGTTGTAGTACTTAAAGGGGACGTATCATGAAAATCTGACTTTTTCCACGTTTAGGTGTTATAATCGGGTCCCCGGTGCATCTACCAACCCATAAAACATGGAAAGGACAACCCATTAACTTTGTTTTGACAAGCCTTTCTCATCAAGCATGTGAAAAAACGAGTTATAATACCACCACCTTTTAATCTGCCCTTTTCAGTGTAGTCATTTTGTTTTCGCAAGTAAAAACAGTGTACCAGTTCTAACGTCATGGCAAAAATTCCAGCAAAGCAGCCAATTGTTCTGTCGTTGGCTGCACAACCAAGCACAGAACACTATTTAGAGTCTCGTTAGTTTGGACAAAGGCGCACTTTAGGTCCCCTTTAACAACAACAAAAATGAGCTGGTATCAACTACAACACTGGAAGAAGCTGAGGATCTTTCCAACTCTTACATCACAAATAATACATACACCCACCTGTCCACCTGACTCAGGAGCCTGCTGGTAGTGCATTGCAAGAGATGACTCTTCCTGAAATGTCTCACTACATTCCAAGCACTTCAGATTTGATTTGCAGACCTTGGAGGCATCCTTATCCAGTGGCATGGCAGCAACAATGGGGGCTGAAGAGGGTGCGGAGATCACTGTGGTTGGGTTTCCCTTCCCTTGACTCCCCACTATGGAGGTTCCAAGATTAGCTGAAGAAGTAGGAGCGCTGGAAGTTATTGATGGTGCTAGGATCATCTGGTCAGCTGGAATTGGCTTCAAGATGAGATGTGAACACTGCATGACAACCCCTTTGTCTTTGTGTCCCCTAGCATGTGATAGAAGGCTGCACTTGTTGTAGAAGACCAGGTTTTTGGCGCAGTGGTTGCAAGTGACCTCAATGCGAACACTTCTACGGTCATAATGCTGAGAGAGGCTTTTTTCCAGGGCAAAGGAATCACCACATTCTAAGCACTTGTAGCCACGGGACGGTAAGCATATACAGGCAGAAGTCGGAGGGCTGAGATTAGGTACATAAACTGGCACAGGGTTAATGCTACTCAAAACCTTATTGAAAGCCTCGACCACTGAGCTCTGGGAGCTGGTTAGAACCTGGACCCGAGACACTTTCTTTTGTTGTTGTTGGGCCAACATGGCTTGTTTGATGGGTTGTTGGGACTTGGTCAGGACCTGATGGAGCTCAGCCGTTGATGGATTCTGAGGCAAGAGATTTAAGTTAGTTAAGTGGACTGTCTTTGGTACAAGTTTGGTGTTTGTTAGGCTGGAAGCAGGCACCATGACAGTTTGTTGCTGAATGGCATTAGCAGCTTTGAGAATAGCGCTGCTGGCACTCTGAACGGATGCCGCCGGTATGACAGTGGCCTTTACAGTTGTATTGTTGGCAAGTTTCAGATTAATTACTTGGGAGCCTGCCGTCTTGACGGCTGAAACGGGTAGGAAGGCAGTGGCCACAGGTTTGATGGTCATTTGTTTAGTTACCTCAATGGCAGAGCCTCCAGAAGTTGCTACTACTGTGGTTGGCAAAGTTGTTCTGCTGGGAGATGAGAAAACAGAAGTCGAGGTTGGAGAGGACAGCAGAGAAGAGACAACATTGGCAGAAGAATCAATCCCTTTCTTCAAGACATCAGGATCAAACTCGGGCAAGACTCTGGTAACTGTCCTCTTGATCTGCCCTGATGATGTCTTGATTGTTTTGATGCGGACTTTGGGAATGACTGGTATGGAGCCTGCTGGAGATGTTGGAGACTCTTTGCTGCTGCTTTCACTGGTAACACTGCAAGGACTCTCAGGTTGTTTTGAGAGCATCTTCTTGCCAAGCTCCAGAGCTGACTCTTGCTCTGGTGATTTGTCTGTAGCCTTAGGGATTTCTTTAGCCTCTCTGGGTGAGTCTTGAGGCGTAGCAAGGGATTCTGGAGACATTGCTTCGGTGCTAGCTTTCTTTGCACTGAGTGCTGCAATTGCAGCGATGCAGGATGAGAGCTTTGCAGATGATTTGGCCTTGGCTAGGGAGAGGTTGGCCGCGCTCAACTCAATGACTGGTTCTCCAGGCTCTTTTGCTTCTTGGGATGTGGAGGTTTCTTTGGAGGGCTCCTCAGTTTTTCTTGGTTTTTGAGAGTTATACAGGTTTGAGTGTTCCACTGTGCCATTGGTGCCGCTACCATTCTCTTTCTCAACTTTCATATGATTGTAGTTGCCATTTGTTCTTGGTCTAGACGGAACATCTGGTTTGGTGAGTTGAGATTGAGGCTCTTTTTTCTTTGTGCTCAGACCAGTTAGAGGGTTTGGTCTAAATGGTAAATTACTTTGTTTGTCAGCAGGGTCATCAACTTCAATCTTGTCATCATCATCAAACTCTTCGGCACTGGAGATGGGACTAAACTGGTTGAATGTGGACATATTTCCTGCCATCCCATGGATTTCACTTTTTTGAAGCTTGTTACTCTCTTTACTGTATCTATTGTTGGGTGAAACAGGCAAGAAGCCGTTGTGAAGTCCATTTCCGACAGTGGGATGAACATCCTTCTCTGAGAGATGTTCAGTGGTATCAAAATTCCGGACGTTCTTAACAATAACACTAACCCCAACATCTGGACCGGAAGAGACATGGGAGTCCTCTTCATGGTGGGCATGGTGTTTGAGTTGTCCCTCATGATCATCATGGCCAGACTCAATGGCAGCCTTGGGATCAACCATATCAGGAATGTCAAAGGCTGCAAGCAGATCATCAAAGTCTGGAGTTTTCATGTCGCCCATGGTCTAATAAGAATGAGCTAAACACCTTTGAGAAAAAAAGGAAAAGACATTCTATATTACACTCTGTATTACCATTAGAGAACAGAGTTGCTGCACAGTCAAATTTCAAGCTTGTTAAGACCTGAAGAAATAAAATGTAATAATGCACATTAGGGGTTTGCAATATTAACAAAAATATTTATAATCTCGATATTTTCAAAGTTGTTTAAAAAAAAAAGTTTGTTGAGTTTTGCTGGTACCGTGACTTGGTTTGTGAACAGGTGACTCACAAAGAAATTCATATTATTCATATTCTGTGCTAATTCACAGCAGTAACAGAAATCAATATTTTTATTAAAGGGGAATATTTGCCACCTTAAACTGGTTTCATTTTAACCTATTTAATTATTTTTTTCTAAACTTAGATGTATGAATGCATCATCTTTTTTATCAAATTCTAACATGCAAATTAAATTAAATTAGAATAATAACACAGGCTGTTACCAATCAAATGAAGTCATAATCAACAAAATCCATCTTTGTAATGCAGATGTGAGCAGGTGACACAGAATTACAGCATTACTATATTTACAATTAGTCTACTTAAACTTAATTGAATATTTAAACTTTTTAATTAAAATTCACTTTAAAAATGAGACTAAAACTGCCAGTAGGTGGCAGAAAATCACTGTCTTAATAAGTGAGTCATTTATTCAACCGATTTGTTCAAACGACTGATTCATTCAGGAACGAAGCAAGAGACCATCTTTATTGAATGGGTCATTGAATCATTATTTAAACTGATTCATTCAAAATAGATTCAGTCAGTAAAATCCTTGTTGGCGAAATAAGTAAAAATACAATATTGATAATATTGTATCTAAAATGTTCTCACAATGATAAGTTATTGTTTATTTAACTATTGTATAAAATAAATATCACATTTGCAATCGTCCTGATATTTGGAGAAAACGGCTCTTGCTTGGGTGATATTGTAATATATTTACATCATATGATGTAGTTATAAGACAAAAACTTGTTGGGGCAAAAATTACCATGTATTTTGAATTTTGGGGGCATATAACTGCATACCTTACAAAGTGAAAGCATGAGTGACAAATTCAATGTCAGCTCGCACATCGTTAAAACATTAATTACGATATTATCAGTGCATATATATCACACACCCCCACGCACATAAAGAATGAACTAACATTTACCCATTTTGTTCTGCTTCTCTCTTCCTTTCGCATGCAGGAGACAGTACATAATATGCCGTCGTATATTTTTATTTGGTTAATGATTTAGATATGTCCAAGTCAAAGTGTCATGTAAAATTTAAGACCTATCATAAGTAAAAATAAGACTTTTTAAGGCCTTAAATTTTAAAAATCTAATTTAACTTTTGAGGATTCGCGGGTAAACTGTAGCCTATTACATTACATTGTTGTGTTGAACTATGCAGTATATAAAATGACCACAACCAGTGCTAAATGTCTTTTCAAGGCATTAAAACTATTCAAAATATGCACCAAAATACAGAAACTTTTTACAATCATTCTATTAAACCAGTATCTGTTGATACCATAAAAAGCACCTCTTACCGAGTTAAATACATGTAAATAAGAATGGAAATGTGAATTATTTGGACATGGCATTCTGTAAAGGAGTTTTAGTCTACCCAAAAAAAAAAAAAAAAAAAAAAAAAAAAAAAAAACAGTATATAAAGAAACTGAAAAATAGTAAGAATAGCACATATACAACACGTAAAACAATCTAAACATTAAAAAATAAAGAAACAGAAAACCGAGGAATTCGAAATGCTAAATTTATTAAGTCTAAGCATTTTTTTGCACTAGAATACAGGACCAAATCTGCAAAAATAAGAAATGAATAAATAAATAAAAGTTATATTATTGATAAATGAACACATTTATATAATACAAAAACATCAACAAATTATTAAAGAAATGAAGGATTAAAGTAATTGTATTATATATATATATATATATATATATATATATATATATAAATAATGAATATATAAAATAGCCACACTGAAAAAAGACAACACTGTGTGAAAAACAATACATTTTATGAAGAAAAGAAGTGATTTGGTCCTCCCTAAGGTTGATCCTACAATATCAGCACTTAGTAAAAATACACCAACATATGAACATCACCATTTTGGCATATTTAAAGCGTTAAGAGAAGAATTTAATAATGATAATGAAGAAAAAAAATCATAAGCAAAGTAAATCTGTTTTGTGCTAGTACGGTTAGCCACCCCCCTTACCCTTGCTACTGCTGCTTTTATTGAAATGGAAGAGAGCACTGCAGCCCTGCCTCCATTACAGCTAATAACATCTGCACGCACAGGGTATGCAGGGCCAAGACGGCCTTCCCCGCACACAATGGAGCCAATGGTAAGGCATGTAAGCAGAGAAGGAGCAGCAAACAAAAGACAGAAAAAGAATAATAGAAACAACACAAGGACAAGAAGATTTTAATAAAAGACATTAAGCTGTTGAAGCCAGTATGGGGCCTAAACACATTTACAGCTTGATTTCAAATGAGGGTGCCGCTCACAGGAGAACAACTGTGACTCTCGGGTTTCTATCCGAGGCCTTTAAAATCAGGCCACTGTACGACGCAGTTGTCCAACTATTAGAACAAAATAGAATATCACACATAACAGAACTGAACACACACACACATACACATGCAAACATATAGAAGCGGAAACATGCAAATGAGCCACTCCTCACCCTCGGTGTTCCGACAACTACAGCAAACAATCTTGCTTTGCTTCCTTTCTTCCTTCCTCTTACCACCTCCACAACAAAACACCACCACCCTCCTCCTCCTTTTTCCCTGACAGCAGAGGGGGGGGAAAAATCCACTTTTTGCACAAGGCAGGGCCCATCAAGAAACGATCCACCAGCAGGGACGGCATGCCAAAGACCATTCTGGATGGTGACCACTATGAATAACATGACACAGTGACCCACGGTCACCATATCGGCTCAGTTCTCATGGCTGCCTCCCGACTCTGATGTGCACAACCGTCTCGAGGTGTGTAAAGACTGTCTCTCTGACATCCCTGCTCGGGGCTGTGTCACTCCTGAAGACTCCTTTGCCATTTTGGCTGCCATGAAGCAGCCGGCTATCTGCCTGTAGCACAGTGACTGTATTGTTTCCTAGCCTTCTCGTCTGCCTCAAACCGGTTTCAGCCGGTTCCGGTCACCCTGCATAATGTGTGTGCTGCAGTGCAGCCACACAGGAGACACGGGAGCTGCCAGTTTCTTCATCAAATCTTCAATATTCCTGCAAAATATTCCTGCTTTGAGTGTGTGTTAACGTTATCGAAGAGGTTTGTGTTCAGAATGCGTGTACAATTCACGTTGCCGAGCCGAATCGAACGCTAGGCCTGAAAAACACAGACTATGGAGGATGTTTATGAAAAATACATGCACACCAGAGGCTCTGAGCTGGTTTATATGGATGGATGGATGGATGGACGAGAGAAGGAAAAATGAAAAGCCAAACAGCAGATGCACATTCCAAAGGAAACCCACAAGCACTGTGTAAACCAAAATCACAAGATGAGCACCGTTTCCTGACAGAAGAAAACAAGACACAGAGACAGCAAGTAGAATTTAAACAGGCTCGGTACCTGACCTCTTTTTGATTGTGCCTCTCGCTTTTACCCCATTCTGCAGCACTGGACTGTTTCTACTTCCTTCTCTGCCTCCCCTCTCCCTCTCTCTCTCTCCCTCACTCTCTCCATGGTCCCTGTTCCTCTCTTCTAGCCAGTGTCCCTGCTTCCTCCTCTCGTTTTTTCCCCCAGAAAACCACTGAGAAACACGGATCTTTGTCAATTAAAATCAGCCGCTCGTCCCCTAATCCTCCAGCCCTGGGCAACCGTGTCCGGTCTCTGCCAAACGAGAGAGAAAACAAAGGCCGTGACACGTATAAAAACACACACACACAGACACACAAACAGGGAAAAAGCAGGCTCTCGCCCTACCCCGCTTCTCCGCGGCCCTACTACCGGGAATCTCCGTGGAAAGGCTTATGCAAGACGTCAGTCCAGCCAGGCCCCATTCTGTATGAGTGTGATTTTTTTTCCCTTCACTATGAGCCTGCTGGTGCCTGTTCTATAGGTCACTCTCTCCTCTGCAGATGCACGGCAGCGCAGGGAGGAAGGGGGCAGTGTTCTGACAAGCAGCCCTGGCCTTTTGTCTTTGCGTGCACTCGTGGGGGGGAGGGGGATGCGGGATGAGACTCTGGCTCAAGACCACAACCAGCTGCTGCAGCCAAAGAAGACAAACAGATTTGAGGAGAAAGACCGAGAGATGAGAGAAACAGACAGGAGGAGAGGTGGAGAAATAACAACGGGAACATGAGACGTGACTGGAAGGAGGGGTGTAAGGGGAGAAGGGAAGCTCTTCTGGAATGACGTGCGCTGAGAGACTGCAAGCAGGAAGAACAAAGGCCCATGATGGCGTTGGCTAGAATGCAGACGAATCATGTATGTGTGTTGTTTTTACATACAGGTGCATACTGAAATATTCAATCCTATTGGCTCAGGCATATTTGCAGCATCAAAAAATACATGAATAAAACCTAGTGACGTGATCTACAATAGTCATTCAATGCAGTAATGGTGTTGAATTCTTATATTATGCTCTTGTAGTACCATTTACTATGCTGCAAATGTAAAAATAAGCACTAGATGTTTTTGTTTCTGCCACTTGGCCTATGTCAAGCAAACAAGTTAATCTGAGACAGGCAGACACCCTAACAAAGCAGAAAATACTAGAGTCAAAACCAACCAAACGCTATTCCCAACACTATAGACAATATACGAGTCACATATCAGTTCAAAGCAGATTTTGGGGGGGGTTTTCCTTTAAAATGCACATGAATTGCCAATCACAACCTATTGTACTTTCCTAATCCCTTGTACTTCCCTGATGTATATCCATGTAAAACAGAGTACTCAATGAGATTGCATTCATTCGCTGGATTGTGAAAAATAGGCATTACGTACCAGTATGCAGCCCAACCAAATGTTTAAAAAAAACACAATGCAATAAAGCAGTTGTTTGGCATTATCAAATAGCGTTGCAAAGCCTATGTGCTGACATCAGCAGTGACGTCATTTCACAGGATAAGCAAGTTACAGCGTTTTGATTTAAAGGCACAATATGTAAGATTTTTATATTAAAATATCCAGAAACCACTTGCCATGTTATATATTTCATTCAGCTGTCCTACAACAAACTAATACACAGAATAACATTCAACACGCTCAAATGCAGTTTAGTATGATAGTGTAACGTTAGACGGAGTGAAACAGCGCTGCATTACTTCATAGTTTTAAACTGACCTGTATGAGTATTGTTTCAGCACTTGCGAGTAGTTCAGTAGAATGAAATGTCCTCGCTACTTTATATCCCCCAGGACTCGCGTGTGCCACTGATATCTGTCTCTCATTAGTAATCGCGCCCACGATTCTCGGCCACGCCCTGCTTCGTGTGTTTATTCATCCATAAACATTATTTCCCCATAAACACAATTAGATCCATCAGCACAATGACAAGTCCACGCTCATCAATCTACGCCTTTGTTATTGTTTTGAAGAGTTTAGCGACCCCTAGCTGTGAAAAAAATACATATTGTGCCTTTAATAACGGTTTTGTCCAAAAATCATTTCTAATATGAGAATGACATACATGAAGAAAGTAAACAGGGTCGATTTTGATTTCCTAACTATAATGAATTATTACAAACAATATTGTTGGCTGAAAATGCAATATTCAATGAGAAAAAAATAACGATTGGAATTTGGCTGTATTGTGAAAAGTGGGCGCAATGTACCAGTGTGCAGCCAAACCGAATGCAAGTTTACAAACACACAGTTCCTAAATAGTTGTCTGGCTATTTGTTAACATTATCATTGATGTCTTTCGCAAAACAAGATCATGCAATGTTGCACGGCTTACGTAATGACATCGGCAGTGAGGTCGTGATTAAATATTAAGATAAATTAATTCAATATATTTACTTAATATAAATATATTAATACATTTTTATTAAATATAGAGATTGATCAAAGGATCATCATGAATACAAGCAAAACATGCATTAAGAAAGTAAATGGCGTCAATTTTTAATTAACGTTGACTTTAAATAAAAGTGCGGAGAGTTATATTTATACTCTAATGCAATATTTAAAGCGATATTAAAAGAAAATGATGATCATTTCTTGTGTTATATAAAGAAAACATTGGTGGTTGTTCATTGTGGCCTACATGAGGATTCTTTAGCCCTGGCCCCTGAATCATTTACAGGGAGGTTCACTTCTGAGGACTTCTGGAATGAGAAGAACATGAATGTATGTAGCTATTGCACAACAAATCGACAGACTGAAAATCCAGCAAACAAAAACCTCCAATCGTAGCAGAAAACCATGACGGCAGCAAAGCCATGGCCAATAAATGCATGTAATGTATGCAACACCCTATTATCAGCAACCCTCCTGGCCTTCCACAATGACAGCTATCGGAAGTATCAATTCAGAGAGCAAAGAACAGATGCTGACCTACCTGTGGGTTATTGTAAGAAAGGGCTGTGTCTCAATTAAAAGCTTGCATGTGAGGGCTCTTCTTCTCAGCAGGGCAGAAAAGGCAAATATCAAAAGCAAGAAGGCCAGCCATGATTCTTGCTGTTGCACCACCAGAGTCAGCTATGCACAGCACAACCTAGAATGACAAACATCATCAGTATTCATGAAAGAGGGACTCAGGAATACATTGCAGTGCTGTCAAAAAGCATTGCAAAACGTTGCTCATGGGTGCAAGCAGCCCTCATGACAGCACAGCTCTAAAATGATCGAGAATGCATGGCTTTCCCCCTGCCGAATACAGCAGTAAGACATGGTGAGGTTGCTGCCCACCCCCCGAGATGTAGGCGCAGTCACATGACCGACTGTGTCCTATTGATTCCTTAAATCGTGTAATAAAACTACGCGCTGTAACATTGTAACATGCGAGTTCCTGAACGTTCTATGACGCCACCACATCGTTCTCGCGCAGCGCGGAGTATTTATTCGCCGTTATTAACGGACATAATTGTGTTTTTAATTGGGAAGTGTCCTCTTAAAACTTGACCATACATTGCAGCCTGTTTCTAAAAGGCGTCGGTGTGGAATATAATCACGTTTTTGTGCTTCACTGTTTTAATATAGTGAGCTGTGATTTTGTGACCGTCAATCCCACAAGCACTTGCGATTACAGTTCAATGAATCGGCTCTTTTGAACAACTCGTTTCAAAAAATGATTCAGGGAATCGTTTACTTCATGACGCAATTACGTCGTACGTGCTTCCGGCGTGGTATTTTACGTGCTCTAAAACAGCTTATTAAATTCTATACATTTACGTGTCCTGGTGCAGTTTGTTGCAGGCTTGATTCAGATTCAGAAGTAATTTAAAACCAAGACATTCGCAGGAAGTAACACTTAAATTCTAAGATCTCTTGGCTCTAAACGTTTCAGTTAAAATGTTTGAAAAGTTTTAGTAAAACATTAAAACCACATGTGTATCGCGTTGAAATACTACTTTTTTTTAATAAAACTTTTAAAGTCATTTTTTTGCATAAACCGGATCACTTTGAAAGTGTGACTAGTTTGTGAACCATTCGTTCAGTCCGATGAAAGACTGGTCATGTGAACCGATTCAGCTGATTCTTAGAAAAGATCCGACTCATAAGAACAACATTGGATAAAGAAAATCTTCGGCAATTCGGCTGCTACATGATCTGAGATCACATATCATTGATGTCTTTCGCAAAACCAGACCATGCAATGTATTTACGCTTGAATATCACGTTGTAACATTTTGTGCATTGTTTGTTTTGTGTCACACTTACCCATGAGTCACTGCGGTGATGCCTATACGCCCCTCATTATCTTCAAGATCGGACTTAATATTTAAAGATGCTCCTATTGAATGAGATTTTTATTATAATATTCAGCTGTTGATATGCTTAACATCATGCGTTTAAACATACTTGATGTGTGAGTGGCAGCCACTCAATTCAGCTCCTCATAGGATCGATCCTGATTCCCAGAAGTCTTTGCTGCACACATCAGCAGCTGGTAGATAAACAGAAGTCTAGTAAACAATTGAAATACATTATTAATATGGATGTAAGCGATTGTTAATGACACTTTTAGGGACACAATCATCAGAAGCGATTGCAGAAAAAAACAACAACAGAATGGTTGGACATATATTTTTTGTCAAAATATAGCCCTAAGACAGCAGTGGCCTAAAACTTGTCTAAATTTTTGACAGAATGCTACTGGATGTCTTTAAGAGTAGAGTTGTGTTGACATCATTTCATTTCTGACCTTTTCATCTTCAATCTTACCTGAAAAAAAAAAAAAAAAAAAAATTACTCATGCAGTTATTATACGCTTGAAGCAATATTCTTAGTCAAGTAATATCTTGTATATAATAATTGGCATTTTAATTGTTTGATGTTTTTGAATTGTTGATTTTAAATACAGAAATTTGCAATTGACAACATTTGTTTTTTACATGATGAACAATCAGATTATTATAAAACGTTATCAGCCGAGACTGGGCTTTTATTATTATTATCTAAAGTGCCATATTGAAGTTCTTGTCTTTGTAAATCCACCATCCTCTCAGGTTACCAGACTAGTTTGTGTAATGTGTTTTGTAACTTGGTAACCTTCAAATGAAAACAAATAGTTCCATCTAGTGGTGAAAATAATGCTGTGTTTATTTGCACGAACTACATTTTATTAGTTGCAGGGTAATCGGATTAAACACATACTGTAGTTTGCCTGTTTTTTGTTTAGTTTTTGTTTTGTTTCGTGTGTGTGTGTGTGTGCACGAGCATGTTTTTGTGATTTATGAGGATACTATTTTGTATAATGGCATGGGTATTACACTGGTTTTATGACGTAAACATGTTTTATGAGGACATTTCATGAGTCCTCAGATTTAAAATAGCTTTAAAACATACTAAACAATGTTTTATTAAAAATGTAAAAATGCAGAATGTTTTCTGTGATCGGTAGGTCTGTGTTTTCTGTGTTAGTGCAGGGGGATAAAATGTACAGTTTGTGTGTGTGTGTGTATGTGTGTGTTTAGAGGTTTCTCATTTATATCTTGCAAATATTTCAGTTCATTAAAAAAAAATCATCATTTTAAAACTTTGATTTATAAGACCTCCACTCACTGCAACAAACTAACATTGACATTCAACTAAATTTCATGAACAACTTGCATCATAAGCCTCAATCAGTGACGATGAAGTAAACAATTTCATGAGAAATCCACCTTGTTTGCCCTACTTTTTGCTGGACAGTGTCTTATCCATACTTTTCAGGCTTTTCTATCTTGCTCATTCTATGGCGAACTAATATATGTTTAAATACATCCGTCAATATTATCCCAATAACTCACGTACTGAATAATCATTTAAATTCACATTCCACGTCATCTGCATGAACACATTGTTCACTTGTTGGTTTTTTCCATCCAAGTGAAACCACAAGCATCAAAGCCCATCTGTTCTTTCTGGTATACAGAACAATACAAGCTTTTAGGAGGTGTTGTTGTCTTTCAGTGCCATTGAATGAGCAATGTTTGCCATGTAATTAACCTTATTTAAATTTTATTGAGGCTTTTCTTATTTTTCACAGCATGACGTGCTTGTTTATGAACTTTGCAGGAACTTCCATTCAGCCATTGTTTGCTGGATTAGAGATGTGAAATTAACAGTATGTAACATTGAAAAGTGCCAAGTAATGTCATCCCGCTTACTATAAGATCATCCTCGAAAATTCATAATTCTTCTCCCAATTATACATCTGCACCCAGCACTTGATAGACCGAGTTGTATGTACCTTCTTCTCTGAGGTGTTTTAGGTAGCTTTCATCCACATTTTTGCGTTTTATTTTACAGTAACTGCAATACATTAACTATCCCTTCCTACTCTAGCTTATCGTACTGAGCAATGTATGAAACTTGTATTGTGAGCACTTCCTGTGCTATTTGCCAATTCATGAAGAATCGCTTGTTTGTTTTCCTCACTTGTAAGTCGCTTTGGATAAAAGCGTCTGCTAAATGACTAAATGTAAATGTATTTCATAATTGATAAAAAATGATAAACACACACTCATTGTGTTTTCATGTTTTATAGGGACATTAACCATTTTTATTCTGAGCAAATTGCATGTTCTATCCCCTAGAAAATATTTATTTTCAAAAAAAAACATCACAGTATGATCTATAAGCTGTTTTCCTCACGGGGACCAAAAAATGTCCCCATAAAATGGGGTTTACCAGGACCCCACACACACACAAGAAGATGAACCACAACCAACTATAGTGTTTTTATGTATTGCCTATAATAAGTTCATTTGTATTGCAATATAAATAGACTTGTAACTTAGTGTCCATTAACAGGAACTTCATTATTCATTAAAAAAGGGCCTTAACTGGTCTGTTGGCTGGTTTTACAGGGGTTTGGGACACTATTTAGCTGGTCAGACTGGGAGACCAGTCAAGTTATGGTTTTTCTATCCCCATTTTCCTGTGACATAATGCATGTGGACTCTATTGCACCAACTGCATGAGAAAACAACAAGGAACCATTTACTAGTTATTTTTACCCCTCATCTAATGAAATACTGATGACACTTCGCATTGAATCTGTCTTGGGGAGCATAATAGCCCGTGGCTGAGATAATGACAGGTTAGCTCAACATGACATTCAGTTTTTTTTTTAGTTTTTTTTTTATATCAAGTAGCCTAACCCACCAAGATACTGACGCAGAACCCATGGGAGGGGGCATTAAACTTTCATCGTAACACTCTACGCGAATCATCCAGACATTGACACAACAATTTCTGTCTATAGCGCACGAAATTATTACGTCATTTTCGTTCACTTTCTAAGTGGTCGTCGTCACGGGAGAATATAAATGAACTGGTTATCCAAACGCAGCATTACTGGGGCCTCTACAAGCAATAAGTGTACGAGCAATTCCAGGAGTACTGATCAAGGAAGGTGAAGGGACGTCAGTCTTTATATGGGCGTTATGTGCCTCGTGTGGAGAAACAGATTAGTCGTATCCATGATTCTGGTTGTTGTGCTCTGTGATGTGTATGCATCAGACGCACAACCAATTGGAAAAGTTTATCCACGCGGAAATCATTGGGCTGTTGGTGAGTGAAAATCATATTTTTAATTTTGCAAAATCTAAAACAACTATAATTTTGTGCCATCGTGTGTGTGTGAGCCGAGTAAATTAAATATTTAAATTTAAAGTATGTTTTAAAAATCCAAAACAGAAGGTTCTCTGCATTTACATTGGTTACTTTAAAAAAAATAAATAAAAAAAAAAATTATTAAATGAGTGAATGTTCACAGTCAAAGTTTTATATGTCAAATGTGCAACTACAATTGTCAACTTAAATGTACTTTTCTACGTATTATATCAAAATAAGTAGTAAGATGTGTACAAAAGCAGACTGTAATAAAATATAAAGGTATTAAATTACAAAATGAAATGCAAAATATCAAATTTAAAGTAGTACGTGCATATGCCAGAAGAAATTAAGTTTAGAAACAAACATGCAGATCTAAAGGACCTATAATGTAACCTCTTTTAATCTCCAAAGATCCATATATGAAAAAAAAGGGTTTTGAATAAAAAGAGGTTTGTTGCTGAATCTTAGAAGCTGCAAACCATTAAAAAACTGAAGATCAATAACACTACAGGCAATAATAACAAGAAAAAGCACTTGATTAAACATACCAGTGGTAGATTATTGAGTAAATTTATTAGATAAGAATTTCTGGAGTGATTGCAGAATACTCAAGTGTCACTTAAGCTTCGAGACTGATGAGGGAAAGTGGATCCATGTGGTGTAATGAGCAGACTAACAGCCATATCTTAACTGGATGAAAATAGGAGGTGTGCAACTGGCTTTTTGTTTGTTTCTGAGATTAATTTGTTTAAACATAGAGAGATCATCAGGTAAAATATGATATGCTCTTTTGATTCTGATTTTGAGTCTGAATTCATTCTATTGAAGTTTATTGTATTCTATTGTGTTCTATTCAGCATGCCCATCAGTCTATCTTGAAATGATTTTGGATTGTTTTGCCTCACATTTTGGTTGCACATTAATACCAGACTAGATTCAATATTTGTGTTTTCAAGATATACATCAGCTGCATTGTTAGGATTTTTTTCTGTGTAATGTATAATAAAAGGTCAACCTAAATCTGACTGACTTTGGAGGCTGTGGTCTTCAGCGTCCTTGCCCCCGCCTCCCATGACGTTAGCTCTGGTTCGAATCAGTGTAGGTAGGACCAGTCACATTGGTGCCGTGACCCGTATAGGAGTGAGGTTTAGAAGAGTGAATATAACGGAGGCTAGCCAGTGAAAGATCTGGGCAGTTAAACTTCAATCTCCTGGCCCCGAGAGGCGCACTAGCAACTGACACTTGAGGCTACGGTTTTCAGCATCCTTGTCAGTGCACCCTTTTCCTTGTACGAATTCCGGAGCGGTACGAGTAGGACCAGTCACATTGGTGCCGTGACCCGGATAAGAGTGAGGTTTAGGCCTCAGTTACACTCTGCGCAGGTAAAGCTCAATATCCTGACATCGAGAGGCAAACTAGTGACCGACACAGTCTTTAGCATCTTTGTTAGTGTTCGTTTGTTATGGATCCCACTCGGAGCAGTGCAAGTAGGACCAGTCACATTGGTGCCGTGACCCAGATTGAGTGAAGTTTAGGGGAGTGAGTGTAACGGAGGCCGGCTAGTAAAAGAGCTGAGTATAGTGGGTGGGAGTAGCACCGGTCACACTTTGCAACCTCTTAAAATCCATGTTGTGTGAATATGGTCTGTGTTCAGTTATGGTCTATGGTCAGTCATATATATATTAAAATCATGGATTTTTCTTAAAATCAGAGTAACAATCAGCCTATAATGACCTATGATTGTTTTAGGGCACTTAATGGGCAAGAAAAGCACAGATGAGCTGGTCAGACCAGAGGAATCAGAAGGTGATGACGGGACTTTTATGACGACCTCAGATCTGCAGCTGGAAAGATTCAACAAACATCTCCTGCCGTCACTCCTGTATGCGCTCATGAGAGGACGGACAGAAGCAGAGAGAATGCAGGAGGGCATGGAGGAGATCAATGTTTCTAAACTCTTCCAGCACATTCTGACAAAGAGACGTCAGTGGGAAGAAGATCACGAGAGAATCAGACAAGTCAAACTGGTGAGAACATAGGAAGTAATTCCTTAGACTTGTTATTACTTACTGTAATTAAATTACTTTTCCATTGAAAAAGTTAAGTAAGGGATTACTCTTATTTTTTCTGTAATTTAATTATAGCTACTTTTGATGTAATTGCATTGCACTACAGAAAAATTGTGTATTTAAAGGGTTAGTTCACCCAAAAATTATGTCATTAATTACTTACCCTCATGTCGTTCTACACCCGTTTTTTTTTTTTTTAATAAAATCCGATGGCTCGGTGAGTCCTTTATTGCCAGCAAGACAATCAACACTTTCAGATGCCCAGAGAGGAACTAAAACATGTTTAAATCAGTTCATGTGAGTACAGTGGTTCAACCTTAATATTATAAAGTGACGAGAATAATTTTTGTGCGCCAAAAAACAAAATAATGGCTTTTCAACAATATGTAGTGATGGCCGATTTCAAAACACTGCTTCACAGTGCTTTTGATTTGAATCAGTGGTTCGGTTTGCATATCAAACTTTGGCGCTCCGAGCCACTGATTCAAAACAAAAGATCCGTAAAGCTTCAAAGCAGTGTTTTGAAATCGGCCATCACTAAATATAGTTTTTATGGCACACAGAAAGTACTCTTGTCACTTTATAATATTAAGGTTGAACCACTGTACTCACATGAACTGTTTTAAGTATCTTTTTAGTAGCTTTCTGGGAATCTGAAAGTGTTGATTGTCTTGCTGGCAATAGAGACTCATCGGATTTCATCAAAAATATCTTAATTTGTGTTCTGAAGATGAACGAAGGTCTTACAGATGTCGAACAACATGAGGGTGAGAACTGATTTTCATTTTTGGGTGAACTAACCCTTCAACATCAAAATTTTACAACGAATGTTTTTTAATGTTAACTCCCTTTAAATACTTTGGTCATTTCAAGAGAATAACACATGCATATTTCTATTATTTCTATGAAAGATTTAAAAGATCAGTTTCATGTATCCTTGTATTGCTCAACTGGTCGAGGTTGATATATAGTAATCAGTAATAAGTAATGCAGTACAGTAATCTAATTACACTTTTGTAATTAGTAGCTAAGATAAGGTAAATGTCATTTGTTTCTTATATAAGAATGTTTCTTTTATATATATATATATATATATATATATATTTCACACACAGATTGATGACTTGTTAAAGGCTTTAAGAGTGCAGGATGACGACGAAAGCTGAGGACCGACTGGACGAAAGACTGGCAACTTGCTCTGTCGAATACAAATCTCTTTATTAAACAACATATAAATAAGCATGTTATATTTTTGTATGTCACTATCTCAATGAAATACACATAAACTGAGTGTCATCATTATGTATAGTTTAAGCTATTGTTTTATAAATGATTTCACATCATAGTAAGCATTGTAGTCATAGTTCAACTGACTAATATTTAATAAACTTTAACTTGTTGGGCCATCTGCAGTTTATACAAATGACAGTGTGCTCTCTTGCATTTGAAACGTCTTGGCTGTATGAGTGTGTGTCGTAGAAGAGTAAAAAGTCTGAAAGTAAATGTATTACTTGGTCATAATTGATCTCTTGAGATGGCTGGCCATAAACCGCCTATTAGTCAAGCAGTCACTTAACAGAGGAAGGCAGGTGACAGGAAAGCTCTTCACCGCACGCTAATGACCATTTGAATAACTAAATCACAACCTCTGCATTGTCTGTGACAACTGGCAGGAAATTGTTGATGGTCTAGCTGTCTCGCTGTTCTCAGCTGTCCGCGCGCAATAATGGCTCCAATTATACACACTGATGTTTCTAACAATGAAAAATGTCAATTGGAGCCACTTTCATTTGGTTAAGTTCATCTGCTTGAATCTGATGTGTGCTTTTCTCATTTGTCACAGATGAACGACCACTAATTGACATTCGGCATACCTGTGGCCTCTATCAAATCTGAATCTAATTGCATCGTTGATAAAGTTATTGCAAAAAATGCCAAATGTCAGATGTCAGATGATAGTCGGGATGTGTGTTCATGCAGATGTAAACTGATGCGTACGGGTGCTTCGAATGATCCTAACCGGTAATGCAAAACAACTACATGAAATTTTTGAAATAATCTTGTTCCTTATTGATATAAAAATACAAAGAGAGAAAATGTATATTCTATTTTTGGTTGTCAACAACATGAAGTGCTTTAAATATTACCTTACGTCAGGCTTTCTCAGACTTGGGGTTGGTGATGAAACTGCAATGAAAAGCTATTAAGTAATTAAATGATTGAAAAAAATCATTAAAATTGGATAATCAATTAATTCTGAATAATTTACTACCACTGAGAATAATTAATTAAAAAAGTAACTCAGTCTGTATTTTAACACGAAAAATATAATCTAATTACAAGTACTTAATTGTTAGAATCTGATTAAGTAATCCAGATTACATGTAATGAGTTACTGCCCAGCACTGATTGTAAAGACATTGGTCGATTACCGCACAGTGTGGGCGGAGAAGCGGAGTTCCAGACGCATCCACTAGATGGCGGCAGAATCAAGGAGAAGCGCCACAGAAACCTCTGCCGCTCTGCGTGTTCACAGTATGATGACTTTCTCATGGTAACCCGTGATAACTGAAAAGTAAAAAGAATCATTTATATTATAAATAGCGATTTATACAATAAACACTTCATTATAAAAAAAAAAAATTTAGAATATATAAGTTCCCTAACAATGAAATTTTGTAGCCGATAGCAATGAAAGTTAATTTATAATAAATATGGATCAAACACATAATTGATGGAATATATTTTTAGTAGTTTTAGTTTAAGAACTAAAAAAGTTTAGTATGATATAGCTCAATAACGTCAACAATTTGAATAACCATTAAGAACTATTAGAGACAGATATTTTTATGAGCTTGTCTTTATTATAAAATACAAAAATCATCTGTACAATGTGAAAACATACATCGAAACGTCATGGAAAGTGGCTTAGCTGCATTGTACAATACTTAACAGTGAATAACCCCTGGCCATTTTTAAAGGCATAATTGAAATTTTGAACGGGACAAATGTGATTCAGTAAAATTAAATGCATGCATTTATAATGCAAACATTATTTGATTGACATTTCTCTCTTTAAAAGGTTTTTTTTTTTTTTTTTGGTCCAAAAAGTGTTGAATTGTATGGGAACTGTATTGAACTCTTGATAAAAAATACAACAAAAAAGACAGTAATGTAACTCTGGGAGGTTTATGAAGCACAAACAAGACGTGAAAACAACTTTCAGGACCAAACAGAGTCTGATTTAGAAAGTTAAAGGAGATGCAAACAAGTCTCTGTCCAGCATCATTCTCAGTCTACCACGTCTTCCCTATAGACTGGATGTGTTCCTTAGCTTTCATTCTTAGCGAGGCGATACTTGTGTTTCGTGGGTCTGCCTCTTCTAGTGAAAATTTATCCATAAACCCCGAGCACTGATACGCTGGTGGAGGGGGGCACACCGCCCCTATGTGGGGCAGAGGGTGGTTGAGCGTGGATGAGCTGAGGAACTGTGGAGGGGTGTAGCTGGCTGGTACACCCTGCTGAGGGGTGATGAAGCTGGGTAGGGACTGCAGGGGAGAGCTGGAGGAAGAGATCGGTCCAGTGAGCCAGGGCTCCAACGGCAGACCGCTACCCAGAGACAGTGGCCCTGATCTGGGGATGGACAGCATGGAGGACTCCTGCAGCTTGATGGAGCTCACCTCCAGTTTCTCTTGACGCCGCCACTTTGCACGGCGGTTTTGGAACCACACCTGAAACGTGACGTAAGAAGGGATTTAGTTTATAAAAGTAGCACATTTTGAAAAGTCCCATTGTGAGAGAAGTAAAAAATGTAAGTCGAAAAATATTACTTAACATCACTTAACCAGTTTAAACTAACTAAACTTTTTATGGGTAAACTGTAAACGATTATTTTCATGATTTGTTATCACAACCTTTTTTTCTTTTGTCAAATCAACTTAAATAATTAATGTGGTTCAGATGACATAATATTAAGAGTTTCTATTTTTTAAACCAACCTCCACCTATTTTTTTTATTTCAATGAACTGAAAATTTTAAGGCAACTTACTTTCTCTTTTTTTTAAGTTCAGATGACATAATACTCCACTCAACCTCCACTCAAATTTTTAATTTCAATGAACTCAAAATTGTAAGGCAACTTACTTTTTTTTAAAGTTAAACCAACAATAAATAACTCTTCATGGTAACAATTGAAGGTTACCACTTTTGACAGTGTACACGTGCAAACATTTATGTTTCAATAATTTATGTTTATAATTACATTGTGTATTTATATTTAAACGTTCTTGGTAATTATTTATGGTTCGAATCAGAATTTGCTCGGCATTATTTGAAACCACATAAAATTTGACACATTTTAGGACTTTTTCCCCACACACCCTAAAAATCCTGGGTCAAAAATAACTCATAATTTTAACCCAACACAAATAACCCAGAAAATGGGTTGAAGAAATAACCCAGGAGTTTTTAGAGTGCAATAATCAGAACATAAAATTGTAATGACATTTCTGGAAACACACAAGAAATAATATATCCATTTGCTGAACTTTGAAACCACTTTTAATTAGTTGACTTTTTTTTTTTGCCTTAAATTTGTACTATAAATATATATTTTAAAGGAACCAGTGACGAATATGTCAAATGACAGGTTTTGAACAGAGTCCTATAAATAAGGTGATCCCACTGCTGTGTCAATCTTATTCTCAGAAGACACAGCTCACGCGCTGCAGTGCTCACCTGGACTCGAACCTCGGGCAGGTTGACCTTGAGCGCGAGCTCCTCTCTGCTGTACACGTCAGGATAATGCGACTTCTCAAACGCCCTCTCGAGCTCGTGCAGCTGAAATGTGGTGAACGTGGTCCGGTTCCGCCGGTGCTTTTTCTTGGGATTTTCATCATCCGAAAATTTACCCCCATCCGCATCCGGTAGATCCGGACTGACCATGACGGCAGATCTACAGACACCTGTGCAAAAACAGTTTTCCTTGAGAAGTGTTCATATTTCAAATACAATTCTGGTATATTAATTATTTTTAACTTTAAAAAAGTCATATATATTTAACATCGTCATGTACTTAATTACTTTTTCTATTACATCTTTCTTCAAATAATTAAGAAGTCTTGTTCTTTCTTCCTCTCTTTTTTTCCTTTTTCATTTACAATAACTTTCAATAAGCTTTAATGGCCTATTTAAATGTGAACATTTCGATTATTAATGAATTGAGAACGAAAGGAGCGCCGCCGAAACCCCTGAAACTTTGCGCAGCTGTTTTACTCACCTTCGAAGTTTTTGGAGTTCTTCGAGTCCTTTTTGGGGGACAACAAGTGCTCAGTGTCTTTGACTGGCTTTCCTGATCCATAGGAAAACGCCGTGTGGAACATATTCTCTCCTTTAAATCCCAAAATGGACTCAATGCTGTGGATCCTCGTTTGGGACCCCGGACTGCGACCCAAGCGCGCGGATGGGGAAAGACGCTCTTCCATGTCTTGGGACTGTGATCCAACAAGCCTCATCGAACGTTTTGATTGGGAAAAAGACAAAGTATGGAAAGCTCAGCTAAGGAATTTCCGTTTTATAGGCTATATTTCCTAATCAATGCACTCAGCAGCACATCAGTAGTCCAGACTGTCCCGGCAGAAGCGAGTCATGCAGCTTTCTCCAGTGGTCCTGCACACACTGAGGATGCAGTGGCCCCCAGGGGCCTTATATGGATCCCCTCGACCGGGATTCTATTGTGTGAGTGACATCCCCTTCGACACGTCAAGAAACGTCAGATTGGCCAGGGTGAGGGATGTAGTGTTGTCCCTGAGCAGAGCATTTAACTCCTCCCAGAGATTCTTGCGGGCATAATGGCAGCTTTATAAACCGCCTTACATAAATCTTAAATAATCTTTTCCCACTCCAGATGTCTTGATCATGATGGCCTGTGGAAATGAGGGGAACTGGGGCTGGGATTACATCTTTAAGGCCGAAACAGATCAAAATTACAAGATCTCTGCACGCGCAAAATGTCATTAAAAACGTCAGTTTACAAAAACGCTCCTTTTTTTTTTTATATGTATTTTTTTTTTTTATGTATTAGTAGGTAATCCATTGGCAATGTTCTTATCTTACTGTGCATTAATAAAAAAAAACAAATAAATAAATAATAATTAAAAAAAACGCTCGGGAGCGCGTGCACCAAACTAGTCGTTTTATAAATTAATTAAAATGTTAAAGAAATAATAATAATAATAATAATAATTAAATGACAGGGCGCATTTAAAAAAAAAAAACTGGTGAAATCACTGTCATATATTATCACACCCTCCTCACGTGACAGTTTCTGTTTAGAAATATTAAGGATTTACAGGACAAAAAATGTAACGAAATTGCCAAGTATGTGAGAGTAATGCACGGGTTTATATATCTATAGTGTTCCCTTTATATTTACCATGAAAATGAAAATGAAAGAGTAGGCCTACATTGTTGTCTGCTTGAAATTATTATTATTATTATTATTATTATTTTTTAAAGATAATAGACTTTAAACTTTAATTTGTGCGGATATTGTTTCATCAAAGTCTGAGGCACAGCGCAATAAATAAGTAAGTTTGCCAAAATAATGATAATAATAAAAAATAAAACACTGAGTTACGGACAGAGGTAAAGGCGAAAATCTTCTAGCCTATGGAAATAAAATAGTAGCAAAAATAACAAAGTAGGCTATGGTAAATGGACTGCATTTATATAGCGCTTTCACAGTTCATGGACACTTCGACAGGTGGAAGCGGGGATTGAACCACCAACCTTCTGGTGGATGGACAACCTACATGAACCACTGAACCACTGCCGCCAAAGTTGTGAATGACACAATATTACAATATGGCTATTCAGAATAGCCTAAAAAGGGCAAATTGGGAGGCTATTGGTAATAATGATCATATTTAACTATCATAAGTTTTGGTGATGAAACATTACCAGTCTAAAACGATAAAACACCAGCAAGAACTACTTTCGAGCATGGAGGGGTTTCGACCATTAGAGGATTTTGTTACATGAACAAAACACGATCTCAAGCAGCAAGCGCGCGACCCCTGAGAGCTAGCCCACAATTGAGGTGCAGTTAATTGGAAGAATTTGCAAACTTCCTCAATATTGAATGGAAACGTGTAATTAGCTCCGAACAAAGATTGACAGCAGTCTGATAATCCACAGGACACACGCTGGTTTGAAGGGATTACACACTTTCCCCCCTCTATCCAAAACAGCTCAAATCCTTTCAACTGCTTGGCTTTCCCCTAATTACAACAGATAATGTTGGTATTCCGAGATTTATTCAAAGATACACATACACGCACACACATACTTGAAAAACCAAAATACACTGCAAAATACAAGATTATGTGTGTTGGAATCTGTTGATTAAGTCTTCAAGAAAGACTAATTTCAACGAATGTGTTGAACATTATTATTTTTTTTTTAAAATATTCAGATAACTCAACATTGAGAATTATCATGTATATTTACAGGAAAGGGAAATACACTTTTAAGTAGACCTAAGTATATTTGGTTATACTGTAATTATATATTTAAGTACTGAGTAATATATTAAGTAACTACATGTACTTATTATAGGTTTAGGGTTTGGATTTGGGGTTAGTTGCATGTAATTATGCATAATTTATAGTTGTAACAACATGTAACAATGACACTGTAAAATAGTGTCACTGTATATTTTAAGGTGACACAGTTACAGTTGTGTACTTAGTAATAACTTAATTGCAAGTAATTAACCCTAAACCAAACCTAAGTCTTTGTATACTTAATTAATATTACTCATTACTTATTTGGGTATGCACGACATAACTACGCATCTTAAAATAAAGCGTTACACTTTATTTTAAGGTGTCTTGGTTACAGCGTAATTATACATTTAAGTACCGAGTAATATTAAGTAACTACATGTATACTTACTATAGGTTTAGGGTTAGTTGCATGTAATTATGCATAATTTATAGTTAATACTATAGTAACTGCATGTAACATGTAACAAAAAAGGGTTACTAAATAAAGTATAACCTGCTTTTCTACCCACAATAAGGGTTTTTAATAACCCTTTCAGTTTGTCTTTATCTTTTTGTAAATTGTGAACGATTTTTTTAAAGTGCAAATATTCCATCAATAAATTTAAGGTCATATAATGCAGATTATATGTTACTGTGTCTAGTGAAGGAATTTAACTTGTCTTAGACCTTGTAATCCTATTAACAGGTAATCTTTTAAACTCCAAATACAAGCTTCTTCTTTTTTTTTTAACAATCCTGAATTTAAATTATTTAATTTATTTTCTTCAGTCATCTGGTGTTGCTAAATAAATCTTTTTTTTTTTTTTTTCTGGCCTTTTTTTTATTGGATTTGCTTGTTTTCTTGCATGAAATAAAATATTGACAACATGATGTTACGGCCTAGAAAATCTCAGACATGTTTTTATTTTGAACACAAATGCCCTACAGACCCAGAGTTTTTAATCGTCTGTTTTATTCATCTGTTTATACATGAGACATCAATCTTTGTTCATGCCTATTGACCTCACACAAAAAGTTAATACATAAGACTAAAGAATCCTAATGAGCATTACAATATCATATGCGTCAATGGTCAGCTGTCTAGAAAAGAAGAAATAACAGCATCACATTCATCTCAAACCCTTGTGCAAAAAAGCAGGAGGGGGAATAAAACAGAGCTTCTCCGCCTCTGGTTCAAGTCAGTATACGATTGTTAGATATATTTACAGGTAAATATTGCAACATATGCACAAAAAAGAGGAGGAAACGGACTACAACATCATTTATTCAAACAAAACATACAAAAGAAACAGCAAAATTGGGGCCAAGCAAATGACATTCAGAGAAGCCGAAAAGCTGACCTAGAATCAGATGTTGTAGCTTTGAGAATTAAAAACTTGGGTGAGACTTTGGAAACACTGAACAATAAGGTCTCATATGTTAACATTACTTAACATGAATGAACTATGACCAATATATATATTTTTAAACCATTTATTAACCTTTGTTAATGTTAGTTAATACAAATACAACCATTCATTGTTAGCTCCTTTAATCAGTACAATTTTTACATTTAAAATGTAGGCCTATTAGTAATTATTTAGGTTAACTAAGATGAATAAATTATGTAAAACTCAATGAGTTACGGTAAGTCAAACCATTTGAGGAAACCGATTGCCTTAAAGCAATTTAGGTTTTAAAATAAATATGAGTACTGCGAACTCATAAACATTCAGTTAAAGTCACTTATATTTTAGTGTTGGTTTAGTCAATAGAGTTAACTCAACTTAAAGATTTTAAGTTTGTTCCACTCATTCAGTTTGAATTCACAGAACAAATCTGAGTCTTAACAACCATAAAGCTACTTAAATGGTTTGAGGAAACTGATTGCTTTAAATGGTTTAAGTTCATCAAACTCAAAGTAATAAAGTTACATAAGACTAAGCAAAAACTAACATTTGTACAAAGTAATGATGACAGAACAGCAGTTTCATTGCCAGCTGTTGGTAACAAATGAAATTTATTGTAAAGTGTCGCCGAAACTTCACCAGCAATCAATCAATGCGGAGGGAAAATTAAGATTTTGTTATTTTCTTCCAAAAGAGACCCGGGCAGGGTTTCTTGAAAGCATCATTGATCTTAGAGACCATTAATGGTTCTACAATCTACTTAGGCTTACAATGCTTTTGGGAAACACAGCCCTGGTTTGAAGAAATGCATAAATTTGCTAAATCCCTACATGACAGAACACTTCTCCTCAGCCTTGGACTTCATCTCTGTCAGTGTAGCGCTGGCTTTCTCTTTTAACTGATCCATGTCCATGTTCTGTAAGTTCTGCATCTGCCCCAGGATGGAGTCCTTCTCCTCCTCCTCTGTGGCGTCCTCATCCACCATCTTCAGCAGCTCCTCTGGAACGTCCACATCATCTCCTGCCATCTGGAGCATGTTGTCGTCCTGCTCACTCTGAGGGAGAATTCCACAGATGGAGTCAGACAGGAGCACAAGCGCATATAGGCTAATGATTTTAAAACACATTTACATCAGTGTTCATAAATGCAAAAAACAAAGCAAAACAAAAAAATCCAATGTGGATCAGTTGGGCATTGCAGTTTTTTTTTTTTCAAACATCTCGACCAGTCTTACATTGGCTCAACCAATGAATTTCAGGGAGATTTGTCTGTTATATACAATTATAATTTTAATTCAATCTTAAAAATAAAAGGTTCTTGCATCAATACCATAGAACAATTCTTGTGCCATAGACATAGGACAATTATTTAGGACAATTCCTAAAAAAGATTTTTGAAGAACGTTTTGAGCAATGGAAAGGTTCCTTGGATGTTAAAGGTTCTTTACGGAACCATAGATGCCAATAAAGAACCATTATTTCTTTGCATGATGGTCAAATATGACCAATTTTTTTATTTCAATGAAACGAATGTACTATATTTTAGTTCAGTAATGTTTTTTATTTAATATTTTTGTAGTTTTAGGGGATTCTATGGTGTTAAATTATATTTATGCAGTAGTTATATTCCATTTATTACCTGTTAACCACTTTTTGAGAACTGACCTGAAAATGAAACTTCCAACCAAAACTGTTATAAATCTTGAACGCTTTGAAATGCAAATTTAAGTTTGATCTAAAGACGACGCTGGGCATACTTTTACTGAAGTGAATAAAAGTTCAAAAGTGGACTTAAAAGTTTAGTTTATTGATAGGAAAAATGCACAAAAATGCTACTTTTAATTTTAAATGAAATATACATTTTTCCAAAACATGTTTTACTGTAAATCTGTGATAAAATCAAAGCCATAAATCTAAAAAAGCTGTGTTCCAAACTTGAGGTTGATATATCAAAAAATTTGCTTTCAGTAAGAATTTGTTTGGGCGCAATACCAATAGTTTCCACTAGATAAAATTAGTTTCCTGTTCATTTCCAATGCGGCCATTTTTTAACACAAGGAGTACAAGTGTGTTTATTTTTTCAAGACCATTTAACCTTTGTGTGTGTGTGTGTGTGTGTGTGTGTGTGTGTGTGTTCACATAGCAAGTCCCCCCATTCCAATGAAGTAAAATATTCTAAAACCAAAATTATTCAATCAAAAATGACAAAAGAGGACCAGAGGAGTGGTACCAAACATTTTAGACTCATGTTAGCCATTTTGAATCACATATAGATTTAAGAGAAAAAATGAAGCTGAACAAAGACTTGCGCAGACCTCAGTTAACTCTCTTAATCTGGTTATCTTATTTATTGGAAGTGCCAAGAGCTCAAAACCACACGAAGCATCCATATGAGAGAAAATACATTCATCTGTATGTGTGTTTGTGTGGCAGACAAATGCAAATTAGGAATTCTAGAGATAGTTTCAACAAGTTATTTTCAACCTTATGAATATTTGTTACTGTAGGTGTCATAGCGATATGACTTTCCATTTTAGTAAGGTTCAAAAATTTTGGGGCCAGTTTTTATCTACATATTTTAAAGCATTTAAAACATTTTTAATCAGCAAGGATGCATTAAATTGATCAAAAGTCATGTTACAAAATAATTCTTTTTCAAAATAAATGCTGTTCTGATGTGAAGCAGCACAACCGTTTTCAACATTGATACTAATCAGCATATTACAATGGTTTCTGAAGGATCGTGTGACACTGAAGACTGGAGGAATGATGCTGAAAATTTGCATCACAGTAATAAATTACACTTTAAAATACATTCAAATAGAAAACATTTGTTTTAAATGACAATAATATTTCACAGCATTACTATATATTTTGATTAAATAAATGCATCCTTGATTAGTCTATAAGAGACTTCTTTCAAAAACACGTAGTGTATATGAACAATCTTACATTTCTGATTATGAAAAAAGTTTAAGTGAGTCGTTGTCTGAAAAACATTTATTAAAAATGAGTTATTTTTGTGCACGAGAAGGGAGGGGGGAGCAAAGTGGCTCTTACTTTAGGAAGTCTGTATTTTTCTCGTAGACAAACCCTCAGAGTCGCCCTCTCTGCTTTCTTGTGTAAGAAATCTGCGTCTCGCTCCATTCTGTGGATCAAAAATGTTTTTAAAAACACGTTATCACGTGCTAAGAAAAACACTGTGTATTAATCCATTTTTTAATTCTATGTAATACAGTGGATACTAATCGTGATTTTCATGTTAAAAAAACATACCACCGTAAACATGTATAATTCACAGGAAAACATGCATTGCACAAACATTTTGTTTTAAAATCTGTGCGTGACAGAACACTGCCGCGGCGGTAGAATGAAATGACCTCCGGGGTTTAGCTTTACAGCTTAATTCAAGATAAAGAGCTTCAGGATGCTTATGGCATTGTTCAGGCAGTGCATCGACTATACTTGAAGCAAAGCTAGTTTACCAGCAACAACTAGATAATAAAAACCTTTGGGTGTTTGATCTGAAGCTACACAAAGATTTCTAGATGTAATCTCACAGAAGACATGTATGAATCCTCTGTTTTTAACCTGGTCATATTTCTACTTAAGTGAGCCTGCTGATGCTAGCGGTTATCTCATCTCACTTGAACATGAATATCATCAAGTCTTGGGATTAAAATGGCAATAGTTGCAATCATGCCTTTCTCTGTACAATTTGATCTGTATGATTATCGTCTCAATATGAAAGGTAACAGTCTTTTAGATAAATATGTCAAATACAGAACCACAAACAGTGTATATAATATAATGTAGTGTTAGATCACAAAATTAGTAAAACATAAATAACTCCGTATTTTTCTTCAAAATGTATCTTGTTTGCATGTACTTTTTATGTATAAAACGCAATCGCAATTGGAACCAAAAAGCTAATGATTTTTATTACCGGAATGAGTGACATCATTCCATGGATTAATCTGCTTATCTAATCATATTCCCCACAGTAAAAATTAATTGTTGTTGGTTACCTGGGTGCCTTAACATTTTGAGTTCATTGAAATTAAAAAATTGAGTTAATACAATGAAGGCAATTGGTTTAATCAATAGAAACCACTTTAATTATTGAAGTTGATTTGACAAAAGAAATAATGTGATAACAAATCGTTCTTTACAGATAAACACTGAATTTCAGTACGTCAAAAAGATGTGTTTTTAGATCTCAGACTTCAACTGATACCTGCGACAATTAAATATCGCCTATACCTTTTTAACAAAAAGCAAAATGGAGAAGGAAGGAAGGAAGGGATCTAAATATGCAGACGCTCAACATTCTCAATACTTTCATTACTCCGATGCTACCATGATTGTTTCTAAAAATAGCATTATCCAGATCAACAAGGCTAGGATAACCCGCACTAAGCTCTGCTCTTAGGGCTGATTAGCACCTAGCATCTGACGCTTACTCTCTGATACCAACATGGCGTCTGCTCGTCTTTAATCGTCGACATTATCATCTATTTCACATCCCGAGATAGTTAAGGTACATGAATACATTACTTTGGAGAATAACAGATTTATGTGCTTGCGTCACGATTCATGTTGCTCCATGTTAAGCTGTACTTTGCAATGGACATCAGTGCAGCTTTTAATCTGAACATCCAAACAGTGTTTTTGTAATGCATCATCACCTTTAAGGATGGAACATACTGAAGTACCCAAATCTTACTTGCTAACAGCGTACATGTTGTGGGGATTATTAATGCATTAATCTAACTAAGAACCGAACAATCTCCAAAAAATATGGAACAAAAGATGCCATACAAGATGCCATTTGCAAGATTTTCCATTTACTTTGTCAAGGTCATTAAAGGCTAAGGTCATTATGCAAGCATAAAATAGGGCCAGAGAGGCCCAAACTTTACTTACTTTTCCTCCACTAGCTGTTTCTGGTACTCCTCATATTCTTCTCTAGTCATGCCGGCAGCCGCTGCAGGGTCCTTGGGGGTCTCCTCCTCAGCCTTTTCCTCTCCTCCTCCAAGTCCCATTCCCTTCAGAGGGTTGGGAACCATACTTTTGATTAAAAATGCCATTATGTACCCTTTTGGAGTACCTAGCTTGAAGCCAAGTTGTGATTTGTTGAACTCCTTTGGTTAAATTCCTTAGTTTCCAGTAGAGATGTCCCTCAGATGGATTGTTGGTGGTCTAATTGGAGCTAGGCTAACCGACCTGTCTGTCTGTTATCAAGGACACACTGTTGACAACAAATGGCGGCCAGGGAAAAAAAAAAAAAACGTTTATGGTGCTGCCATAATCTGGATTAAGATACGGCCGTCTACTCTGAGAGGCAGATGGCTGTGTGCTTTCTCTTTTCCACACAATAAAAGTGAAAGAACCCAATGCATTTATCAATCATAAGCTCTAACTAGGGGGGAAAATATCAGTAGAAGACAACGATCAGAGAGAAAACTATCAATTTTGTGTTTTGGAGATTAGGTTGGCCTCCGCCATTGACGTCACATTGGCTGTATCCACCCACTGCTAATCACATTACTTAATGAGGGACTGACCAATGCAGCTGGTTCCCAGATTTTCCATTTATACCCCTTCTGAGCCCAAAGAAGCACTACTACAGGATTACAAACCTGTTGATCAGGTTCACATGATGTGGAGATGAAGATGAGAAGCTTGAAATTTATACACCATATTTACGTGCAAACAACCAGGAGGTGTTTCAGCAGTTCTTGTCTGTTGAGCTGATTCAAGAAAAACAGATAATGGTTATTAAGCATGAGATGAAATACATCTAGAAAAAAACAACAACAACGAAGTGCCACTAACCATGGATTTATGGTGGTTTAGTAGGTCTCCCAAAGTGAACAAACTGGTCTTCAGTGTTCTAACTGGTCTTCCAGACTGGTCAACATGGTCTTCAGGTGGTCTAGTTCTTCTCCCAGTCTGGCAAAGATGGTGTTCAGCTCATTTAGCAGAGTGAGATGATCTTCCAGATTGACTAGCTAACAAACGCCCAAAACCTTTCTAAATCCTTTAAACTTGACCAACCTGGTGGCAGCTTACAACTTTTAACTGTTAGATTTTGCACTGTTTAAACAAGGAATAGCTCATTTCAGGCATTGAATTGGCCAAGTAGCATATTAAAGGTCTTGTTTAATTTGATTTTTTGCAGTTGTTAAGCACCTCAGGTCAATTAATGTCGCAGTTTTGACTATTATCCTTCAAAACAACTCTTGAATTTTGTGCTCTCGTTTTGTGATGTGAATATCTCCCTTTTAAAGCTTTGACACAATGATTGTCCTGTGGTAAAAAAACATCTTAACGGTCTAAGGTGGTGTACCTCAGACTGATTTAAGCTGTTATTTTACCACAAGACAATCACAACTTGTTAGATTTTGTATGGTTTAAACAGGAAATAGTTCAGTTATCAGGTTTTGAGTTTGCCAATTAACATATTAGCATGTAGCATATCTCTCACATTGAACTGCAAATGTCCTTTTTGTACAATACACACTAAGCATCTTCGATTCTCGAATTCCCCTGACCTTTGTGAATAAACTCAACAATTATTGATGCTTAGTCCTCCAAAATGACTCTTGAATTTTGCACTCTCATTTTGCAAGGTGATAATCTCCCTTCAAAGCTCTGACACAATGATTGTCCAGTGGTTAATGTGGGACAGCTACAAATGTGTGTTCCTACAAACTCCCATGACTCTTGCAAAAAATATTTGCAGTTGATTAATTCAAAGCACCTCCGGTCAATTCATCATGCGGTTTCACTATTGTCCCACAAAACAACTCTCATTTTGTGAGGTGATTATCTCCTATTAAAGCTCTGACACAGCCACAACTGAAGCAGACATTGCCTGTCCAAGGTGAAGACACTTAAAGCAATAAGGACACCATTGTGTTCCCCACAGTCCATTATGGGTCTATTGGAAACATAAATATGGCGTAAACAACTTATTCCTAAAGGGAAGGTCACTTAAAGAGTGAATTGTTGTGCACAAAATTCTTAAAATTTGAATTTACATGAGGGGACAATATGGTTGCCTTGGGAAGACGATCTCTATTCATACAGGTAGTGCAATAAAATGAGTGAGGAACAAACGCAAATAGAAGCAAAACACCTTAAAGGGTTAGTTCACCCAAAAATGAAAATTCTGTCATCGTTTACTTACCTTTATGTTGTTCCTGTATGAGTTTCTTTCTTCTGTTAAACGCAAAAGAAGATATTTTGACAAATATAGGTAACCAAACAGTTGATGGTACCAATTGACTTCCATAGTAGGGGAAAAAAATACTATTGAAGTCAATGGCTACGGTCAACTGTTTGGTTACCAGCATCCTTCAAAATATTCTTTTGTGTTTAACAGAAGAAAAAAAAAAAAAACTCATACAGGTTTGGAACAACATAAGGGTGAGTAAATGATGACAGAATTTTCATTTTTGGGTGAACTAAACCCTTAGCAGTAATAATAAATTAAACCAAATTGTTATATATGAACTTATTAAAATGTATTGGGGATCATTTGAGTTTGTTCGCAATTGAGCCAGTGAGTTTGTGCTGGATTGAATGCACAGCAAGGTGGGATGGAGTGACAGATGTGCTAAACGTACGCACCATCCCTCCATGTAATCCCTTGAAAAGGGAGAGGAGGGGGTGGGGTAGAGAGCGAGATTATGCAATCAAGATGAAGCATAGATCAGTAATTGAGAGTGAAGAGGGACAGAGGGAGGGAACGGCTGTTGGATTATAAACACTAAGAAGCATTGCCATATCCCAGCACAACACTCTGTCACAAATGGATGCTAGTAAAGAGGATGCTGACAGCCAGCAGCATCCAAACAGTGATTCCATGACTTACTGTGCATAATGATTTATTAATATTGCGTATGATTTTAACTTTGTAGGCTACATCATGTAGGCTGTATTTAACATCAGTGATTATCTGCTTATGGAAGCCCGTTTCTGCCACTGAAAAAAAAAAAAAAAGATTTTTCTCACAATTCTGACTTTTTTTTTTTTTTTTTTTTCACAGAATTGCGAAATATAAAGTCAAAATCGTGTGATATAAACTTGCAATTGCGAGTTATAAAGTCAGAATTCTGACTTTTTTTTAATATCTCATAATTGTGACTTTATAACTCGCAATTGTGACTTTATATTTCGCAATTGGTGACTTATCACGCAAATCTGAGAAAAAAAAAGTTGAGAGATAAAATAAGCTTTTTTTCAGTGGTAGAAAAGGGCTTCCAAATCTGCTGACTGGTCAGGATGCTCTTTAAAAAAAAAAAAAAAAAGATAGCAGCACAGAAAACATAATATAATACATAAATATAATATAATAAACATATAATATAATTTAATAAAAAAGCCTAACAAGTAAGCTACATTTCTAATATTTCCCATAAATGAAAAATACTTTTCCTTTTTTTCAAAACATTCCAGATTGTAATCGCTCCCTTTCCTTTTCCTCGCTATTGACAGAAAGCCTTTAAACCAACATGCAATCAGTTGTTTGTGATGATTGGAGCTGAATAAAGGTGGAGAAAGTGTGCTAAAGCCCTCTGTCTCTGATCTAATCCTTAACGATGGCCCGGGTCATAGAAGCTTCTATGGAGCAGCACTATGGCTCACGGCTGGGTTCCTTACATAATCCCCCGGCATGAGGCCGTTCCTGTCAGACAGAGTTACATCCGCATCCAGGAGCTCAACGCTTCCATCCACACTGAGCAGTGAATTATTACAATATATTCTTGTAACAGGCAGAAATGGCCTATGAAAACTTTTAAGAACGTATAATCTTTGGCAGGTTTATGACTGAATGAAAGTTTTTGGGATGTGCTGGAGAAGACTTTACAGAGTGCTTGACTCTTGCATCTTGACCAAAAATGGACTTCTTGATGGAAATAACGTAACATTTATTCCATCAAGAGGTACATGTATTTACTTATGACAGATGTGATTAATCGATTTGACAGCACTAATAATAATAAACAAAATGTCCTGAAAATAAATATAATTTCTACTCCAAAAACCGCTTATGTATGTTGACAAAATGAGAAAACACAAAATGTCATTTGATTTGTTTTATGTAAATTGTTTGAGAAGAAAAACGTTTTTTGTTTTATAAAGATTCAGAGAACACATTCACAACCTTTGGGTTCTTGCTTTCGCCAATACAATAACGCTTTAACACTTTAATCAGGAAAAATATGCCTTATTGTAAAGGTAATCCCAAAGGGAACGTGTTAAAATACTCAATTGCATTGTAATTACTTCAGTTACCACAGTTCAGTGTGTTCCTGGGAGTTGAAATGATTCCTGGACCAGAATTGAACGGTAAATATAAATGTCAGACCTCTAAAGAATATATTACATCAAATTCAGTAATCTTCCGTTGAAAATGCCATACACACTTGGAAAAGAGCAGTCATTCAAACCCTGTACAACTCTGATCAAATTAAAAATTGAGAATTTAAAAAAAAATCTCAAACAAAATACTTAAGTTTTCAAGTATAACAATTTACAGTTTGCAAACAGAAAACAAACAAACTGAAAATGAACGAAAATGGACAATTTACATGTTGTGCTGTGTTATCAAGAGCTACGAATCATCAAAAAAACTTCTTAGCTGCTGCTTCCTGTTGACTCCTGAAAGTAGATGAGAGAAATGAAAACAGAGAAAGAAAGCAAGCATTAAATGCAAGTAAATACTGATTATTTTCAGTCCATTATGAATGAGTCTCAAGTGATACATGACTTTCAATTTTGTCTACGACAAAATAAACCTTTTGCAATGCCTGAAAAATAGTCCTACTTTTTGTTCCTTCTATAAAAAAATATCTGTTCTGATTCATTTCCGTCTTGCTTTTTCCTTTATGTGAACAAATACATTTAATTCAAAGACACTGGGCGAGATTTCAGGGCTTTAACTACCAAAACCTCAGAGGAAATCCTTGTAAGAAGCACTCAAATATGAACAAAAGCTTTACACAAGCATTTACACACATCTTATAGAGCTTTGTGTTGACACTCTAACATATACGTTCACTCACTTGTACATAACGTAGCTGAAGAAGAGGAGGGACTGAATGACGATGAATACCAGGAAGTGTGTGGTAGAGAGGCAGGAGGGTAGAGGAGGAACTTCAGGACATTTTGCCTTTTCTGCAGGATTCTAAAGAATGTGACCATAAAAAAATACTGAATTTGAACAGATAATTTGAGACGAGACAAAAACTATGGAGAAATGGAGGGGGGGATTTGTAAATGACTGAAGCTGTAACATTAAAATAATCAAAACCATAACATTAACCATAACCTAAAAATAACATAACATAAACGTAACATAACCTAACATAATTTAAACATAACATAGCATGATCTAAAGATAACATATCTATAACCTAAGAATAACATAACATAAACATAACATAACCAGACCTAAACATAACCTAAAAATAAATTAACAACATAAACATAACCTAAACCTAACATATACATCACATAACCTAAACACAACTTAAGCATAAGATAACCTAAACATAGCATAATCTAAATATAACCCCAACCTAACATAACCTAAACACAACCTAAGCATAACATAACCTAAAGATAACCTAAACCTAACATAACCTAAACACAACCTAAGCATAACATAACCTAAAGATAACCTAAACCTAACATAACCTAAACATAGCATAATCTAAATATAATCCAAACCTAACATAACCTAAACACAACCTAAGCATAACATCACCTAAAGATAACCTAAACCTAACATAACCTAAACATAGCATAATCTAAATATAACCCAAACCTAACATAACCTAAACACAACCTAAGCATAACATAACCTAAAGATAACCTAAACCTAACATAACCTAAACATAGCATAATCTAAATATAATCCAAACCTAACATAACCTAAACACAACCTAAAGATAACCTTAACCTAACATAACCTAAACATAGCATAATCTAAATATAACCCAAACCTAACATAACATAAACACAACCTAAGCATAACATAACCTAAAGATAACCTAAACATAGCATAACCTAAATATAACCCAAACCTAACCTAAACATAGAATAATCTAAATATAACCTAAACCTAACATAACCTAAACAGATCCTAAGTATAACCTAAAGATAACCAAAACATAACCTAACCTAAACATAACCTAGTATTTTAAATATTAAACAAAAAAATTACATCAGTGTTAATTTAGCAGACATACTATTATAGTTTTATTAAATATTTATGAATCTTATTAGATTTTAATATTCCGAATTGGTTTTTATTTTGTTTGGTTTGTTTAAATTGTACCATGTCATCAAAAATGACAACTATATGGTCAAAAACATTTCCATTATGTATTCAGCAGACACTTTTCAGTAAAACAATTAACAGAAATATGAACTCAGAACAGAAATCCGTGCGCCATTTATCAGCTAAACCACACATACGGCGTGCTACAACATATATTATCCATATCAGAAATGCTGCTTTACTAGAAACTCACCGCATTTTTCTGAATTATGTGTTCAATGTTCCTCTTGACGACATGCAAATGCTCCTTGATGTCATTGAAGTGCTGGATTGTCTCGTATGATCCCAGTCCGCCCGCGTTTCCCTGCTGCTGACTCACTGCCAACTGCTTTAGTGAGCCTGACAATGAGTTTCTACAAACCACAACATTAGAAGAACATTAGTTCAATGCTTCACTTGCCCTCATACTTTGAAAAAACATTCATGAATTTGAGTCAGACACCCTATGAAATACTACTAATTATTCAAGAAGAAAAAAAAATGTAAAATTTTCAAAGATTAAGCATGCCAGATGGTTCAACATTAAGGCTTTAAGGGGAAGTTTAACTCATTTTCTGCTTGTTTACATAAAAGAAAACAGTATGTCGTACAAGAGGATCGTATCAAACAATCAATTCCTCTGAGACACAGTGTCACAAGACTTAATCTGACTTTTAAATGCATAAAACAGCTTTAAGCTTCGAATATCTGATCTGTTTCTTAAGACAAAGCTCATGTTTTCTGGATTTCATGACATTATTGCTCTATTGTTCACATGACCGTGCAAAAAGATGATTTGCGCTTGCCGTCTCCACTCAAAGTATTAAAAAAAATTGCAGCATGTCACATACCAATCCTTGGAACTTAGACTTAAACGATTATACTTATTGGTATATAAATGTCTCCAAAAAGACAAACAACATTCTGCCATTTGAATGTGTTTCAATGGATGATTCCTACCTCTGAGCGCACATTTAAACGAACATTACGTTGACAATTTTTCCCATATCTCGATATCTTTTCCAGGCACGGAAGATACTATTTTAATAAATTCCCAGAAGTTTTACATGACCACAACAAAAAATATTGACCAACAAAATTATTGTAAAATAACCTTTGAAATAAAAAAACAAATCATTTGAACTTAGTTTATATTGATGAAGTATTTTTTATCCTATAGAAACCAATTGTTGAATTAGTTTGCTTACTATAAAAGTCAGAAGTGTTTTGAGGCCTCATGGCCTACGTGACTGTGATTACAAGGGTCAGAGGTATCTGAAAAGTGAGTCTGACCATCAAGCATATTTTGCTGGTAGTTTTCCACTAGACAGCAGGTGGCTGTATAATGAATAAGATCATTATTAAGAGCGTCACATGAAAGCCGCTTGCCTCTCGGGAGTGATGATTGTTTTTGATACAATGTTTCATTTTGCCTATGAGAAAGAGCTGAGCATCAGTTGGCAGAATTTCACCATGAGAGATTAATTCAAAAGATGTAGACTAGATGGCGGTCAACCACCTTTACAAAGAGAATCATCTGCATAAGAAACACCTGCAGTTTAATTGGTGAAGTGACATTGGTGAGAATGTTGAGGAGTCGAGGTGAGCACCTGTAAATGAGACCAGAACTGTTGGGGTGGATCTTTGTTGGGTTTTAACAGATAAGAAAAATGTATTAAAACCGTGCCCTGGCTAGAGAGATTCAGATGTGGAGCTGGCATCTCACTTTGTTGCTTGTCAATAAAGTTAAACTCCTGGGACCTGGAAATTCGACTCAAGAGTTTTCTTTGAGATCACAACTGAAGGAACATCGAATTTGCCACAACAGTATTTCCAAATATAAATCTGTAGACATCTCCTGAACTCCCTCATGTCTCAACGAGCAACAAATCAAACTGTGTCATATACACTTGCGGTTCAGCTCTGGCTGGTATAAAAGTTTACAGTCGTTCTCTCACCTCTAGTGGTATCTTGAGAACACTGCATGCAAAAAATGCTGGTAAAAAAAATCCCTGATTACACTGGCAAATGACTTCTGCGCCCAAGGTCTTGGGCCAAGAAAATCTTAATATTACAGTGAATTGTCCCAATCTAATCTCTTAAGCCTCCTCTTAACTCTCCCAAAAGGCCATTTATCCTTTAGCCTCATAGAAAAAATGAAATTACCATGCAGTGCAAGCAGGAATGATTGCTAAATTAATCTTCCTAAAAAAACATGGCCCCTTTCTTAAACATATTTCAGATGATTAAGAAGTACCCATTCAGGCCATGCCACAGCTTTCCTCAGGGGGACACTTTCATTTGGCTATAAATGGTCATTAAACATACATACATGTACATATAAAAAGATGACACATTGGATGATAAACAATTTAAAAAATGCTTCAGTACTGTATGATTAAAGGGAAAACCCTAAGAGAATTAAAGAAACATTTTTTTCTTATAATACTCTAGAAAAAAAGAGAATTAAATTTTATTTAAAATTTATTGTCAGAATTTCTAATAATATATAGTGAAATTTACAATCAAAACAAGGTCATCCCTGAGGTTTGCACATAAAAAAGAGCAGCATACGGTTTAACCTTTTAATCAGGAACACATCTTCAAGTTTAAGATAATTTCTCTGCTTAACTTGCATTTTTTACTGATCACGTATTATCCTGTGCCTGAACCTCATTTCTTCGGATATCGTCTTCAAAATTCTAAGATGATTACTGGGATAAAAAAATATGAGGGGATGGACAAAATGAAAACGTTTGGTAAGTCATAAGTACAGACTCCTTGGGGAATTACAAAGGCAAGAAAGCAATCAGAAGCAGACCATGTATTCGCTGTTATATGATGGATATATTTAAAGATTCACATATAATCCATCAAACAGAGGCCCATAAAGAGCCTAAACAAAATCAAATTTGTTTCTTAAGGGGGGGAAAAAATAATTAGACATAAATCTCCCTTGAGGCAAAAAAGTGAACATTTAGAATCTCCCAGTAATCTTTATCCACTTCAAATGACCTACATGTCAGAAGAAGCCGTTTTCCCCCTCAGATAAGCAATTTCTTGGGCTAAGATGAGTAAAATGAAATTATGATAAAAAAAAGAAAAGGTCAAGATCTTAATATGTGCATAATCTATAAAATGAATTCGATCAACTGAGCATTTGCTTGTTGCGGACCAAATGCTGTTTAAATGCGCACCAATTGGATTAACCTAAATGAACAATCGGCACAGATTACTGATCTTTTCAATGTCTTTCCGACAAGAAGACGACAATGTGTCCTCAATTCTGCCCCTTTAATGAAGACTATGTCTACGTTAATAGAAATATTAAAAGTAGCAATATTTTCATGCGCACTACATAATACCTTTTTATAAATGTTGCATGCCTTGAAAAATGACAGATTCGAACAAACGGCACCTTGTTGACATAAAAGATGGCATAGATAGAGTAAGCTATTATTAATTAATAATAAAGTAACTTTTTTCCTGCTGTTATAAAATTCTGTTTTAATGAAAGTACATGTAATTGGGTTATTAAGAGTTTAAAAACAATGTACTTCTGCAACAAATCTTAATCTGAATGCATCCGTTACAAACAAATCTCTTGTTTAAATCCCAAACAACAAATCCATCGGTAAGTATTGTTCTAGAAATGGGTTTAACAATCATTATAGTTTGGTCACATCTGAGTTAAAGAGTTGTAAAAACAGTCTTTTTTGGGGCTAATCCTCTACTTGCACAGCTAAAGCGTTTTGAATGCGGTATTTTGGTGTCTAATCCTAAAGCCTTATTGTTCGATTTTGTCTTTGTGCTTTAATCCTCGTTCGTCTACACCTTGCTTAAAAAACACCTGGAGAAAAACAAACAACTGTCCGCTAACAAATAAAAAACAATGCTGACATTACAGAGGTCAAAACAGAATAACAAACAAATGTATTTAATCTGGATTAAACAAAAAACATCTTTAGATCTTTATGTTAAGACACAACAAACAGAAAGTTAACAGATAAAACCTAATCTGTTGCGTTGTTCAGTCTTTTGCAAAGGCATGTAATGCGATAAGGCCTCCAAATAGTTGTTTTACTCAGAGATTGTATGTGACTTGACACTTTATTGGCTAGGAATTCTCTGGAGTATAATTCATTTTCCGGAATTTAAATCACTTTTTGTTTTTTTTGTTTTAAAACGCCGCTATTAAGCAGATAAAAAATTATTTGAGTAGCCGGTGGTTTCAGTTTCAATTTCAATTTAAATAATGTCATTTCGAAACTTGACGTTTAGGACAAATGTTGCATATAATGAATGCCACTATTATTTGTTTGTTTTATACTTTCTTGCTCTGTTCTAAATATTGTTAAATTTAAAGGATTTGTTGTGGAGTAAGTGGAACTCAAATCAATGTTTATAATATTTGTAAATGATTTTATTACATCCAGAAATAATGTAAATACTGGTAATTTATACAACAATTGATATTTTTTTTCTCTTAAAAATGTCATTTGGACCAAGTGCAACATATAATCAAGTGTGACTTATTTTATGAAAAATACAGTATTCCATTCCTGTTTTATAAAAGGAGAACAATATTTTCCTTGGCGACTTACCTTACTTCATTAAGGTTTCTTAAAACCTCCTGTTGTGTACTTATAATGGTGTCCATTTCATGAGGGGGAGTCTAAAAAAAAGCAAGTAAACTATTAGAGAGGACAAAGACAGGTTAGAACATAAATTCGATTAACCGCTATAACAATGTTCAGTTCTGAAGCACCAATATTGTGTGGTTGATTTACAATTTAAAGTCGTTACATCTAGATCTGAGATGATGTCATGGCATTCAATTAAAAATCTGGTCAATGTTTAGAGTGTCCAGTGCTGGTAAATATACAGTTTTAAATGCCATATATCAAATGCATTTGTCAAGTCCTACCTGTCCTGACTGTGATTGTGAGGTGCGTTTGGAGATTTCCTCTGTGATGACTGACACGTAACGGCGTTGTTCGTCCAGAATCATGGCCAGCTGGCGGTTCAACTGTTTGATTTCCAGGTGGATTCGATTCTGCCCCTCAAACACCTGACGGATTTCCCGGTCGTTAACGCTTTCAAACAGGTCCTCAACTGCCAGAAGAGAAACATTGAACAGATGTTTTTCTACCAATATGGAATTTCATTTTTAAACAACTCAGTAAGTTAAAATGAATCAGAAACAGAATCTGTTGTAAATACATTTGTGAACAAACAAGAAATAAAATAGACTGCAAGCCAAATATGTTGTCCCTAAAATGCCTTAAACATGGTTTGAAATAAAAAAAACAATAATAATAATAATAAATAAAAGTTCAGAAACCAAATCTGACTCATCCAGTCAGCTCTATATGGTTTCCGCCATGGAATAAAAATGAGGTAATTGCACTTTTTATCTCGCAATTGACCCTTCGCAAACAGTTTGATTGACAGGCGATCTAACCAATCATAGCGCCGAATCCGCCATGTTATCCGACAAAGCCGTCAGGGAGTAGCCTATAGTAGATTAACCTTGTTTAACTTGAAATATTGTGCGTACTCACGTCTTTCCTTGGTTGAAACAACATTCCTTCTGATGTTCATTCATGTTTATTTGATGCTATAAATGAACTAGTATGAAGAGATGATCGGTTCACGATCTGTCACGACAAATTAAGGAGCCACTGTACGGTATTTAGTGTTTAAACTGCTTTAAAAAATGACAATATTTTAAACATGAAACTGTTTCATACATTGTCAGTGTCCTCTTTGCTCCACAATATATTTTTCACTTCGGGAGAACATGATGTGAGAGAGCATGGGTTGTCGGGCATTGCAACACGGGGCGGGTTTTGCAAAGGGTCAATTGGACTTTAGAACTTGCAATTGAGGTTTTATATCTGAATAAATAAGCAAATAAATAAATATAAACTTGCAACACTTACTTTATCCCCTCACAATTCTAACTTTTTTTCTCAGAATTGCGAATTCTGACTTGCAAAAGCGAGTTATAAACTCAGATGAGACATATAAACTAAAACAATTGCGAGAAAAGTCAAAGTTGTGAGAAAAAAAGTTACAATTACATTTTAGATTTATTTTTTACCCCATGACGGAAACAAGCTTCCACAGATCTAAGATCAGAACAGGGTTCAAAGTGAATTGGAAATGGATGCGTGTTTTATAAAACATTTTAAGTGTTTTTATGTGAGTTTTTGTCAATGTTTCCAGGCTATTTCTATTAACTCATCATGAAAACTCAAAGCTGAATGTGAATCTGAGGTCAAAACTTCAGACAGAATGAGAGCAACTCACTGGGCTGCCCTGGACATCAGGGTGCTCTTTCTGAAACTCCTCTTTCCTTTTGTCCAGCTCTTGTTGGAAATTCTCAAATTCCTCCTGGTACTTGTCCTTCTCTTCTTTGGGAATCTCTTTTTCTGGGGGAGGCTTTATAGAAAGACACAAAACACACATTCAAACACACTCACGCACATAGACACACTTACGCATACTCCAATTATAATGAACAAGAGGAACGGAGTAAGAGGTAGACACTTATGAAATAAGTATGGCCGATTCTTCGTACTTATTCATACTTTAATACGTGTACACGAATGTGTTGGGAGGAAAATGCATACCAGATTCTGCCCAGGCTCGGTGAGTCTAAACAGCAAGAATGACAGCACGTCATGGTCATCTGTTGAAAGAAATGTAGCCATATTTTCAAGCTATAACTTCCGTGCCACTAGCAACACTAACACGTTTTAAAGTTTCAAACAGCTTCTTCCACAGAACCTGCTATAGAAATGGCCATAAACCACTCAGTAGAATCCTTTCATATGACTTGAATGCTAACCATTTTTCTTTGTCGGTTCAATTTTGATCCAGCCGGAGGGTAAAACAAGACAACATTACACCTTCAATCGGAAGAGGGAAAACTCTGGATGTGAATATGAATGAACATACCTGCAAGTCCTCCGGTGGCTGCAGAGATGCCAAAATAACCAGTCCCAGGAATGATCATGTTTTCAACTTTGGTGCAGAACTCATAATCGTCTTTATCAGGAGTGAAGCCATTATTGATGAAAACCTGAAACCATTGAGAATATTCAGACATTATCATAGCTTGTAAATGTCACATTTTCAAGTAAATTTTAAGATGAATTTAGGCAAGTTACACCAAGATGATATTGTTAAGTAGTGACACAGTTTACCTAGAGGTCATTAACTACCGTCAGTTGCATTTACAATGCAAGACTCACCAAAAGACACATTTACCACAAAAGCTATCAGGCTCAAAAGGTCTAATTATAGTCAGTTCTTTAGTATTAATCTATTTTTGAAACTTATTACGATGACGTAAACTTGACCTACCGATAAAGTTTGCTTGTAGTAGATGATTTTGGCACGTACAGGATAAGGTTTGTTTCTGAAGTCTCTAAGACATGTACCCAGAGCCTGTGTTGTACCATCACTGAAGGAAAATATGATTTATCAAATACATAGACGACAACAACAACAACAACAGGTTTCTTTTCCATGTCAACAAGTTTTGGCCAAGGTTTCTCTTTAAATGTTCATAAAATATAAGGCGAGACACCCCAAATGAAAAGAATAGATGTCACCTTACTTCCCCAGTTGACTGATTACATTAAGAATTGCAAACATTTTTGATGTTATTTTTTAATGTTTTGTTATATTTAAATGCGTAAATGAGTCGGTATGTATTTAAATATGCACTAATTTGCATACATTTCAAGAACAAAAATCTGAATAATGGATGAAGTCAGGTTCAAAATTATGGTTTCATATTTTTGGACATATTAGACTCAACATCCAGAAGAAAATTAAATTTCACCATTTTTTTTTTAGGAATAAAATGTATGCAATCAGGTAAATAATATATCAACAAACCTCTCAGTAAAAACTTTCAAAATATACATAGAAATAAAACTAAAGTTTTGTGTATAAGTTCTTCTTGAGGGGAGATTTCTGACTCATTTTCAAAAACAGCCTTTAAACATATGTGTAAAAAAAAAAAAAACACACTTTAATATTGTATTTTAATTTAATATTAAAATTTAATATAAACAACACTTTATGAAAAGCCAAAAAGCACAAAATCTCAAAATTGACAGGGCGATGAAAAAAAAAAAAGTGTTTTTGTCTGTGCCTCCCCCTGATGAAGGACTCTGGGTATTTTTGATATGTTAGCACAGTCTAACACATATGCTGCTGACAACTCTCCCCCGCTGGCTCACAGATCTAATTTAATGCTTTCACTGTAACTGCACTCAGATTAAGACAGACAGAGGATTAGACTCTCTCTCATAAATAATCATATTTCCTAATCTCCTTTGAGTTGTAAAAATGAGAGCGCTGATGTCAGCAAGGACGATATGTTTACTTACTTTTGATGGTCATAAACAAGTTTTCCATTGTTACCCACCACCAGGACAGCCGGGTTGTTTTTCTACAATAGCAAGGTCACAGAAGAGAGAGACATAATCCTTATTTAGTACAGAAGAGACACAAAACAAGTCTACTGAGTTGCTTTAGTGTTTGTTCCTAAGGCGAAAGCTAAGCACATTAACATAATCCTTTGATAACATATACATATTTACCTCTACCTTAAAATGTTTTGACTGAAAAATGCACATCGTTAAAAAACAAACATTATTGGAGCGTTTTACTGGCACAACTAGTGTTGTATTTTTCATTAAACTGCTAATTATAATAAATTCCAAAGCGTCCAAGTGATTACAAAAATTGCTACACAAGATGCTGATTAATCATATATTAACATTTGCTAAGAAAAGCTAAGAAAAAGATTTTAAACACTTATATATATATATATATATATACACATACACACACAAATTTTTTATAATTAATACAGCTAATGGCAAAAATATTTCACAATTATAATAATGTTATACATTTAAATAACTTCACAAACACATTTGAAAATAACATTTTCATAAAATGCAATTATTAAAAGTATACTCATGTGCAATCACCTTCCCATCATTATCAAAAGAGTCAAAGAATATTCCCACGCCGTTCCACTGATCAGCAGCCCCGTACACAGGACCCTCCAGACCTTGACCGGCCGTGAACCATAAGGCCTACAAAACACGAACACACACACACACGGCTCTCTTCAATGATCATGGGTAATTTGGTAAGTGGTGCTTGAGATCAGTGTGGTCTGCTCCACTGGACTGTGGGACAATCCAATGAAAGCACATGTTACTCGTTCAACACTACACTATAATTACTCACTCTACACAGTGAATGTTGAACAAAGTTCCTGAATTAAGCAAGGATGACCTGTGGATACTTTTTCTGATAAAATCATTTATTCTGTGCAAAAAGAAGTGCCTGTGATACGATGAAAAATCTGAACCTCATTACTGCTAACAATTAAAGGAAATCATATATTAAGTCAAGGCTGTAGCAGGAATGCAGCAGCACGAAATGAGCTCACATGACCGGGGAGGAACGGAAATGAAAACGTGTGACACGAAAAAAAAAAAAGTGACAAAAAATTTAAATGACTGAGATGACAAAGTTTCAAAAAGCCCCAGACACTGAGAATGTACAATATACGTACAATTTTATCGTTTGTGAAAAGCGTAGTAACATGCCCATGCGAACCTGCCGACACAATGCTAGGGTGTTCTGGGTGGTTGCCCGGGCGTGACTATGCAGGTGTACTGAGTGTCTGTTAGCGCATTTCTATGCAGTTGCAAGGCCAAAGAAAAATGATCCCATCACCAATTCTCTATGATCTCTAGATATGACTTCACAGGAAGTACCCACACTGCCCTCCAGCTTTAGTGACTCTGAAGACAACATACAGAAACTTCAAGTTTTCTCTGATCTCCCCTACCGGTGCATAAAGCATCCTTTACACGTCAGTTTTTAAGTTTCTATGTGTGTAAATGCATTTGTGTGCACTAGTATAATGCAGTCCACAATAAATTTTGAACAACATTGCTTATATTGCCAAAAAGCAAGACAGTTTAAAAAAAAAAAAAAAAAGCAAGGACAGTCAACACATAATTTTTATCTCTCGCAAAAATTCAGAATTGCGAGACAAATTTTCAATTGAGACAAAAATCAGAATCGCAACTATTTCTCAGCTTTGCGACTTCATTTCTCACAATTGTGAGAAAAATTTTCAGAATTGTGACTTTCTCAATTTGACTTTTTTTAATTTAAATTATTTTTCGAAATTCCGACTTTACTGCAGGACAAAAATCAGAATTACGACTTTATTTCTTACAATTCTGAGAAAAAAATCCCAGAATTAAAAATTCAGAATTCAGAAACTTGCAATAGGTAGACAAGTCAGAATTGCTGTTATTTTTTACAAATGAGACATTAGTTCTCACAATTGCGAGAAATTGCGGGTTTAAGTTACAAGAGATACAAACTTGCAATTGCAAGAAAAAACATCAAAATTTTGGGATAAAACGGATTAAAAAAAAATTATTCTGCGGTGAAAAACAAGCTTCCATAGAAAACGGTAATTTACGGTAAAATTGAAAATGGTAAAATTTTAATATTATTTTACAAAATGACTATTTTACTATATTTTGGATCAAATAAATTCTGCCATTGTGAGAATACGATAATTCTTTCAAAAAAATTTTAAAAATATTACTAACCCCAAACTTTTGTAGTGTAAATCCAAAGCAATTTTTAGTACACTAGCTACAGGACTCCACAAGATTCCCATAGATCTGGAATTCAACCTATGACACCAACTCAGGGCTTTCATTTCCCTAAAAAGGGTCATGACCCTCCAACAACAATCTGTGCACAGACTCTGCATGTTTACAAATGCCCAAATCCAAAAATATAGAAATGAGGCTCAAATACACAATATAATGATAATTATTTTCCACCCTCTTACCAATCCATCTGCTCCCATTCGTCCCCGTCCGGACACTCGGAATGCCACTTCAGCTTCCCAATGTTCAAAACTTACAGGGTTTTTTGTCCATACCGAACCCTTCTGGCTCCGCAGAGAAGGGGTGATTCGGATCTGATCCGCACTCGGAATGGCATCTGGTGAAAACATGAACATATGAACATGAATGAATGGACAGAACATTATTTAGCACAATTAAAATATTAAAAAAGTAACACTTTATTTTGATGGTTCACTTTAGCCATTCAACTAACTAGAAGTAATTTTGCAACTGCATGTCAACTAAATCAACTAAGTATTAGTAGACCGTTAAGTAAGGGTTGCAAAGTTACTAGTTAATGGAGTGTCAAAATAAATATTACAATAAAAAATATAATAATCATTGAGCAACTGGTCAACAGCCTAAGTATTATTAGGCAGTCTGAGACAGCAAAAGATTTGCGTTACATAATTTTATCATTATCACACGCCCATGTGTAATATCTGGCACACTACCAAGTATACGAGTACAGACTTCCCTGGCAGCATACTTAATACTATTTAAACAGAACGAATAGACAGAAACCACAATATTAAATTTGAGAACCAAATAAACAGCACTGATCACTCCTGCCGGCTAATATGTGGCGGTGTATTTGAAAGATTTGGGAAGTGTTGTAACACAGAACTTTGCTCTTCCCATATGCCGAGATAGATTTGTTTAACCCTTTAGGAAAACTAGATCTATGTCAGCAGTAAAACAGCAGTTAATTATAGTTTTAACAATGCCACCATGATTATACAAGAATTATGTGAATCTCATAACTAATCAAACTCACACTTTTAGTGAAACAGAGTATCTGATTTTATCGTAGAACAAAACAAGATGCATAAACAACATAAGAGAAAAGTGGGAGAGCATTGATTTTAAAATGCACCCAGATACAAAATATCATAATTTGCATGATTACAAAGAATGTAATCCATCATCATTCATTCAGTAATGCAATATTTGCACTGCTCAGGTTCAGTTCATTTTAATGCAATCTCGCATGGACTTCACAGGGCATTTAAACTACATGTCCGTGCAGAGACTAAGCATGCTGACAGATGACAGACAGTTATACAGATGGATGAGAGAGATCATACAGACACCCATCTATAACTTACTCCCAGTATGAATCCAGAATGGGATTGTTCCATCACTCTGTGTCAGATGTGGCCCTTTGAAACTGTATTTATACTCAAAGCGCCGGTGAGGCGAGTCCCCGGCAGCGTTGTCGGCGAAAACGTGCGGAAATATTAAAGATATTAGTAATAAATAGGCATAAGCTGCCAGGAACTTAGCTATGGGTACCGCCATGTTTGAGACTGAATGCTGACGTAGCGCAGAGAGGGGCGGGATGACTGGAAATGCTGAAGGGCCAACAGGGCGCTCTCTGATTGGCTGAAGCGCTTGATTGACACACGGGGAAAAATGAAGCGAACAGCTTTGAGACTCGTTTTCAGGCACTGATGACTTAGTACTTAACGTCATAGCATGCAAAAAAGTTACCATAGTAACTGAAATCTTTGGCAAAAAGATTTTAAGAGTTATTCTTGCCGCTGTGAGTTTATAATGAATTAACAAAAGAGCTTTTTTCAGACCTTTTATTAAATGTTAACCGATTTTAATGCGTGTGTGTGTGTGTGTGTAAAAATTCGTTATCATTTAATAAGAGGTCTGAAAAAAGCTCAATGCAACAATATATAGAGTTATATATATATATATGAGCTTTGCATATATATGTTATATAAACACATTTTTTTACAATAAGTACACATAAACCTATTGTAAAACAAAAGATGTAGGCCTATATTGTAATGTTATACTAAACACACAAATTTGTGTTGGCCTATGTATGAGTTAGTTTTATATAAATAAAAATTTATAAATATACATATATCATTTAATATATATTTAAATATATCTAGTCAATAGTCAGTAGTCAATTTAAATGTATACACATATATACACACAAATATATATATATACACATATATATACATACAAATATATATATATATATATATTTCTTTTTTCATTATACATTATAAATGCAGTTTAAATGTTTGAATGGAATAAATGCATGAAAGAATTGACACATTCCAGGACTATTAAATGAACTTCAATAATGTTTGTACAAATTAATAATAATAATAATAATAATAACAATTTACATTGCCTGTACACATTCAAAGAAATTTGACCTTTTAAATGCACTTCTCAGGACTGAAATGAACATCAAAAAACAGGGTAAAATATTTAAGACTATACATATATTAAGTGGTTTAGCTGTCATGTACAATCAACGCATTAAAGAAATGATAACAATGAATCAGTGCTGAAAATCAAAGCATTCAACAGGAACATGAAGTTATTGTGACAAGAACATTCTCGCTCCTGCTCACCTTGACAGACGGAACAAAAGTGTCCCGGCACAACCTCTTCTATCCTGCCAGTGAACCTGTAATTAAGGTCTTAATGAGTGCTAACTTTATGAGATTGTGAGCTTGGCAAGAGCTTTCACTGCGGGGGGACAGCAGGTAGATGGCAGCCTGTCATTCTGACCAATGATCAACCCCCTGCTCTCAGGTCAGTGCTAATACAGCACTAGCCCCGTGTGGAAGGGATCAGAGCCGAATGGAGAGCAGTGGCTCCTGAGGTGTCTTTTTCGGGGGGCGTCCCAAACCCTCAGCAGGAGATCTGTTATAATCCCTCGCCATTCACTTTCTATGCTAATAGTTCTGGGCTAATGAGGGGATGACCTCACTACAAGGTTAACATCAGCTGACCCTGACACAGCTAAAGAAACAAGAGGGGCCTGACATGTAATATTATTCGTAATTTGTTATTTAAGGGAGTACAAAAATAATTGGGATATTTGACATAACATCACAGCAATGAAAATGTCACATGCTAAAATGCTTTAAACGGCATCACTATTAGTAGTACTTTTTTCACTTTAATGATTAGACATTTGAATAAGTGTTCAACTTCTTGTCCTGCCGCATTTGTACAAATATGATGAATGATGCAGATCCTCATACAAATTTTACAGTATAATACTGACAGCAGGGTTGCCAGCCAGTTACTGTAAATGTTACAGTAGTGTTACTGTTATTTAATTTACAGAATTTCCCTGTATTCTCTGATTACAGTAAATAACTGTATTTTTTTTTAAATTATGAAGGGTCAATTCACAGCAGTATTCTGTAAATTTGAGTCACACCAACACGTGACCCCAGAATGCATTGCAGTTTACAGCAATATGCTGTATTATTAAAAAACAGCCAGGGGCTGTAAAATAATGCTGTAATTTTTACAGTAATTCATTACAGCATTGGGCTATTGATTTTATGAGATGTGATGAACAATTTTAACAGGCAGACAATGAACTAAAGCAAACACATGGATGTAATTTGTATGTGACAAATATAAAACCTTGAAATCAGAACACCTTTGCAACCACATAGCAACTCCCTCGTCCTAAACACATTTATTATTTCTTGCATGCGTTCGCACAGACCCGCTCTCACACCACACATCATGTTCTCACACAGTTAAAAATACGTCGCGGAGCAAAGAGAACACTGACAACGCGTCAACAGACAAGACAGAGCGGGTTACTTTTGATAAGAAAAACGTTCAAATTTTGTAGTTTTTAAAGAAATTGAAGCAATACATTTTAATGTGTCGTGACAGATCGGTCCTTCAAGTGGCTCGTGAACCGATCATTTTTTACTTCTAGTTAATTTATAGTGTCAAATAAACATTGATGGACATCAGAAGGAATGTTGTTTCAACCGCAAAAAGACGTGAGTACACACAATTTTTCAAATTCAATTCAATTGACGTTAATAGTTGACCTACTAACTCCTCTGACTGCTTTGTCTGACAAAACTGACTGCTATTCTGCGTTATGATCGGTTAGATCGCCTGTCAATCAATTGACAGCAGTTTGATTGACAGGCGATCTGACCAATCATAACCCCGAATCCACTATGTTGTCTAGTAGATTAACGTTGGTGAACTTGAACTTCAAAAATTGTGTTTATTTGTTTATTTATTACAATACTGTTTATGTTTATTTGATGCAATAAATGAACTAGCATGAAGAGATGATCGGTCCACGAGCCGCTTGAAGGAGCTACAGCGATCTGTTACGACACATTAAAGAGACACTATACGCTATTTAATGTTTAAACTTCTATATATCAAATATGAAACTGTTTCATATGTCTGTGGACGTGTTGTCAGTGTCCTCTTTGCTACGGGATGTGAGAACATGATGTGTGGTGAGAGCGCATGGCTTGTCGGGCATAGCAACAGTAACTAAAGGGGGCGGGTCTTTGCGAACAGTCGATTGAGAGATATATAATATTTGAATGGAATGAATACATGAAAAAATTGACACATAGCAGGACTATTAAATGAACTTTTAACTTTTTACGTTTACCTTTTAACGCTTAACTTTTATTAATGAAATTAATAAAAATTAACATCAAACAAAAAACAAACAAAAACAAAAAAAAGGTGATTAAAAATTGGGTAAAAATATTTAAGAATAGTAATGGTAAATGGTATCTATCTAACAGTATTGTCTAATAAGTGATTAAAACTAGCGTAAAAATATTCACTGTTATTATTATTATTAATAACAATTATTAACAAAGAGGGAGTCGGGCTTGTAACCTGAAGGTTGCTGGTTCGATTCCCACGCTGGCAGGAATTGAAAGTGGGGATTGTGAATAAACAGCACTCTCTCCACCTTCGATACCATGACTAAAGTGCCCTTGAGCAAGACACCTGACCCCTAATTGCTCCTCTTGTAAGTCGCTTTGGATAAAAGCGTCTGCTAAATGATGAAAAAATGAAAAACTAATAGGTGATTAAATTTAAAAATATATATATATTTATTATTATTATTATTAACAATGGTGATCTATCTAACAAATGCCTTTTTCCTTATATATTCAAATTTGAACTTTAAATGGATTTTGCAAGACTATTAAATGAGCATCAAAAAAGCTAATAGGGGGAAAAAAAGCTATTGAAGAATAATAAAATATCGTTTCTAAGAATATATATTTTAACCTTTAAATGTTATAATTAAATTGATGTTCAAAAACAAAAAAAGATCATGCAATGTCAACTCCCGTAATCCTGTTTTTTGACTCATCTCTTGCCTGAAAACCCACATCATGTTGCATTTCCCAAACTAGACAGCCCTGAATGTCATTCCCTGTTACGCGGAGGCTATTGGAACCAATCCGAGTTGAATTGCTCCCTGCTTGTGAGTAATCCATCAGCATCACTCCGGCTGATCTCTTCCTGTGGCCTATTCTCCGGCTCACGATACTCCCCTAATCATGACAAGTGTCTCTCTTGTTCGCATCATTAGTTTAGCCCGAGGAGAGAGTTTGTAATTGAGGTCCCTTCTCTTTTGTGTGAAGTTCATTAGGAAGTTAATTCTCACAGTTTGCAGGAAATGCACAATTTAAATAACAATAGAAATGCAAATGGCTCATTTGGATTGGAGACAAAGGCACCTGATGGGAGCTAATGGATTACGCATCAGGAGAATACCTCTACAAATTAGTCAGCACAAATATTTGGCCAGCTAATTATGCAGCCACAGAATTGTTATTTTTGGAAAGCAGACGTGGATATTCCACCGTTTTAACACGTAAAAGGGCAAGAAGGGTCACATTAACGGCTGATATAGAAGAAAAACTGAATTATGGCGGAGAGTGTCTCCTAACAGGGCTCATTGTGTTCACTCTTTGTGCAGAATAAAAAGGTCTTTTCAGGTCATACGGGACACAGAGCAGCTGAGCATGGCTTCTCACCTCTCAGCTGGGTTCCCTTTTCTGTATTCAGTGTGTTTTTCGCATTGAATTCACGAACTAATGCAAACACACAAAAAACAACAAGTATTTCCACAACAAAACCTAAGTAAATAACAGCGGCATGGAAGAAAAGCAGCATGTAGCATGTTATTATCTTTCACCTGCAGGGAGTTTACATCACTATGGTGATCACTTCAGCCCTAGATGGCCTATTCATTACGGCATGGAGCCGACAAAGATTTGACCTCTTCTGGACGACAAGCTTATGGGGTCGATCAAGTAATGAATAGATTGATCATCAGGGCTTATTTGAGTGCGTTAACCTGTTGAATTAACATACAACAACAACAAAAATAGCATTGTACAGTTTGGAAAGTAAAAGTAAAGGTCTGGATTATGTTTTACAAGTTTAAGTATTCACACACACACACACACACACACATACATATAATACATATGTAGTAAAATAAACAAAGACAAAAATATATTTATATAAAAGATATACTTATTTATATATATATATATATATATATATGTAAAATAATAAAAAATATTTTAAAATAAGTGACTATTAAATTAAAATATTAAATAATAAATATTTTTAACTTTTCATCAACAAACATGAAAACATACATAAATTACGATAAAATATTAAATATTAACTAATATATATATATATATATATATAAAATCTGATGAAACTTTATAACTATGATATTAATAACTATATATAGTTATATATACATACAAATAATGTTAATATTGTATATATATACAGTATATATATACACACACACATGCACACAATAGTTATACATGCATGAGAATAAACAATGATATTTAATGTGTAATCTAATTTTATTATAGCATATTTATATGTTAACTATACATAAATATATTTTACATTTAATAATATTATCTAATATATATATATATATATATGATCATAAAAAAATCTGATGAAATTTAAAATAAAAACAAAAATGTTTATTTATGTATTTAAAAATAAATAAAAAGGTTTTTAAAAATAGTGTGTGTGTGCATATAAATATATATATATATATATTATATATATATATATATATATATATTATATATATACACACACACACACACACACATATATATATATATATATATATATATATATATATATACCCACACACATATACAAATAAAACAAAATATATGGAAAAAAAAGTTAAAGTATTTTAAAATATGTGTCAATGAAATGAAGTGTTAGTACATACTTCTTCGATGTCTTGTGGCACCTATTTTACGTACGAGTGTGTTCAAGAGTGTGTGTCTACATAAAGCAACAGTGCCCTTTGTGTGTGCATGTGTGTGGTGTTTTGAGCACTCAAACATTACCTTAAAGTGGCTCAACACGGTCCAGTGTGTGTGTGTGTGTGTGTGTGTGTGTGTGTGTGTGTGTGTGTGGTGCTCTCTCATTATCTGTCCAAACTAAAGAGCATTCACCGGAGAGGCCGTGCCCTGCTCTTATTTACCGACACACGAAAACGAAAGGTTCCAAACAATATCGAATGGATTCCTTTATCCTTACAAGTGCTCGCCATCTCCTCCACTTTTGAATGTCCCCCCTTTTCAGATACCTGCACGGAAGAAAAAAAAAATAAGAAGAAGAGAAATTCACAACAAAAGGATATCCTCAACTTTCCTCTGCGGCCCCCTCGCAGAGATGGAGGGCCTAGTTTAAGACCTTTATTTGTGTAAAACCTCTCATTAACTCCGCTCATGCTGTCTCCCTCGGCCTGCTGCGGTTTAAGTAGTGCGCTTTGCAAAAAAGCTACCAATTAGTCACCCATCAGCTCCAATTAGAAGAGACAAAACCTGTATAAAGATAGCTCAACGAGAGCGGCCCAACACCGAGCTTTCAGCACAGGCTCCTTACCCGACGTACCCTCCTCACCTTGTTTCTACTTCTCTAGTGTTGTCGAGATGGGAAGCCAGGCCTCCCAGGAGTCTCAGAAGGAGGGCTATTCAGCCCCTATACCTGTTTACGGCTTCTAAAGCGTTCGGCTTGCGCACAATCGGCCTTTGTCCTCCCGGTGCTTCCTTTAACTTAGGCCTCAACAAGAGCAAGCTTTCACTAGCACTCTCTTTCTTTCCGTGGAGTGAAGAGGGGGGGAAAAAAGAGAAAAAATGAGCTGAAGGAGTGGCTTTCGCCTCATTAAAATTGAATTTGCACTGTCCTGTAATTACATGGGAGGGCAACAATGTATTTCTTCCCCTCAATGAAGGTTTTTTGGGGCAGTTAATTTGGTGCTTGCATTTAATCTCTTAAAGGCATTAATTAGTGCGGAGTGAAACCCTAATTTCCTCCGTCGTCGAAGCTGTTCGCCTGCAAGTTTTCCCCTCCCGGTCTTCCGAAACGAGGCAGGGCGGGCAAGCGCCGTTAATAAAATTACCTCATTAATGACTTTTATTCCAGCACAGTGACTCATTCAGGATCTGCCATTAAGCATTAGCTTGATGCTGTTTGAACGGGGCCCGGGCAGGGGGGCCCGGCGAGGGCCCGCATTCACTTTCACTTGTGTTTTTGCCTTCATAGTGGGCAGTTCTAAATAATGAGGAAGGCAGCCAGTGAGATATAATTAGGAACAAGGGGGCACTTCAGCAAATATTTGAAATCTTTTAAGGCTGGCTCTTGTACACTGTCCATTAATTACTTCCAGATGGGATTTCGGGGAATATTTCTGGCTGAATAATGTCCTGTTCACCTCCTCCCCGCCCAGCCCCTCTTTCTCTATTCTCAAGATCTTGTTTGTTGCTTTGCTTTTTTGGGTTAACAGTGCCCGTGTGTTAAATGTCACTGGCCCAAAATTCAATTTTTGGGCAAGAGAAAAACTTTCATTGATAACTTTATTCTTATTTCTATTCTTAAAGGACAGTCCACCCAAAAATGTAATTTCCGTCATCATTTTCTCAACCTCATATCGTTACACTGTAAAAAAAAGAGTTGTTGGTTTAACTTAAATAAAGAGTAAGTTACCTGGTTACCTTAAAGTTTTGAGTTCATTGAAATTAAAAATTTGAGGTAATACAATGAAGGCTATTGGTTTAATCAATAGAAACTCAAAATATTACGTTATCAGAACCTCGTTAATTGTTTAAGTTGATTTGACAAAAGAAAAAAAACTGTGATAAATCATGAAAAAATTTTTTTACAGTGTGCAAACCTGTATGACTTATTAGATGGTAATAAAATGGTATTTTGATGTAAGGGAGACCGGGGTTAGTTGTCACAAGGGTTCTAAAGTTCGATTTTGGTAAGATTTATTTATTTATTTTTAAAGAAATCTCTTGCGCTCTTCAAAGCAGCATTTATTTTATAAAAAAAAGTATTATTGTGAAAGATTATTACAATTAATTTTTTTTTTAAAATGTAATTTATTCCCATGGTGACAAAGCTGATTTTCAGCATCATTACTCCAGTCTTCAGCGTCACATGATCCTTCAGAAATCATTTTAATAGATGATTTGCTGCTCAAGAAAATGTTGAAATCAGTAACATTAAATCGCTTAATATTTTGGTGGAAATTGTGATATATCCCCCCCAAGATGCTCTATCACTAGAAAGTTTAAAAGAACAGCAAATATATGAATTATAAATAATGAAAAACTCTTAACTGTCACTTTTGATCAATTTAATACATCCTTACTCAATTAAATGATTAATTTCGTAAATCATAATAATAATAATAAAAAACTTACTGAACCAAAACTTTTGATTGGTAGTGTGTTTATAGTACAAAGTGAGCTAGACACCAGCATGTTCAGGCTGGGAGACCAGCTGGACCAGCAAACCACATTAGTCTGGTTCAGCATTTTTAGAAGGTTAAACCTCCATAACTGGGATATTTACTTCAGTGGAAACAGATCTAAACAGGGATGAACTTTAATTACAGCCTGGGGAACTGGGGCACAAATCCTTTCAAAAGAGAGACATGGAAAGGGTGTCAGGCTTTTGAGAGGAGATAATTGGGACCAGATCTGAACATGGATTGATTTTTGTGCCACCCGGAAAGCATGTCAAGACAATCTTGAATGAGCTTCGCTGTGCCAAATAACAATCGTGAACAGGTGGAAATGGAAAGGGTGTCATGTCAGCTACATCTTCATCCAAAGTAACCACCTGCTGTAAAACATTTTTTTTTTTTTTAAAGTTCTTAAGCAATTGCTTTTTGTCTGTGGCTTATTTTATTTATGATCTACTGAATAGTTCAGTCTGATAGAAAGTGTATGGGAAAATGGCATAAAAGGCAATAAACACTAATTTAAGCTGTCTCTAATGTCTATTTACTATACATGCATTTCAGGAGATTTATTAGATTTTATTGATTGAGTGAAGTGCTTGCAAAAGGCTACTCAGCTCATCAGGATATGGGAAATGAAGACACAAAGAATAATGGTATTCAGTGACCTATGCAGTCTTAAAATGAAGTGATAATTTTACTTAGTGTCACAACAAATTAGTATGATAACTTTTCATTCAAATGTATGTACTCGTTTGCTTTACCACACAACGGGACAAAGTCTGGAGTTTGTGTGTTGTTGCTGCCATCTTGTGGACAACACCCACCTTACAGCTTTCAGCGCTGCAGCATTGTAATACACCACTGCTGCCACCTAGTGGTAAACTAAACTAATCAAAAATAACATAAAACAAAAATAAAATACTTCCACACTGAGAACACATTAATGATTATATAAGAGTGATCATCTGGCTTTAAGATTAAATGTATGATTTAAATGGCAAAACATAAAGAAATCTAGCTTAAACCTTTTGTATTATAATATCATTGTTTCTCATATAATGTGTAATTGCTAAGTATTATACGTGTAGATATAATGTCTCAAAGGAAATAAAAGAGCCCCATGTTACATCCCATACATACATCTTATATTATGAAAACTGTAAATGTACTGTAAGACAAAACTGCATGGAAAATATTGATGTGAATTTCTCAATACTTTTTTTTTTTTTTTGCAATTAAACTGTGTAATGTGGATCTATTTTTCATTCACAATTTGCAAAGGAGATCAAGTACCACAAAAACACACATCTAATTCTTGTGATTCGTCATTCTTTAATAAAAAGGTAAAGTAAACTGGCCATCTCCAAATGTTCATAATAATCTTTTCTCTTGGTGAAACCAAAATATTGTCTTTTCCTTCATATAGTACTCACAGCCTAAGTTGTTCTTTTCTCACTGGAAACGATGTTTTGATGAAGTCTGTATAACTGGCCTACAGGGTGAACTGACCGCAGTTGTTGGCCGGTTACTTCAGACAGCTTCCCTACACGGGCCATTACTGAGCGGCTCTCACAGGGATCAGTACAATTTAACCATGAAATGAGGAAAGGAAAAAGTGTTAGAATCAGACGGGTGCCTGACTGTGGGAATGTGGGTAAGAGTTCAGTCCAGTGTGTTTGGAACCGAGTTAAAATCTTCAAATGGCAATATTGACCTCTAGATTAGTACTGTTAACTCAACTATAGGACAAAAATCTTTGAAATAGCATCCAACCAAAATGTACAGCATACAACAGACCACACTGAATACTGTATCCCACAATGCAAGGCACTTGACTTGTTTTCAACATCGATAATAACGGAAAAAGTTTTTTTTTTGAAGCAACAAATCAACATTTCAACAAAATCAACACAAATGAGAGTGATACTGAAGACTGGAGTAATGCTGCGGAAAATTTAGCTTCATCACAGGAATAAATGACATTTTAAAATATATTAAAACACAAAACAGTTATTTTAAATTGTATTTCACAACATTACCGTTTTTACTGGATTTCTGATGAAATGGATGCAGCATTGGTGAGCATTAGAGACTTTTTAGTGAAATCGAACTTTTGAATGGTGATGTATATTGTTATATTTAATTAATTATAATAGAATTCATTATAATTTATAGTATCATTTAATTTTGTATAAAAATGTCTTAACTTAGAAGTCCAATTAAACAAGAAATAAATAAAAAAAGATTGTGATATTACCTCTGATTTATTTGTCACACTGGAAACGGAAGGTCAGGGTGACAAGCACCAACAACTCGCTGGTATTCCACAGGGTTCGGTATTCGGTCCACTTTAATTTGACCTTGTGTTTCAGTTTTACAAGGCACCCAGAGTGTTTACAGACAGCCTGTCCCAGAGTTTCTTAGTCATGTCAACACCTATGGAAAATAGAACCTACGGACGATGTAGAAGCAGCTATCCATGATCTTGTTTCCCTCAGAGATAAATGAGTGTACAAGAAGGTCAAATAACAATGGCGTTCCATAGCTGTGATCCGCTTCATGAACTGTGAGGGGAAATACAAAGAGAGTCGAGAAAGACGGCAAAGTGTTTCATAGTTGAGGATGACAGAAAAAAACAGAGCTATTGGCCCCAAAATGAAATCTCAAAATGAAAACTGATTGGCTTCCATTATTGCGAAATCATGGGTGTGAACTGAGTGTCTGTTTTCATAATGATGATTTGTTGGCCTGGATTTGATGTGTGATGAAAAAGAGTAAACTGAAAGAAACATCTAAATTGGACTCCATATGTATGTAGACAGGTTTGTATGCAGAAAGTTTGTTTTCATTGCCCATTTTCATAGTTAAAAAAAGTTCCACAATATGTGTTGTACTGTTATCATGATAACAAGGGTTAATGGCGCGCACATCAACACACACAAATTTAGTTAAGCAAACTAAATGATAGAAGTAAAATATTGCAGTTGTTACGTCTTATACGCACTACCATTTAAAATGGGCTCAGTACGATTTATGTTTTTGAAAGAACTTGATTCATGATGAAAAATACAGTAAAATTGGGCATTATTACAATTGAAAATAACTGTGATGGCAAAGCTGAATTGTTGGCATCATACTTCAGTGTCACATGATGCTTCAGAAATCATTTAATATGCTGATTGTTATTAATGGTATTATTATCATCATCAATAGTTTAATATTTTTGTGGAAACAGTGATATGTATTTTTTCAGGATTCTTTAATAAATGGAGAAAAAAAACCCCTAGCATTTATTTATTTACCCTCACTTTTGACCAATTGAATTTATCCTTTCTTTCAAACAATACTGGCCCCAAACGTTTGAACAGGTGTGTGTTGCATGTTCTATAGTCCCGCA
>CM074294.1:13984549-14034549 GCA_037194245.1 Opsariichthys bidens
TGGTGTATTGTGAAATCCCTCAGTGTAATTATACTCAATATTTTGACTAATCATATTTGCCATTTCAAGACCGTAACAATCGTGTTTTGACATCCTGAAATATCTGTAATTCGTCACGCTATCTATGATGTCATATTTGAACATTTTGGTCTTTGGTCATTGACCCAACGCCATCCAAGAGTTTATTTCATTAGTGATTGGTCACCATTGATCTTAAACATCTTTATCCTGTTTTTCCAAATATTTGCATTCCTCACATGGAAAATAGCCCTTGGCCATGCCTTTGAAAAGTGGTGGACAGAGATAAAGATAGATTGTAAACATTCCGTACCTTCATGCCATCTCTCCCCGGAGCCCCGGGAGGACCCTACACACACACACAAAACATTTTGATTAAACACACAACCAAAAAAAAAAAAACATTTTCATAAATAGCATAGTTTTAATTTTTGCCAAAACCAAAAACATTAACATTGCCATTTTCAATAACACGCTAAAACTATTCCAGGAGATGTCATGATTGAAATATCTAGTTCTGTCATGAAACTCTAGAGGGTGCAGCTGATAGGTCCTTTACATGCAATCTGCAAGCAATCATATCATTACCGCATGGCACAAGCTGATTGGCCTGTGCTGATCCTGCAGCCAATGAGATTGCTTACTCATTGTTTGCCGTGAACTAGACGTGCAGCACGCCATCAGAGTTCCTTTGAAACCCTGCCTAGATCTGCTACAGAATTAATGTGTCTACTTGTTATGCAGCAGCAGCAGCATATCTTACATGCTCACAGCAGTGTGTCTGTGCATCTATTGGCAGTAGCAAGTCCATTATTGCTCTGCTGCAGCAGCAGCATAGCAGATCTAGCCTGTCAAGACCAAACACATTACTCAATAACATGCTAAAACTATTACGAGACATGTCATGATAGAAATTAATATATAAAATGATAAATAAACTGTTATATTATATTAACGTATTCTCTTAATTAATATAAGGTAATAAAACGGCAACTATTAAAATGCAGTTTAAAATAATTTTCAATAGATCATAGAACATTACTGCAGGGCATTGTCACGACAAGCTATATTTGACTACATTAGATTCCAGAAATGTAGAAAAATCAAAAATGTTCTTGTTAATAAAGTGTTTATCATGCTGTAAAAATACTACTTTAAGAATAAATGCTATTAGAATTGTCCTTTAAATAAATACAAACAATCAAGCGAGAAGCAATATGTGTAACAACCTGTGACGAGCAGGGCGGGCGAGAGCCGTGAGGGAACGGCGCGAGGCCGGTGACGCGAGAGTTAACGAGCTTCAGGTGCTCGGCGCACCGGTCTCGTATCTCCCACGGAGGAGCTCCGGAAGCATAAAGGAGGAGCGACGACAGTGGAGGACGAGAGAGGACCAGGCCTGGATTTTATGTTGTGTTTTATTTGGTTTGTGTGGGCGGCAGTCGCCGTGAGGAACTGCCGCCCTTATACTTTTTGTTTCATTGTAAGTTTATTTGTTTATTAAATACGTTGAATGTTCGCCGGTTCCCGCCTCCTTCTTCCCATATTTACGAACTTTGTTACACTGGTGCCGAAACCCGGGAGGAAGGAGGGACATGCTGTCGAAGAGCCCTCGCTGCTGAGGGGGATCGCGGTGCTGAGGAGATCGGGCAGCGCGGGAGTGAAGACCGCGAGTGGCTGCCCGAAGCGGTGGTACTGGAGCGTCTGAGCAACGGGTGGGACGGAGAGCTCGCTGCCGCGCCCCTGGGACGAGGTGGGGTGGCGGCCGTCCAAGAGGGAGCGGAGGAGCCGCCGTTCGCCGGGGGCCGAAGCCTGCTGCCTGCCGCCGCAACGGGGAGGAGCCGTCGTCCGCCGTGGGCCGAGGCCGCTGCCTGCCGCCGGAGCGGGGAGGAGCAGGGAACGGCGGGCTCGCTGCCGGCTGCCCTCATGCGGAGGAGTCATCGCCGGCCGCCAGGGGGCGGAGGAGAATCGGGCCGTCCACCGAGCGTCCAGTGCCATCGCATGGCACCGCGAGGAAGAGCCTCTCGGCGGGCTGAGGACCGAGCGGCAGTGTGTCTGGGAGCCGGACCAAGAATTTTTTTTTTTGTTTTGTTTTCCTCTCTCCACTCTCTCGTCCTGGTCGCTCCTTGTGCTTCCGTCTCCTTTTCTCTCGTCTCGTCTGTCCTTACCCCCATGCGCTGCGGCCGCCGAGACTGGCCCCCGGGGGGGAGTAAGCGCAGTCTCGCGGGTACCCCCCGGCCTGCGAGGGGCGATGGGGGTATGTGACGAGCAGGGCGGGCGAGAGCCGTGAGGGAACGGCGCGAGGCCGGTGACGCGAGAGTTAACGAGCTTCAGGTGCTCGGCGCACCGGTCTCGTATCTCCCACGGAGGAGCTCCGGAAGCATAAAGGAGGAGCGACGACAGTGGAGGACGAGAGAGGACCAGGCCTGGATTTTATGTTGTGTTTTATTTGGTTTGTGTGGGCGGCAGTCGCCGTGAGGAACTGCCGCCCTTATACTTTTTGTTTCATTGTAAGTTTATTTGTTTATTAAATACGTTGAATGTTCGCCGGTTCCCGCCTCCTTCTTCCCATATTTACGAACTTTGTTACACAACCCTTTTCACAAGATGTAATATAAGTCTCTGGTGTCTCCAGAATGTGTCTGTGATGTCTCAGCTCAAAGTATCCCACAGATCATTTATTATAGCTTGTCAAATTTGACCCTATTTGGGTGTGAGCAAAAACATGCCGTTTTTTCCCCCTTTGAATGTAAATGAGCTGCTGCTCCCAGCCCCCTTTCCAGAAGAGGGCGGAGCTTTAACAGCTTCTACTTCAATTTCTCAACAACAACAAAGCTGGAGAATCTCACGCAGCCAAAATGTCGATTGTCAGTAACGGTGTTCAGCCTTACATTGTTCAAACCGGAGTCGGACAGTGATGGAGAGACTCGGTAAGGCCAGTGGATGTTAGTGGGTAATTGTATGTAGTTACAGATTCAACGGTCAATGTAAATTTTGGGGTTTGTGATGTCACCAACCTGAGAAGAAACTCATTGTAGTCGCTACCAGCCATTTGCTGTAGTCCTTAAAAAATTATTTATGTAAAAAGAAAATATCTCCCTTTGCGTTGAACTTTGAGTGTTGTTACTTTGTAGATGTTGTTTATGCTCAAACAGTAACATTACACACAAACTAAAGTAAAAAAAAAAAGTGAAATCATAATCAAAGACCCCTTTAAAAAATTCTTCATAAAAAAAGTTTGTCATCATAAAATAGCTTTTTATCTGAACAAACCCATATGACAATTAAAGGCCAAAGTAAGGACTCTCTGCAATCCAAAGACATATTTAGATTCACCAAATTTTAGATTTGATGGTCCTGTTCATTCAACTCTCAAATGTTTTCACACATCAAATCATGCTTGTCAAGATCCCTACAGCAGATCTGAGCCACATTTGTACCAGAATGGAAAACATGATTCATTGATCTAAAAATACTGCATTGAATTCTGGGGTAATAGTCAAGTCGAAGTCAAAGTCAGCTTTATAGTCAATTCTGCCATATATACAGCACACACATACAGAGAATTGAAATTCTGTTACTCTCAGACCCTAAGTGCATACAGGTAACAATAACAGTAACAACAACAACAAAAAAATTAAATAAAAAAATAAATAGATAAAGTGGTTTATGGAGTAAAAGTGGCGATGGCAGGTGGCAAAAAAATAATAGACAAATGCAAATGCAATTATAGTCAGTGAAGTCATAAATTATAAGAGCAAATTCAATAGTCTGTGTGTAATATGTGGGTGATTAGAGAGAGCCGTTTCTGGGCCAGCGACAACGTCAACACTTCTTTAGTAAAGACATCGAATAAGTGCGTTCACGGATGGAGCGGTTGTGACAGACGGCGAGTCCCATGACTACACATGTAGGGTCTTGGACTTGTATTTATGCACATGTAACAACATGATCCCACAGACGCGACTGGTGCTGCATCCTAAGACAGCATTTCAAAGTACATTGTTACAAACTGCATTATGTCTAATTTATCAAATAAAAAATAAATCAATAAAAAAGCACACTCTCAAACTAAATTCATGTTATGAGCTACAACTCCAGAGAATTGAAGAGCTCATGTTTCTACATCCAGGATTCATAAATTATTACACAACTTCAGCAGTATTTTTCTTCATTGACGACTCGTGCTATAGAGATGTGGTCCAATGCATTAAAAGCAAAAGGCCGTCTCTATCGGATGGGTTAACAGTCGGCCTCGAGAAGCACACGGGCCAAAGAAAGCAACTCGTGCGCAGTAATGCAGTCAGCCTTTTCTCTGTTATTGCCATTATCATTTGTCAACATCCAGAGGTAGGATGTATGTTGTGTTTTGGCACATTGAAAAATGTACTACGAATCGACTGAAGGCTTGGCATACAACCAGCTTTTTTGGTCATAAATATATCAGCCAACTATCAAAAAGTATGAGGGATCAAATATGATAAAGGAGACAAGAACAAAAAGGGAATTACACACACACACACAAAAAGGATGAAAGTGATTCCTGTTACCCGTCCTAGTTTCCACCCCACCTGCAAAGTCGCCCCCCTTCAGCAGAGTCAGAGATCGGCCAGCTGAAGGTCAGGGGGTTTAGGGGACACGTGTTCAAACGCTAGCCCAGGCGGAGCTGACCCAGCTAGGCAGTCGATAGCATGATCTGGAGAGCTGAAAATCTGCTGCTTTATTGGAGCTAAACACGTGTAAACTGGTGTAAGCTACATCCCTACTTTATTTAAATTAAAAAAGAAATAAAATTTTAAAAATTAAATTAAATATTAATATTATTATATAATGTATTATTATTTTATGCATAACAGTAATACATTATACAATTATAAGATAAATTAATTTTAAATAATTAATTTGAATTATTATTCATTATTATTAATATTTAATGTTATTTATTCCTTAAGTTAAATAAACTAGAGACAATGGTTTAGGTTAACAAAAGTGTCCAAAGTGACTGAAAAAGTATGGATGTGGTTTTAATTTTTTAAAATCAAGATAAATTAAAATTTAAACTAAATAAGATTGGAATATGTTTATTAAAAAAATAATAGTATAACAGACAAATTATATTTATTATATATTTATAAAAATAAAATCAACAATACAATTAATATGAAAATAATTGACTAAAAATAAATGTATAATTTAGGACTATATTTACACCCTCAAATCAATTATTTGATATGGCACAGTGATTAACAAGAAAAATTAATACTTCATGGTACTTCATGTCACAGAAAAGTGTGTCTTGGCACAGTATTACATGTAAACACTGTCGGTAATGCCTTAAGTGAATGTAAATGGTCAGGATATAAAAACGGGCATGTGTCAAAATATTGGATCTGGCCATCAGGACTTGTAATATTGTGATAAAGTCACACACGATATCTTCCATGTAAATGCAGATTTGTTGAAAAGCAGGATATTTTGTTGCAATCTCACTGGTCCAAAATTCAACACCACATTCGCTGGAAGGGCTTTTTAAATGATTCTAGTGCAACAGATCCTACACCTGCTGATCCGGTTTCAGTCTTACAAGGCTGTTGAATATATTAAGCGTCCCGTAAAAGCAAACATGAAGTGGAACTGCATCCAAAAACAAAGAATTCCATGACTACGAGAGCTCAAATCTGATTATGTCCCAAATGAGACCAAATTTTACAGATTTTCTCAGAGTTCATGACCTTAGAGTAAAAATATTTCAACTACAAAAGCATCTTAAGTGTACTAAGAAAACTTTCAGTGACATTTCCAAGTCAACAACATACCGAATTGCTCAGTAGATCCACAAATATTCCCGGTCACGAACTTAAGACATTGTCTCCAGAGGCTAGATACACACGTGCCGCAAAGTGATGATTTGGCTGGAAAGGTTAACATTAGAAAGTCTGCTGTGATTCACAGCGTTTGTAATTTAAGTGTGAAAAAGTGTGTGCGTGTCTGTGTGATCTGATAATTCATTATGTCCGTCTGGGGAAGAATGTGTGAAAGAGTAATGAGGGTTAACGGTCTGTAACAGGAAGTGTAAAGTGTGTCACAGTCGACAGCAACCACAGGTCAGCGAGCTATAACACCATCATGCTGTGTCTAAAATGAGGCTTGGCTCAATAAATCTAGAAATGCTAAAAGTGAAAAATGAAGAAATTAGGATCAAGTACAGCTAGCAATTAGGAAGTTACTCAGCATCTTAAGAATGTACGTGTAATGTGCTGTTTATAATCTTTACTCCAGGGGTGCTGAATCCTAATCCTGGAGGCCTAACTTCAAGCAGAGGTTTTGTCTAAATGCCTGATCCCACCAAGTCAAGAATTACAGCACTAAGAACATGAGTCACATGATTTCAAGCACAACGATGCATTTCTATGAACTCCAACTTTAACTGTTTGAATGCCTTGGAAACTAACTAAAATAAGTTTAATTTAAACTAAAACGGAAATAGAAAAGCAAATTTAAAAAAAAAAATCAATACTATAATAATACATATACGATACTAATATAACACTGATTATATTATATTAATATATATTATTTTAATTAATATACCACATAAATTATTACTACTACTACTACTATATTATTATTTATTATCATTATTATTAGGCAGTGGCTATTTACATTAAGTTAATAGCAATAGATTCTATTTACACTATGCAAAAATAGCAGTATGTTCTTTGCAATAAGTGTAAATAGGAGTTAGACGCTATTTACACTTGACAGATACTTTTACAGATACTATTTGCACCTCATTGATGATGTACATTAAATGCAATAATAACAGTGTAAATGATTATATTCATTAAAATTATTAAATTAGTTACGCCTTATTGGAACGCCCCTATATCCGATACTTTATTATTAAACGCACACTTTATTCCTCTTTTCTTGAGGCGACTGTTGCAAGACAAAAGTAATATTTTGCAAATATTGTTTACTTTCAAGTCACTTAGCTTCTTTAGGTGTGAACAGGCCTTTCCTCAAGGGTCTCAAAGGTTTATTTATTGGGTTCGTTCACCCAAAAAAGGAAATTCTGTCATTAATTACTCACCCTCAAGTTGTTCCAAACCTGTAAGACCTTCGTTCATCTTCGGAACACAAATTAAAATATTTTTGAAGAAATCTGAGAGCTCTGACCTCTCAATAGACAGCAATTTCAAGGCCCATAAAGGTACTACAGACATCGTTAAAATAGTCCACGTGATTAAAGTGGTTCAACCTTAATGTTATGAAGTGACGATTATACTTTTTGTGTGACAAAAACAAAACAAAAATGACTTTATTCAACACTTTATTCATTTCTTCTCTTCCCAGTCATTCTCATATACTGTTGACACAGAGCAGCACTAAAGAATAAAAATTGTTATTTTTGTAAGGGTGAATAATTAATGACAGAATTTTCATTTTCGGGTGAACTAACCCTTTGAGAATGACAGGTCTGTGTGTGTAAAGGAGGGCTAGAACTCAACCTCAGCAGGAAAGTTGATGTCCAGGAGAAGGATCCAGCCCCCCTGATTAAAATATTTGAACCTGTTTTCGTACATCCTTTAGCTAGTCATAATAAATGTGGACACCCAGCTAGAAGTTCAAGTTCAAGAATGTAAACCATGGGCCACACAGATGTCATTAAATAGATGCTGAGCCAAACCGAGTTATCTTCATAGAGCGTAATGGTGAGACAGAGACAAATGATAGCGGAAAATAACACCATTGCCCTGGGTGTTAAGCAAAACAGACAGCATTAAGAAACATTAAGATTAAATAGAGTAGTGCAATCAGATTGAGTGCATAATTGTTATGATTATTATAGATGCAGTAAAATGAACTAGTTCACATTAGTCACCAAATCAGACACTTTAGGATACTGATTACAACTGATGATAAATAGTTTATGAGGTTTCTAGGGGTACATTCAGACTGTAGGCAAAAGTGGCTAAGTTTTTTTTTTTTTTTGCATGTATGTGAATCAAATGTTTTTATTTTTTATTTCAATCTAGTCTTTTTGATTCTGAATTGGGTTCCGTAAGTGGTCCTAAACCAGATACAGATCTGATGTTGTACATTGCAACTTCAATATTTGTCATAATTCTGCGCTGACAGGAGTCATTCCATAGATTTTTCATACCGTTATTTGTTTGGTCACTCAATGAAAATGGAAGACAGCAGTGAAGTCAGTGGAGGGACAGTGAGCCGTTATAAGTATTATGGTCAGTGTTGGGAAAAGTCACTGGCTTCAGCAGCACATCACCTTGAGTGAGAATATAGCCAGGTTATTAGGATTGATACGTACCATTGGGCCACGTCGTCCCTGTTTAATATGAGATAGGTCTGGTGAGGGCCCAATAGGCCCCATGTCTCCTCTGGGACCAGGCAAACCCTGTGGCCCCATCTGTCCTGGGGGGCCAGAGGAACCTTTGGGTCCTGGGCTTCCTGAAAGAAACATAAAAAGTGACAGGTTTAAAAAAGAAAGGCATTAGGAAAAGAATGATGACATGAATGGAAAAAATAAATACCAAAATAACTGCCCCCTCCCCCTTTTTTTGTATGCACATGAAAATGCAACTAAACTTAAAGGGTGAACGCTTTGTGATCTGTTTTTTTTTTTTTTTTAAGAGAAAGCAATTCAAAAAATTAAAGAGAAAAAGAAAATTATAGACTTTTAATTTACCGTAAAGCAAATGTACTGTACTAAACATTTTTACTCCCAAATGTTTTCTATTATTGAATTTTTGCAGACATATAAAAAGTATTACACCAGTTACAAAATGAAATAAGGTGCTCCACATTTAGTAAAAGGCCCTCAGTGATCCTTTGGAAGAATGTCTAATTTTTTCTAGGAAGATGCCTTGCAATACCTCTCGTGTACAATCCTGATGTGATGGGGGAGAGGTATTTCCATTTAAAGGGGTTAGCACACCTGGCCAACAAAGTGGTAAAGAAAATGACGCAGTGCACTGCAGATGATGCACTTGAAGGCCAAACAGGAGTCAATGTGTTAGGAGCAACAGTGGTATTAAGGGCCTGTGTCACACCAACAGTCCATTAGCATTGGGTAAGACCAGAACACATGAAGATGATCAGCTGGAGATTGTTTGCATCTATTGCAGACATCACTTCTGTTAGGAAATATTTTAGCCAGCTTAGCATTGGTGAAGTGAGCTCTGTGAAGCACTATACACTGTATTAGGGCATGTCTTGCACAGATAGATGAAGAATGAATTAATCTAAGAATGTTCTTCCACTGGTCCTCAGATATGTTGATACCCAAACCCTGCTCACAGGTTTGCTTAAGAGAGTCAACCGGAGTTGGAGTAAGGGAAATTATTTTACCATAAATGGTAGATATTGTACGCAAAATGCACCTAGGATGGCTTGAGGGTGAGTAAACCATGGGATAATTTTCATTTTTGGGTGAACTATCCCTTTAATGATGAAATGGGGACAGTTAAGGGGTTTTAACAAAGCTCACCTGCAGGCCCAGGTGGCCCAGGAGGTCCAGGTAAAAATGAGTGTGTCATCATCATCTTTTCATTGGTCATCTGCTTATTGATCTCTGTATTGCTTGGCAACAAGGCAATCTGAGGAAAGGAGAGTTAAACACAACAGATCATCCAGGGTCTTGCGGTTTCTTGCACTGAAAAGACTGAACAGAAACATGCACAGGCTTTTTGGTTTTGAAGCTCAACACAATCAAAAATGCAAGACTTTCAGTTATTTTTACAGGAAAGAAGCCCATAAATGAAAATAAAAGCAATTAATTGCTCTCTCTCTCTCTCTCTCTCTCTCTCTCTCTCATGCTGATCCAAACCCAAAGTAATAATAATAATAAAAAAAATCTTCATGCTGCCCTACAATGAAATTAAATAAAATGCAAATAAAAAAAACAAAAATAAAATATAAAACAAAGAAATAAAATGAATGGATGGATAGTGATATAGAGAACAAGCCACAACTTTTGTTTTTAATTGTATGGTGATTTTTGACACATATGTCACTATGAATGATAGTCGTATGGAAAAGAACTAAATTAAGATTATGCAACAATATGACGAGGAGTAAATTTGGTCCAACTATTCCATCAAGCAAATGGCTAAGGACGTTGCAATCACCTGATATCAATTACACTGCCTGTCAAAAGTTTGGAAACAGTTTTCTTGAAAAAAAGTCTCTTCTGTTCCATTTAATCAAAAATACAGTAAAAACAGTAATATTGTGAAATATTATTACAATTCAAAATAACTGTTTTTTATTTTAATACATTTAACATGAACATGTCATCTGATCTATAAACTGTAACATATGTGTACATGCCATTTGCAAAAACAGGAAATCCCTGAATTATTCAGGTTGGTGCATGGACTGAGATCAGCGCCTGTCTTTTACAAGCATTCTTTGTGGAGTATTTCACTTCAAAGAACTGGAGGCTGTCTGGGTGAACTGGAAGTATCCATTACCTGCTAACCTCTGGACATCAGCACGTACACACACACACACACACACAGGCCTTTGAGGTCTCGCCACACACAGTAGATACAGCCCTAGGCCAAGAGCATAAATCTGTGTAAGTGTCTGTGTCCAGCCCTTTGCAAGCAATTTAAATCTCATTTGTCATCGTTTCTGGTTTTGATTTGTTGGGTACCTCAGACTGCACATTCTGAGTGCCAATATCAACCACTTATGATGGCGTGAGAGATTAGCAGCATTATGTGCCGTGAAGAACAGTCCATTTTGCAAAAACAAAAAGATCTAAAAAAAGATCTGCAGTTGAACTAAAACACCACAACTCTGATTTAAAACCTTGTGAATATTGCAGTTGGCTGCCTAAATAGTAAGCTACCTTCTAAGGCACCATCCTAACAGTCATGTCACTTCATGAATGTTAAAAGGATAGTTCACTCAAAAATGAAAATCCTCATTTACTCACCCTCATGTTCTTCCAAACTTGTCCAACATTCTTCAAAATATTTTCTTTTGTGTTCAACAGAAGAAAGAAACTCATACAAGTTTGGAAGAACATGAGGGTGAGTAAATGATGACAGCATTTTCATTTTTGGATGAACTAACCTTTTAAACACAATATTCTGAACAAGAAAATAGTACATTTTAAATTGCGCTTAAATTTATTATATCGATCCTGTTCTGTATTGAACGACAAACCGACCACAAACTTTTGAACGGTAGTGTGAGATTTTTTTAATGTTGAAAGAAGTCTCTTAAGCTCACCAAGACAGCATTTATTTAAACAAAAATACAGTATTAGCAGTAAAATTGTGAAATATTTTTCAATTTCAAATAACTTTTCTATTTTAAAATATTTATACGTAATTTATTGCTGTGATGGCAAAGATAAATTTTCAGCATCATTACTCCAGTCTTCAGTGTCACATGATCCTTCAGAAATCATTCTAATGTGCTGATTTGCTGCTCAAGAAACATTTCGTATTATTATCAATGTAGAAATCAGTTGTGCTGCTTAGTATGTTTGTGGAAACCATGATATATTTTTGTCAGGATTCTGGAAAGTTAAAAAAACTATTTATTTGAACTGAAAATAAAGCTTTTGTTAAATTGTCCTAAATCACTTTAATGTCACTTTTAGTCAATTTAATGCATCCTTGTTGAATAAAAGTATTAAATTATTAAAGAAAGCAATAGAGGAGACGTTAAAACAACAACGATTGTAACAACCGTTTTTACATCACCTTCTCTTGCCTCACTCTTACCAGTTCACCACATTTTTTTACCCTCTCAATCTTTTCCCTCAGTCTTTTGGACCACACGCACAAGAGCTATATATCACGGCGTGACCATGAGGGTGCTGAGTGGATTTGTTGACAGTCTCGCTTTGACTGCAGAACACTGACTCTGCGCCCTCAGCCTGTCTAATCCACATCGCTGCGTTCAACGTGATTTACTAGCCTGCAGCAAGGACAGACATAAGTCACACTACAAGATCGCTCAGCTGTTCGGGCCATGTTTTATCACTTTTTATTTCTCGTATAAAGCCACCAACACATCCCAGAAGACCTGTATAACCTGACTCTGACTTGCTCGTGAAATATTGGCAGGTAAGTTCTTGTTGGGTCGACTCAAGTATATATATGAGGACATGCATATAAAAAGAAATCTGCTGCTTGTTTTAACGAATAAGCCCCGCAGGTGAAACTGGAATAGTGTACCTTCTGTTTGAGTTGGAGAACGCTCATTTTCATCTGATGGAAGTCTTCACATGTGGCCGAGCACGTTCCCTCTTTCATGACGTTGTCTGACTTCTCAAACAGCGGAGCTGCAAAGAGACAACATGCATGTGGAATTTAAGGAAGGTTGTTGGACAAAACCAAAAGAAATCAACAAGCTCAGTGAAAAGAATCCATCCATGATGGCAGATGAGTTGAGAAAACTGTTGATTATCAATAAGCATATTTCAGAAAAAAAAAAAAAAATAGACAACAAGGTAGCCAAATAACTTTTGGGACAGAGCTGATGGTGCCATAAACTTACAAGAGATATCTTAAGTCTTGCTCAAGGTCATAATGAAGGCTCTCTCTGTACAGGCATCATCAGAAATGTCCTAGCACATTCCATTCCTGCCAAAATTCTGCTGAGTTATATCACAATCTCCAACAGCTTAGTTTGACTCATTGCTGATAACCTCATCTGATCCACACACTGTAATCTCAGTGTTCTGGAATTCTCAGAATTCCTTTTTTGTACATCTGGATTGTTGCATCCCAGAATGCCCCAAAAGGTCATCTCGTTGTGCACTCAAACTGACCCAAAAGAGAGGAAACGGCACACAGGAAACTCTGACAGACTGATACGCTCCACAAGGAAGCCAAAAAGATAGATGGACAGAGGAGTGGAGAGGAGGAAGTGATTGATACTAATGCTAACCGATAGCTGGTATCCCAAGTCATTAACCGCAATGGGTCAGTGGACTTCCTGCAGGGAGGCAGGAAGCAATGTCTTATTAATGTGTCAAGCCATAAGAGGCTGCAGAATGGATTTTTTTGTAAATAGTGAGGTGATTAAGAGTTAAACCAAACCGGGAACAGGACCATGTTGCACACATGCAAAATGCTAAGTTAAAGGGTTCGTTCACCCAAATATGAAATTTCTGTCATTAATTACTCCCCCTAATGTCGTTTCAAACCCGTAAGACCTTTGTTCCTCTCCAGATGTTTTCGATATTTTTAATAACAGAAAAGTAGTAAAGACATATAAATAGCCCATGTGACTACAGTGGTTCAACACCAGGTCCTACATCAGAACGCCGGCTCATTATCGATTATAAGATTGATTGATTGTCATAACAAGCGCTGAACGTAAACAGCATAGGAGAATGACAGGAATTTGTTGAATTTAAAAAAAAAAAAAAAAATTTGCTCACAAAAAGTATTCTCGTCGCTTCATAAAATTAAGGTTGACTATTTTAATGATGTTTTTACTTTTCTGGACCTTGAATGTGGTAATTATGCTGCTTTCTATGGGGGATAAAAAAAAAAAAAAAAACCTGATGGATTTCATCAAAAATATCTTAATTTATGTTCCAAAGATGAACAAAGGTTTGAAGGGTTTGGAACGACATGAGGGTGAGTACTTAATGACAGAAAAGTCATTTTTGGGTGAATTAACCCTTTAAATATGTCCCTATGAAATTATTCAGATGCAAAGGAAACACATAATTTAGCATCCACCCTTTCCACTTGACTTATTTTCTGTAAATCTCTGCTTGTATTTGCACTGCTTTAATCGGATCTTAAGGTTTGATGATGCATCCATGACCTGTCAGAGCATTTTACAGAGCTCACTCGCTCCTTTTCACACCTGTGTGATGGAGAGATCTGTGGATGGATGGTCAGGCCCAGACAGGAACATTAAAACCTCAAACAGCGGCAATTTGCCTTTTCTGGGCTCCATTTCTGTTGGTTGTTGGAAATGCATTGGCCGAATCAAAGCAGAACTGCGAGGGTTGCAAAAGCAGCTTTCAATGGGAAAGGTATGGTGGTAATAGCATACAACACAATGAAATTAAAGAAACATACATAAGTTCACAACACAACGAAAACAAGCCACAAAATAACAGAATTCCAAAGCTTGTTAGTTCCTGTTGGTAAGACTGACTCCATGTACTTACAATGATTTTCAGGAAAAAAAAAAAAAAAATCACTGTAGTTTATCAAAAGTTTTTTTTTTTCTTTGACCAGACTGACTTTCTACAGATGAAATTGTGCCCAATATCCTTTTAAGTACACTACACAACTTATTTTTATAAAAATGTTTTTACTGTAATTCACTTGAAAGGTTTTTTCATGTTACAAAGCTTGTAGTGGTATTCTATCAGTAAGACTGACTTATTACAGGTGAAATTATACCCAAAATGTCACCTGTAGTAAGTCAGTCTTACCAATAGAAACCTACTAAAAGCTTTGGAATTTGAACATGTTTGTTTTTCAATGTTAAAAGTAATTTTAATGACTGCAAATTATACGTTTAAACCACTTGATGGAATTGGCAGATGCTCCCTTCATCATGCGCCTTGGTAGCGAGTCAAATCTTTCACAGGTATAAATATGAAGGTATTGTGCACGCACACCTTCTCGTATTATTTTGAATTAATATTGCATGTCGATAAGTATTGGTTACATACTGTACTGATATCAATTCCGACTCTATAGAACATGGAAAACGAACTTTAGCGAGCTCTGAGAGCCCCCTGATGGTCTGGAGCATTTTTGTTGTGTTGTGGCTCGAATTCGTTGTGTTGTGGCTTCATTTCGTTGTGTTGTAGCTTGATTCTGTTATGTTATGAACTCACAAAAAACTGGAAATGAACTACATACTTCTGTAATTAAACAAATAATGATGATTCAACAAATCTACTCACGATACAGTGAACAGTTTGTGGCCAATAAGAAATGCAACAAATAGGTCCCTAAAAACATTTGACAAACTCCAATGTACAGAAGAAAAGAATAAAGACCCAAAGAGAAAGACAACCAAAGAGCTTACACTCACCTCTCTCGCCCTTGGTGCATGTTTTCCCATCGTCCTCTAGGTGAAAGCCTCTCTCGCACTCACACCGGTAGCTGCCGGGGGTGTTCACACAGATCTGTGAGCACACCGTCTCATTATTGTTGGCACATTCATCAATGTCTGATGCAAGAACAGAGAGTGAAAGTGTGAGGGATGGAAAGTTGGCAAAGCGCAAAAGACGTGATGTTCGCTCCTCGGGCGCTTTTGAATGTTTTTGTGAGATCAGCCGGAGAAACAAAATTTGACTCCCATCAAATCAACACTTCAGCAGTCTGGGAGGTCAGACCCTTTAAGAAACACTCACGGTGATATTGAAGAAACATTGACAAATCAAGCCCCAAGAACTAAAAACAACCTATAGAGGGCGCTAACATCTTCATACTGTTAAATATTCCAGATCAAACAAGTAAAATTTCAAATTACAAATTTTCAGTCTTCTTTTGAAACAGTATTTTTACTGCAGCTATTGTCATAGTAAATTAAAACTGATGTGGTTTAATACATTTTTAATTGTAATTAAATTTTATGAATTAAAAGGCTTGTAAACATACTTTATCACTAGAAAAAAAGAAATAACCGTTAAACATGAAAGCATTATGCAATCATTTAAGAAATTACTCCTTAAATAGAACCTCTTTGGCATAAAGTGTTCTATTAAATAAAGAACCTTAGGGCTCTATATAGAGCCCCAGTGAACCTCTTTCCCCCTAAGAGTGAGGTATTGGGTTCATGGGTGTCAAAATAAATTAAAATGCCAAGTTTTTTAAAATGTGAAGAAGATTCCCTATTATTATTTATTTATTATAATTTTACAGTTTAAGAATATACAAAAAAATAAAATAAATATATGTAAATGTAATAAAAATTATATCTAAAAGAAACAGGTCACATGCAAATGCCAAGTTTTAATTTTAATAGTCACACATATTTAATTTAAATTTAAATTAAAAATGCTGTAAGTATATATATAGCACTTGAAATGTATAAATATTAAATATTTATATATTTAAAAAAAAAACACTTTATTAGGTTTTAACAGCAGATTTTTTTTTTAAAAAAAAAGTAAAAAAAAAAAAAATAAAATAAATAAAACTGGTATATGTACATCAATGTCTCAATTAAAAAATAAAGATAAAAAAAAGAATTTCCATACAATTCACACATGTCAGAGACTAAGAAGTCACCTTTTCTTGTTTAGGACTGATGCATTCATACCAGTGCAACATTTGCAGTATAAAAACTGTATAAAATTGTTTTTTTGCAACATATCTATACTTGAACATGTTAAAATAGGTACAATTTTCTCAATATATTCATATGAATACGAGTTAAATCTTACCCAGGCAGTACGGTTTCTCTCGGTTTCTATGTCTTTCCCGGTCATAGCGATACCCAGAGTAACAGGTGCACACCACACGGCCGAAATGATCGGTACACTGCTGTTCACAAGGAGCGCCAGCGCACACATCATAGTCTGCATAAACAAACACACACACACACACACACACACACACACACACAAACATAAACACAACAAGAGGGGAAAGCACAGGATTATAAACATGAAAATTAGCTTTAAAACCAAACCCGCAGTATCGTTGTGGTTTCCGAAAATCATATGCAAATGTGGTTACTTCAAATGTCTTTTCCCTTCGGAATTTTATTTTAATTGTAAAAGCAAAACACTGTGGTCTAGGAAGCCAGTACTGCAAGTTCCAGTCCAAGTATTCTCCCATCGTTTCCTTATTCCATGATTTCTCTTGGAAGAGCCAAACCATCTCAGGCACAGCATGGAGCACCGTGTGAGTCAGAGAAATATGTGTCCATTCTCAACTGGTACTTTATGTGTTTCTCATCAGTGGAGAGGGGCAGGTGAGGACACCAGAGAACATAAACAGCATAAAAAAAAGAAAAAAAAGACTTTAAAAACAAGCAGTAGACTGTCTCAAAGGACCGTTCCAGAGACCACTATACAGCCTCTTAATGTGACAGGGTAAACCGCAGAACGCAGACAATATAATTGCACGCTTTTATTTGACAGTTACGAGTAAAAACTTGTTAGTGGTTTGAACCCCTCAACCAAAGATCCAGAAGTATATTACAGTTTTCATAAGCTAATATACAGACCGGTTCCCACTATAAAAATACACACGATGTAATCAAGATATCGTTACTGGTTGGGAAAACTCTGCCAAGCGCTTTAAGGTGTGCTGGAAATGTTAAAACAACATTAAAAGCACCAGCTGAGTTGATTCCAAAAGGAATGATTTTGTTTAGAACGCTAATGGGAGACAAGGGAAAACGTGTACAGAAATATCAGAGCAAATTCAACCCAGAGGAGTCTAGTTTGGGGGGAGAGAGAGAGAGAGAGAGAGAGAGACAGACGGACAGAGAGACAGAGAGGGAGAGAGACACAGAGAGAGAGAGTGAGAGTGAGAGAGAGAGAGAGACGGACAGACAGAGAGCGGTCTTACCTTCTGGAATACACTGTCCCAGCACAAACTTAAAACCTTCACAGCACTTCTTTCTGAAAGACAAAAGAATTTTTTTAAAACATTAACTTTAAAAATAAATGTGACTCACGCTTACCCTTGATGATCGGGTGTACTTTATAAACCCTTTTTCTTCCATTCATTTCAATTCTTTTCACCCGTTTAATCAGCACAAATCACAAGTTCTTATAAACGTATCAAAAACCAATCTTCAAATCTGTCTTCAACAAGCTTCATGACTGAGGTATCATTCATAACTGTAGCCCAAGTCCCTTTCACTCAGCTGCCATTTTTGAAATGCCTCTCGGGCAAGTGCAGCTCCTATCTCTTTGAACGAGCAAATATCAAATTCTCCAAAGCTGTTAACCAAGCTAACGATTCAATTTCCTATTTGAAATCACTAATCAAAATAAATTGTTTCTAAACGATCAAATAATTTTTCAGGCTGGACTAGACAATGCGCATGTGTAGTCATACACTCGTATCTCACAATACTTACTGTTTCTATAGCAACCAGAGCTTCTAAAACAGCAGTTGCAGTGATGCAATGACTTATCCAATTGACGATTGCTAAATGATGAAAAATGTAAAAATAAAAGGCAGACGCTTTTATCCAAAGCGACTTACAAGGGGGAGCAATTAGGGGTTAGGTGTCTTGCTCAAGGGCACTTTAGTCATGGTATCGAAGGTGGAGAGAGTGCCGTTTATTCACAATTCCCACTTTCAATTCCTGCTGGCGTGGGAATCGAACCTGCAACCTTCAGATTACAAGCCCGACTCCCTCACCACTAGGCCACGACTACCTTTTATTTAGAAGGCGGGACTTATTCTGCAAATTGCACATTGCACTTTCTCCATTCATAGTAATTTGAGTGCACCATCTTTGTATATCTGAAGTCTTTGCTGTAGAACAAACAGGCTGAGACGTGTCATGCACAGAAGTTTAATACTCAGGGTTATGGGTTTATTCAACCGCCCGCCAACTGAACGGATAAGCAATATTAATTCTAATGCTTTCCTAAGAAACTTCAAGACAGAACAGAGGTTCCACTCCCGTATGAAACAAACCTGCATGAATTATTAATGTGCACAAGTGTGTTTTTTGATTTTCCTAGTCTGATTTAATGTGATATCCATGTCTACAATTCGAGACAGACAAACGGAGGGGGGAAAAAGCTGTTTTTTCTGGTCAGTCATGGAAAACTCACCTCCATGGTAAGTCCATAAAATTCCCCTGAACCTTTTCCCTGTCTAATTGATCACTGTGGTGATGTTCCATTTTCGGAATGACAAGGGAACAACTCACAAGCACTAACATAAATGATTCATTTCCATACTATTCTACAATGATTCACAAATGTGTCAATGCTCAAAAAATGAAAAACAAAAAAATGCAACAAGGGGGAAATGGAATTTGGATATTAAGGAACGGCAATATCCTTTCCAACAGTATTACTCACAAATTTTGTGGAACTGTTTAGTCTACTCTGCCAGTGTAAGCTCAGTTGGTCTACTCTGGAAGCAAACTGATCAACAATGTTTAAAAGATGCATATTAAAAAGAATATTAGCATGTTAAACATTTAAATGCACTGATTTACAAGTTCATTAGAACATAAACAGCTAATATATTTCCACACAAGCACTTTTATAGCCACGAGGTCTGAGCTGAGCTACGGGCTAGTATGGTTTGAATCATGGGAGCGGTTTACGTGGTCTGATTCACACTGAAAAAACTTTATTGGTTTGTTGATGTTCAAGATGAAAATATCGGGAACCATGGTCACTTGAAAATCTCTCTCTCACACACAAACCCAAAACCAATACCCAGTAAACCCTCCCAATATTAAGGGGCACCATCTAATCTTGATTCTGAAAAAATAATAAATATACATAATATACTTCAGCTACATGACACCATATAAAATTCCTTAATGGAAATTACATCGCAAAATGTAATTATGTAATACTTTGAATGAGAAGTGGAGAAATCACAAATAATTATAATATAATCATGATCCACAACTTGGCATTGAACTTAATAGACTTGAAACATTGACCACATTAGCTTGTTTTCAGACAAGACTTGCAGTTTTTCCACATCACACCTTTTTTTTCTGCTGCATGTTGCCCAGAACTAATGGGTGTCTTTGGGGTTTCCTCCAAGATAAAGAATTTTCCCACGCTAACAAGAACCTGTGGCATTCAGCCTACTGAGACGTTGACTCTGGAGTTTGTTCCTTTTTAAACTATCTATGAAGGTTTAAAAAGTGACTTTAAAGCGAATCATGATATCATACGTATGGAAGCCACTGAATAAAAATAAGTTTTTATCTCACATTTTATCTCACAATTCTGACTTTTTTCCCCTCAGAATTATGATATAGACTCAATTGTGTATTATAAAGTCAGAATTGCAAGTTATAAAGTCAGAATTGTGTGTTATAAATTCAGAATTGCAAGATATAAACTCACAATTGACCCTTCTCAAACAGTTTGATTGACAGGTGATTTGACCAATCATAACCCCGAATCCGCCCCCTTGTCTAACAAAGCAGTCAGGGGAGTTAGTAGATTAACGTTGGTGAACTTAATTTTCAAAAATTGTGTGTACAATTCATGTCTATTCATGTTTATTTGATGCAATAAATGAACTAGTATGAAGAGATGGTTGGTTCACGGACCAATTGAAGGAGCTACAGCGATCTGTCACGACACATTAAAGAGATGCTATATGCTATTTGTTTAAACTTCTTTAAAAAATTATGACAGTGCTTCCCAAACTGTGGGCCGTAGCAGTATTGCAGGGGGGGGGCCGTAGCTAAAATAATAAAACTTAAAATGTTTTTTTTAAAGTATGTAAGGTTAGTGTTATGGATTTAAATATATTTGTAAAGAATGTTTACATCATAGTTCTCATTATTCACATGAAATTCTTACAAACTTGTTAATAAAGGTATTTATAGGAAAATGTCGATGTATATTTTTTAATGGTGGGGTCGTGGAGCTTTTCCAATGTTTTTGGGGGGGCCTTACCCCTCTTAAGTTTGGGAAGCTCTGAATTATGATATATCAAATACGAAACAGTTTCATATGTCTGTCGACACATTGTCAGTGTCCTCCTTGCTCCACAATGTATTTTTCACTGTGTGAGAACATGATGTGTGGCGTGAGAGCGCATGGCTTGTTGGACAAGGTCTTTGCGAACGGTCAATTGCATTTTATAAAGTCCAAATTGCGAGATATGAGCTCACAATTGCGAGTTATGGCCAGAATTGTGTGATACAAAGTCACAATTGCGTGTTATAAAGTTCAAATTGAGATATAAACTTGCAATTCTGAGAAAAAAGTTGACTTTTCCTCAGAACTGAACTTTATAACTTGCAACTGCAAGTTTAAATCTCAATTTTTATATTATATCATGATTGCAACTTCATATCACGCAATTGTGAGAAAAAAAATCAGAATTGTGAGACAAAAAGTCACAATTATCCTTTACTGTTTTATTCTGTGGTGGAAACAAGCTTCCATACGAAGATATAATAACCTTTAAAAGTACTATGATGGCATAATAGAACCTTTTAATGTTCTTATGATGTTATTAAAGAACCATTTAAAGGTATTAAGATGCAATATGAGAACCTTTAACTATTTAATGTTTGTTTATCTAGCCTTTGTGCTAGAATCTGAAAAATCTGAATCCAAGAAGGCTCACACTGACAGAGCAGTAAAATCGACTTTGGAGTGCCACACAAGTGCCGTAACTTACATTTATATGGTGAAAAACTGCAGAAATGGAGAGAGTCCATGGGGAGGAAGCACTGAGAAATGGAATAAGAGGGCAGAGGAGGCACAAATCTCCTTCTGTGGGAGGTGATGATGGGTGTGAGAGCAGAACGAGGTGGAGGTGATATTCACACTTCGACGCATGTTTGCGGTCATGTACACACAGACACTCACGGGGTCATATTCACTCTACCAAACTAAATCACACATGCAAGCACGCCACTAAAGAAACATAAACAACACTAGGTGTGTTACAATACAGCTGTGTTTTTGCAACTAATGCATTTGAAAATGAGAAGTTCAATATCTCACATGTATCTTCTATCAAAAGATCTAAACAATGTGCTCAGATTTGCGAGAACACTAAAGTCTGTAATTAAAACTCCAGGAACTTCCACAAACACATACAGAATGGTAAGGACGTAGGTTTAGGTACATTGAGATCCGAAAGAGAAAATCTCAGTTTTTCCTGGTATGCTGACAGCAAAGCCACCCTGATCCTCCACAAATACACAAACTCTAACTCTTAACAAACACGCAACACTGAGAGAGGAGAACGCACAGAACTGACCCTGGACCTGTGTCTGCTAGGGTAAGCTTTCCAAAAATATTTTTAAAGCTTTGTTTATTGACTCTCTGAACTGTTTACACTCAGGTTTCCATCCATCTGGTGCTTTCACAAATATTCATAGTTTGAGAGTTTGACTTCATTTCATTTTTGTTTAGGCATAATATCTTTATTTACCCTTAATTTTAGTTATACAATTCATTGGATGTTATACAATATGAATCACACATATTTCTAGGAATTTTAGAAACAGAAACTGGACAGCATGAAAGTATTTATTAGAGCATGCGTCATTAATATGAATAATTATACAGGCTTAATGGACAGGAGAACATGAAATCCAGCTGGACTAAATCCCATAATGATCTAAACAGAGCCAGAAATGTTCAAACACGAAATCAAACTGTACTGTATACATCACACAATCCAAAACCATGTAAATATACGAAACTTCACAAGGGTCGTAATATTTTGCTTTGAGCAACTCCAGATGTCTTATAGACTATGGCTACTTACACCGATTCATATTATCTGTGTGACACAGTGCTGGTTTAATCCCAGAAGCTTGAAAACACAAAACTAATCACGAGTCAAGTGTTCAGGCCTGTTTCAAAATAACATGTGCTGTACAGAGGAAGAGCAAATTATCATTTCAGTGGGGAAAAAAACAAGACGATTTCTAAAGATAAGGTCAATAGCATTTAAAAACAAGACACATATTAATGTAAAGCCTTTGAATCCCTCCCTATATTAGTGGCATGTCTGTCAGTGTGGTTAAAGCATTGCAGCCTAATGCAGGCCAGAAATCTCTAGAATCAGTTTCCCTGATGACCATTTCTCATGACAGGACCTTTGAGAGTCACTTCAGCCCACTGGAGTCTTCATGAATGCAATTAAGACACATGTGTCTGAAATAAGTTTTACAATAGTATGCACCTACACATGGAAAGAAATACTACAAAAACTTCTGAAAAATAAATAAATAAAAGTCTTGTTCAACATGAATATAAGGGAATTCTTTTTAACATTGGAAACCTAAAAGCAGCACTGATATGAATGGAACCCCCCCCCCCCCAGCAAATGCGATTTTATAAATTGCAATTCTTATTTTTTTTCTTGTAATTGCAATTTTACAACTCGCAATTCTGACCTTTCCCCCCTCGCAACTGTAATTCTACAACTCGCAATTCTGACTTTATTTCGCCTTCACAATCGCGCATTTAAATCTTGCAATTCCGACTTGCTAACTCTCAATTTCCGAGTTTTTCGGAGGAAAAAAAAGTCCGAATTGTGAGATATAAAGTAGCAATCGTGAGAAATACATTCCGTAGATGTGAGATCTGGCCAATGTCAAAACGTTGTGGAGCTTCAGAACTACTTTTAAAAATTAGTTTAGAAAAAAAGATCTTTTTGGACTGGAGAAGAAGTTTTGAGCTCTGAAAGTTAGAGCATGTTTTCATATTACATCAAACTCTCATCTCAAATAAGGACGATTTAATTTGATAGGACTCGTTTAAAATAGTTCCTCTTAATAAACTTAATACAATAAAAAATATATATTTAACTATGCATTCCTCCTTTAAAAGCCACCAAAGCGAAGTAATCAAAAACGTTAATTTAATTTTAGCAATGAATCTGATAAACTGCAAGTGAAACTTTATTTCTATGGATTACAATAAGCAACTAAAATTGCTCTGACTTTTTTATGGGACCTTCTGTGACACAGATGTTTTCATGCAGTAGATTATTATTCCAGAACGCACATCATTTACTATTTAACATTCTGTTGGGGCCAGATTGCAAAGATAAGATCACACTGAAGAGCAGAAGAGGATATGCGGCACTGCAGTGTGGTCCAATTGCTCCGATGTTGTGCATGTCTCATGAAGGGAAGGATCCAGATGTGAACCCAACCTCAGAAGGTTTAAATATGGATGAAATGGATTAGTTCAGGTTGAGTCATTTAGAAACAACCAGACTTCTAACCAAATCAATGTTATATAAGAGAAAAAGAATTAGCATGTCGTGGCACAAGGTTCAATACAAATCTTTGGAAGTGAATAGAAGAGAAGAAGTCTCATGGCATTTATTCAACATCTCCCTTTGATTAACACAAATGCTTTAGAACATTCACCTTGAGCTCTCTTCACTCACTAAAGCACCTGATCTTGACTCCTGAGAGTGTTTCAGTCCTCATAGAGCAGGTGCATTGCAGATGAAAAGGAAAAGTTTAGTTATTCTGGCACGTTAAAAGGGCTTACAACAAGTCAGCCGCAAAAATGAGCTGCATGGGAGTGTTTTGTGTGGAAAAGGAAACGTCTTGTTTATCTGCAGCCTAAATGATAGATGAAAATTATGGGAACTCCATGAATGAGCAGTGAGATTCCAATACCATGTCCGAACAAAAACAGGTGCATTAACAGTGAGTCACATTCGCTTTTAAACAGAGATATTACTTGACTTGTCAGATGTTATTAGTGGGTACGGTAGCACCTGCGCTTTCCCAATGTTGTGTTTATTTAATTACCCACGCGGATGGGGATCCGGTTACCAGGAGAAAATCAGGTCTGGATTAGCGTGACCTCAGCCCCACTTGCAGGGCTCTGAGAGAGCTCTAATTACCTTATAAACAAACAGAGTAGAGACCTGGAATAAACACACACACACAGACAGTTCACATGGAGGAAATAACATTACATTCTGGCTACACTGAGAAATGTACCATGGTACATGGAGTCTGTGACATCAGTTTAGTTCAAATCACATTCTATTTGAAGTTTAATTAAAGGCTCAAAATGAATGAAGTTTCTATGATGCCACATAAAAACCTTTTTAAGGTCCCATGATGCCATGCGAGACATTTTTAAAGATCCTATGATGTCACAAAACAATCTTTTTGAGTTTTCCGATAGAGATTCTGATGTTTAAATCAACATAAATGATAATCAAATTTAAACACATTGTTCCAAAGCAGCTTTTCAAAAATTATGCCCAACTCAAGTAAAATGGAAAGATTTCTGTGATAATGTTAAAACAAGAACAATAAAAGCAACAAAAATGCATATGCTGCTTTTTTATAACAAAAAGTAATCAGATTACTTTTCCAAGTAATTAGTAAAGTAGCACATTACTTTTAAACTTACAGCAAAATATCTGAGTTATTTTTTCAAGTAAGTACCGCAAGTTACTTTGATTTTGAGAGAAATCGGAAGTGAGATGTTGAGGTGTTGTGTGTGCCGTGTGAACATGAGGGTTATTGTAGTTCTAGACTAAATGTGAGCATTTACTCATCTCGCACAAGAACAGATTCAGTATTCATCAAAATGAACAAAAACAGTGAAATGCAAACTCAGAATATTACGCAAACCTGCAGTAAATAAATGTTAAATTACATAACCATACTTTATGTATGTTAAGCTGCAGTCTGTAAGTTTTGCCTCTTTGTCGCCATCTCTGTTTGAAACCTGCAATTGCAGTTATTTGCGGTATTATCATCTCTATGTGGGTTGAGCACCGGCACGGCTCCTTGGCACGGATTAATCTAATGTTTGCCGTCAGTCACCATCCATTGATGTGGATAATGTACTTCAGAATCATAGATTCTACATCTTGGAAGTATGACCAAAATAAGAATTTTCTTCGGAGAATGTCATCTGAACATGTAAGTCAAATGTCTGACAATTGTCTGAGCAACTGAGAAAAAAGCATTAGGCCTACAATAATTTGCGCTGCCAAATGGAGATTAAATCTAATGATCGATTATCGTGCGAATAATTTTTTGACTATGGGTGAATCTCCAGTTGTCACTGATGATTGTTATTTGGACATTTCTGGTTTACAATCCACCATCAAAATGATGTTTAATTATTGCAGCTGCTGTGAGAAAAGGCTATAAATGATCCGCTACCAGCGGAATTCTTGCATGCTATATATAGCCTACTGGCCGAAACTCCTTTCTGTTTACAGACGTGACTTAATGACGCAAAGAAGAACGGCTCCATGCTTGAATTTCCCGTGGAAGCCCACCAGTACCGATTTTATTATAGCACATTATTACAAGCTTAGCATTGTGAATTTGGATAAGGAAATAGTTTTGAACTCTGGCTGATTATGTACTTGCTCAAAAATTGATTTTGGATCATTTCTAACCAAAAAAAAAGTGATGGTTAAAAAAAAGTTAATCTCACTTTACTAATGTCTTTGTTGCTGACCTTCGATGATCCAATTCAACCATACTAATAAGCAAAAATGGTTTGAAATAAAAACCACATGTGTGTTTCATTTTTGTTTTTATTGCTTAAGTAAGAGTGTTGAACATTCTTCCACTACGTCATTTTCTTCTGCGAGCCAGAATGGCAGCTCATCTGGTTTGTTTGAGCTGCGCCCTCTACTGTACAGGTGTGAATTTGCATTTTCTTCAGCCTGAGGCTTATTCATTTCACTTTTGATGTGAAAGCTCCTTAACATTTATACAAAAACAAACAAGCAAGCCCACCCAGGTAAGAAAAAGTAACGTAAAAATAATGTAGCGCAATATTGTAACGCATTGCTTTTAAAAGTGATGGTCACTCATTGTATCGGTGATCACTGACACCTTGGTGACGTCAGACTAAAAGTAAGACTACACTATGCAACTTTGCAGAGATTTAAAATTTGGAGGAGTCAATGCTAGTTGCCGAAAGTCAGAGCCACTCTGAAAATTTTGGTGAGTCGGAGTTGACTGATTTCACAGAAAATCGCTTAGAATAAAATGAATATTTTGAGCTGATTTTAGAATACATTGTTTTCAGTTGTCGTGCGTCTCCTAACAACGAGGTGCATATTTCTGCATGAGTTTGTTGTTTGGAATGACCCGAAAGTCTGGTGGCGTGTGAACGATGCCGTGTTTTTCTTTGTAGCCGCTTTCAAAGTAGACAAGTGATGGATAGTGTTTGAAAGTATTCAGTTGTGAAGTGTATTCCAGCTTTATGGGGAAGGTAATTGCAAAAGCACTAACGAATCATGCACAACCAGGAATGTGAATCAACAAAATTAAGTGGGGTCATTTCAAATCCATGATGGCTTTAAGCATTGCATAGCACTCGAACTTGATACTTTCTATTTAATACTCACAGATACATTTTCCAGACTATCCAGCGAAGTACAGCTCAAAGAGTCATTAACATTCACAGCTGGAGATCACAGGCTAACAAACGCATAACACAAATCTCAATTTCCTTCATAATTAACATCCACATAATTGGCCAGGAGCCTAAGCCATTAGCGGCTGCACAAGGAGGGCGGTCGTATTATTTCATGAATTCATGGTGGGCATCTTTCTCCCCTTTTCCTGGGCAAAAACCTCTACAGCTGGAAACTGTAAATTACACAGACCTCTATTAATGTTTGACGATATATAATGAGTGTATAACTCAGTGCAGGCTTTGTGTACATGTGTGGCTGTTTGAACTTTCAGTATTACACGTGTAAGGGTCTTATTAGAGGCTAGATCTCATTGCATCTTATTTTGTATTTCAGTAAACTCCCTTTGGTTGAGTTGGGCCTCTGAAAACTGATTTAATCTTAGTACTTTTTTTAATGCCAAGTGTGAGTATGCATGTTCAGGGGAGTTTATTTGTTTTGATGGTGTCTGACGCAGAGGGCCACTTCACCTTCTCTACTTTAATGCTTAGAAGAATCTTGATAATGTGGCACAGATCAAGAGCCTGAAACACACGCATACACACACACAAACACACACACACACACACGTTCGTTTTGCTATCAAAGTGAGGACATTCCATAGGTGTAATGGTTTTTATACTGTACAAACCGTACATTCTGTCCTCCCCCCACCCCTAAACTTAACCCTCACAGAAAACATTCAGCATTTTTACATTTTTAATAAAACCTTGTTTAGTATGTTTTTACAGCTGTTTGAAAAGTGGGGACATATGAAAAGTCCACATATTTCACGTTGAAGTTGTAATACCAGTGTCATACCCATGTCATTATACACATTTGTGTCCTGATATGTCACAAAAACGCGCACACACACACACACACACACACTACATTCCTCCACACTGGCCCCAGATGTGGTTCCTCGTTTTTCTTGTCTTCTCTTACTGCAACACCACCCACAGGTCTTTTATAAGAGTAGGGAGTTGGTGTGCCTCTGGTAACCCACTGGACTGAAGCACCCACCCCCCCCCCTCCCCTCATGCTTTAACGTTCATGTTAAATCACAAAAGTGCTGGTGCTTGTTTAGGTGTAACTGCTAGGAATCGGGCCTGACAGAACCAGCCTGCCAATGCAAAGATCTGCCTGTCAACATTTCAGGCATGCTGAGGTGATGAGAAAGAGAAATGAATTCAGATTGATGGTATAATGGGCATTTAGCTGGCCTGGAAACCCAAGCTGGCATGGGCATCAATTTTGTCAGAGACTTTTTATTTTATTATGCTGATTCAAGTCATTTATATGTAAAGTAATTCTTATGGTGGTGTGTTTAACAGTTGAAATCTACATTTCACTTAAATTTAAACTGTATTGGTCAATTACTTTAAATTGAACTACCAACTGAAGCTGATAAACAGTGTTCAATTGACCGTTCGCAAAGACCCACCACCTTTAGTTACTGTTTAGGGTGTGACGAGACCACTATCCCACGAGACGAGACGAGACACGAGATTGGGTTCACGAGACGAGATTTTTATAGTATTTTTAAGAAATCCTCAACAATGAAACGTATGAAGGGAAAATAGTCTTTTATTCAACTGAAAATCATAAAATGCAAAAATGTTGGTGCATTTGGAAATCAACTTGTAATGCATGTCATTTTACGTCTATTTTAATGAATTATTTGCAGTAAAACAACATGCAAACACTGCTAAATGTTGCTACAAAATCAACCAATTGTTTTCTGCCCTGTATAATTTCACATGAGAAATCTCACTGAACTTCTTTCTATAGATTGAACATAAAATAAACAATATAAATAAAATAAACATAAAAATAAAAAAATCAAATTACACTTTAAGTGTCACTTTAACTGCAGTACAAAGTTGACCATTTCCCAGTCACTGTTGATTGTGTGGCTGTAACTGTTATAAAGCTCTGCTTACACCGAGAAGTCCAACCGTCAGCAGTGATAGCGACGCTTTCTGCCTCTTTAGGGGCCGTTCACATATCGCGCCTAATAAAGCGTGTAAAGCGCGGCCGCGCCGCTTCCTCCTTCTTTTGCAAGCGTTCGGGAGCTCGCGCTTCTGTCGCGTCTGTCGTTGCTATGCAACCATGAACTGTGCTCTCCACGACCATCGCTTGGTTCTTGTCACATGACAAGACATTCTGAAAAGTTGAGATGTTTTCATCTCGCCGCGGCACAGGCGCGCAAGGAAAAAAACGAGCGCGCCGTACCATATGCGCGTTGCGACCGCGCCGCTTCCATTTTGCGAATGAAAATGCGCGCGATATGTGAACGGCCCCTAAGAGTCTGTACAACCTTGGCCGAGGTGTACGGCATAGTTTTCTTACAATGTTTACACATTGTTTGTGTCTTGTGTGTTATTCTTGCGCCAAAAACCAAAATGTTTCCACACAAACGATTTGAAAGTGGCGGGGGCTCTTGAATAATAATTTCACCCTCACACTGATAGCACGACGAGACAACTTTTCAACTCGACGAGAAATCTCGTCACGTTTTAGTCTCGCGAGATCTCGTCACACCCCTATTACTGTTGCATTGTCCAACAAGTCATGCGCTCTCTCACGCCACACATCATGTTCTCACACAGTGAAAAATGCATCCCGGAGCAAAGATGACAACGTGTCGACAGACATATGAAACAGTTTCATATTTAATATATCGTAATTTTTTCAAGAAGTTTAAACATTAAACAGCATATAGTGTCTCTTTAATGTGTCGTGACAGATCGCTGTAGTTCCTTCAAGCGGCTCGTGAACCGATCATCTCTTCATACTAGTTCATTTATAGCATCAAATAAACATGAATGAACATCAGAAGGAATGTTGTTTCAAGACATGAGTCAATTGTGACACTCAATTATATATATATATATATATATATACACACATTATTATATTTAAAAACAAATTTAAGTTATTTAGTAATAATAATATAATTATAAATATCAAATTATAAAGAACAAAATATTACAAAATAGCAATATAACATTTAATAAAATAATATAACACTGTAACAACATTCAATAACGCAACACAACGTAACATACAAGAATTTAGAGATAGAGGTGTACCACTTAACTTGGTGGTGTTTTCCATAAATGTGATGTAACTATATATACCAGGACACAAATTTGTAAGGGTTCAGAGTTTTAACTAGTATATATCAGCCACATCTAATGCTCATCAATGCTTTTAAAAAATGAATTCTAAGAAAATTCCAGAACAAGACTGGCAAGCTGGAAATGTTTCAGGAAAACTGAGATATTCAAGAAATACAATCTCCGTGTTGAGTTGTTGCTTTGGCAATCCTTCGGTCTTTTTTGCTCTGCCTCTCACTCTCCTCTATTGTTTTCACGTCACTCCTGTTCGCAATAAACAGCTCGAGAGAGGAATCTGGACCTGGAGCAGGCCAACTTTAGAACAGAAATCACTTACGGATGATCTAACGTCATTCTGTGGAAGTATGCATTGACTGGATCTGTCTACCGTTTAAAAAAAAAAAATACCTTGTTGGTTTTGACTGTCCAATATTTACAATATGATATGTGATCAGAAACTGCTTCGCTGTCTCTCGCCGTAGACCAGCCAAGAACGGGAAGCAAACACATGGGATCAGCATGTGGAATTATTTGGAAGTTGTTCAACATACAGTTTAGAGCAAAATATGAAACAGTGATCAGGCGCTACTATTCCAACTATCATTCAAAGCTTTAGTTATAACATTATACCTCACATTAAAGCCATTTTCTCGAAGGCTTGTGTTAAACCCCTGAGCATATGATGTTGCAACATTTAGGAATCACCAAAATTCCTCCGTGGTTCTCAGTGTCCTTCAAATATCAACACCTGGGGTCCGCATACAATCTCAAGCCCCATGTGTTATAATAAAACCGATGTTTGGGCTTTATGTAACTCACTTTATGTAATCAATGGCAACACCACAGCAAGCTATCTGTCAAACACACATACTTATGTATAAACCGTTCATCTACGTTGAGGTGAACCAAATGTCTGTCATGGTGCGCTGGTTACTCAAGCGAGCAGTGAGAACGAAAGGCCTTGCCAGAAAGTTCAAGAGAGGAGAACGGCTGTCGGAAAATACTAGTGTTATGTCTCCAAAACACATTGCCTTCTGGGAATATGGTTACAGGAAGGCATAAATTACAAAGGACAGTTACCTCTGAAAAGTGCTTGGATATCTTTTTGTTTTTTAATATTTCTTCTTCCAAACGTCATTTTTGGAGGAACTTCCTACCACTGCTAAAAATATCTCTGTCAAACCACAGGATGCTTTGCAGACCTGAGAAAAGTGCCTTTTATCACGAATCGCAGATAATCTTTAGGCAGAACTGCACTTTTTCATGAAAGGTATAATTCATCTTGTCTTTTTTTTTCACTGGAGTAAAATGTTTTTCCCGTTACGTTTACTTTTTTCATTTTGCTCCCCCCTTCATAGCCCAATTTCAGCAGCTACAGTTGCCTTGAGACTAACATAAACCCAATAGCCTGAATTGACTTTGGCATTTATGATATAATTGTACTAGGTACAGAGGACAAGGCGATTTGTCTTGAAAAAGGATATTACTCCAAAGACGTGCTGCGCACAGGTCAGCGTCTGTGACGCTCTGATCGGGCGGCTTTTTCTGTAAGAGAATAATGCAGGATCAAATCTTTAAGCTCCTGAACTGTCTAGTCATCTAAATGTTGACCAGCCAAAGTTTAGTTGGTCTCCATGGTGCTCTTTACAGTGGTCACGCACATTCTACGGAAAAAAAGCACTTGTACTTTTCTGTGTAAAAGAATAAAAATGCAAGTACACTTGAGGGGCTTCTTGGTTATGCGGTCTCAAAAGCACCATAAAAACAAGAGAGGAATTTACACTCTTTAAAGCGTCTTCAAACTATTGCATTGCATTACAGAATTATCTGTTCGATGATCAAATGTTTAGAGATGTTTGTGTCATATTTTGATATGAAAACACTTTTTCATATGTCTGCTTTTTTCTTTCAACTTCATTTATTCAGCACCCGATTGATCCAGGGAAATAATCAAATCTCAAGTTAACTGGCTTATTGAGGACAGAGCTGCTATTAATTTTCTATACGTTCACCAATGTAATTTTTATCTGGCAGTATAAAAAGGCACTAGACTAGAACACAGACAACCACCCAGACACCACCTACCAACCATGCAGAACAACCACATAGCGACACTGAAAAAAAAAAAAAACACACACTAAACTCAGAATTGAGAGATATTGTCACAATTGCGATTTATAAAGTCTGAATTGTGCGATTAAAAGTCGCAATTGCGTGTTATAAAGTTTAGAAATAAACTAGCAATTCTGACCTTTTTTCTTACAATTCTCACTTAAATTTAAATGTAATATTTAAATATATATATATTATAAAATATATTTAAAATACTGTAAAATGACTCCGGTCTTCAGTGTCACATGATCCTTCAGAAAACGTTCTAATAATTTTTTTTTCTCCATGATGCTATAATTCTGTAGATTATGGAAGCTTGTTTCCACCACTGAATAAAAAATAAAAAAGTTAATTTTGACTTTTTATCTCAGAATTCTGACTTTTTTTTTCTCGTAATTACGAGTTTACAAATCACAATTCAGACATCAGAGTTTAAAAAGTTCAATTCTAAAGGGAAAAAAAGAGACTTTTTTCTCATTGGCTACAATAATCAACGCACGGGAGTATTTGAAAACACTAGGAAGTGTTTGAAAGAGATTTGAGGTGTTGATCATTGTTGCAAATCATAAACATCTGTTGAGTGCTTGAACACAACGACCAATCAGAGGCTCAACAGTGCTCAAAATGCTGGGGGCAAATGCTGGTATCATTAAATTTTTACAATTTCAGTACCGACTTGGTACAGAAGTTGGTATTTTTGACAACACTGTTAAAAACACAATATTACTGTATTTTTTATTAAATAAGTATAGCCTTTGTGAGCATAAGAGACTTATTTTAAAAACATTTAAAAATAAAAATAAAAATCTTACTGACCCAAAACTTTTAAACGGTGGTTTGTGTAAGTCTCCAAAATTCCATGTCAAGCCCAGTCTTATCCAAAACAAACAAACCTGCATTGAATAGTTTGCTTAATTAGATAATGTTCACTTCACGCTTAGTTCCGCATTCCCAACTGAAGCATTGTCATATGTTCAGAAAATAATAAATCAAGTCGCCATGCAGTCAAACACAACACTTCTCACAGTGTAAATGTACAGATGGATCTACTACAATGGCCAACATCTTCCACAATTTCACAATATTCAAAAAATGGCACTGAAAATGAAAAATAAGAACTGCTTTGATGATCACTTTTGGGCTTAAATTACATGAAACGACCTGCTGCAGAATATTTATGTCATTATCGTGTGAGGTCTTGTTTTTCCATCACATTCAAAATCCCCAACCTGAGACGCACATGTCTCGGTTTTTGTTGTTGCACATGCTCACTGACATTAGAAATTGCCGAATTCTTTGTTGTCTTGACAACATTCTGAGGGTTCTACAAAAGACCCCCCAAAGCCCATGTGGTTGTGGTTAGATGCAGTTCTGTGTCTCCTTTTGGCCAGTATTCACATGTGGAACAATCTCTCTCCGCATCTCCATCTCTCTCTCTCGACACCAACCAATTTCGTTATCGGAACCATCTAAATATCTCACGATATCTCTTTTGAGCCTGTAAACGATAAGGTTAATTAAACCAAACAAAGAAAAGATGTGCGTTGTCTCAGATACACAAACACAAACCCTTGAAACCGAGTGAACAACCAAGAAATCAGTCCAAAATATGCAACGTCTGGCTTCAATATACAGCAGGCGGAGGAAGTGAAGGTATCTTTGGAAGCATGTTAAGGAAGACTGGCACTGAATCTAACCCGTGTGACGTTTCTCACCCTGACAACCCCGGAAATTACAGAGAACATGCCTGTCCATAGGTTGTTATACAGAATCCACGTTTACGGACGTCCTTTCTGCGCATTATGCTCTCTTAACTCGAACCATACTACACCTCTGGCCTTGGGCCAGATCAACGATGAAGAAAGCGCTTCGACTACTGGAACCCTCAACAGACAGACGATTTGCACAGTAAACGGGAGGTTTTTCCAGGAAAATGTCAAGTGCTTAGACTGACCATTTGGGCCGCTTTATAAATAGTGACACCTTTACTGCCAAAGGACATGAATGAATGATGGGATGAATGAATGAACACGGCCCTGTTTTGTGAAAAATAAATCCTGGAGGCACTGACCGCTGGAGAGAGGTTTACAAAAACACCAAATCAGGACAAAAAGTTGTTGCTTGGAAACAAATGATTCAGTTAAGCGGAAAATATATTATATATGTCAACAAGGCGATTTTAACGATAGCTGCAGTTAAAGTATTCTCAGACAAAGAGGTTTTTTCTTTCACATCCAATTTGTTGGAGAGTCAAAGGCTTATGGGGTATCAGATGACCAAGTTTTTCCCTGCGATTTAGCAAGAAAACCGAGCTAGTACAATTTGCATGTCCTGAACTGAAAGCAGTATGTCTAAGTGACTTCAAGATTTATGTATGACCCGGAAGGTCCATGTGACTGACAAAAATATTCAAATTCAGTAGCATACAAGATTATAATGGTGGTGCAAAGTCAAAATGCACGGAAAAAGGGCGGCCTGGCATCCAAACTCTTGAATATCCAGCTGCTAGCAATAGGAAATGACTGACTGAAGCACAGTGCAGAACATTTGCTTTCGCTATTTAAAAATGATCGTCTCTTCTACTAATGGGAGAATAAACTAGGAGTTAAAATGACCACAAAATTGTGCATAAAGCAAGACAGAAAAACATAAACGAAATGCTCTGCCAGTAAAATATGCTATGCAAATCCCAAAACAGGCAAACGGTTAACCACCTAAAAGGAGGAAAAAACCCAGACTGTGGTTTTGCAGAACCATGTACAATTTCCTATGCAAACCGACATAAACAGTTTCTTGACAATCCATGCTTGACTTCATTATCCACTGCACATCAATCACACAGTTTAACACATTTAATGTCATTCCATAAAAAAGAAGAATTCAAATAAGCACAATTTAGCCATGCTGGGAATTTATAGCTTTGGTGGGAAATGTCTTTACATCCAACAAATCATGTGTGAAGTATGAAAATCTTCCAGCAGAATGAACCAAATTCATTGATTCAAAATTATTCAAATTCATGTTTAGATTTCTTGAAAAAATTATTTAAACCGTTACTACACTGTAAAAAAAGAATTGTTAATTTAACTTAAAGTAAGTTACCTGGTTGCCTTAAAATTGAGTTCACTGAAATTAAAAATCTGAGTTTATACAATAAAGGCAATTGGTTTAATCAAAAGAAACTCAAAACATGTTATCTATACCACATTAATGAAGTTGATTTGACAAAATAAATGAAATATAATATATATGTAAGATTTTGACATCTTTGTGCCGTTTTTTCCATTGTTGGATCATGTGACTTTTTTTTTTGCTGACATTCTTCTTTCTTGCACCCTGTATCATATCATCCAGACATATTATCATCTTGCTTTACCCTAGACTGACCAGAAACCATTATATTATAATCATGTCCTGTATATGTATTTCAGTAGTTGAAACTGATGGTTTCGCTTTTTGTTTTTTTTTTTTAAAATAGTACCCCTGGACAGACAGCGAATATTGAATGTGATTTGAACTGCATTTGATCTTGCTGGTCTTGGTCTCATCTTGGAAGAATTTCTTTCTGGATTTGCTTCAATGCTCAAGTTTTCTTGCTCAACTTTAAAAATTCTTTATCCAAATCAATTTAATAATATAATAATATGAAAATATTTTACACAGTGTACTGTACTTGTACAACTACGAACAATAATAAACTAGATTTAACTAATAATAACTATTAATATAACTACTTTTTTTTTGCAAATTTAAAAAAAATTTAAAATTAAAACAGTAATGAAGGCTAATTCCACAACAATAAAGGGGAAAGCAATGATACCATCTATACAGTATTTACAGATTTTTTACAGCTCAAGTTTTAAAGTTTAATGCTTCCGAATCAAGCATGGAGACCAAATTTTTACACCCTGTCCAGACTTTACACACAGGGGTCATGTTTGTGGATGCAAAATGTAGTACCGCTCTTGTATTCACCTTAAATAATCATTAGGAACACTTTAGTAGCTCCATTAGAACACACTTAATAGGATAAACACACACACACACACACACACACACAACATGTTGACACAGTACAAAGCCCTATACATCATCAACTCATGTCTCGACCATCCTGTTTTAATTCAGGCCAAAGCTAACATCTGTTTCTCTTTAACAAGCCAAATCCTCAGTAGTCTGCATTCAAACTATTGGCACCTATTCAACACAACCCCCCAAACCATTGCAGGGCAAATGAATATTGTCAAAATTACGTTTCAAAAAGAAAAGTGTGTGGCAAAGACAGAGTGACAGCGCTATTTTTCATGCAGTTGGAAAGAGCCAAGGGTTTATCAGTACCGCAGGGATCTGAAAGATTTAGATCGCTGGCTATTTTTGGTGATGACTAGACTCATCCTCATAAGGGGGTCTGTTACAGTATTGTCCTAAGGTAGCATTTAAAACATTAAAGTATACACTTTAATTCAACTAGAATGCATTAAATTGAAAAAAAAGTGAGAGTAATGACATTTATAATGTGCTTCATAATAGTGTTGTCAGTCGATTTTTTGCGATTAATCACATTAAATTTAAATATTTTAAATAATAATACATAAAATATATTTTTGTTAAATATATAAATATATATTATTAAACACAAACTTTTGGATTGTATGACGGCACTACTTTCATTCCAAAAAAATCCTTTTAAATTTTATTCAAAAAAATCATATATACTGTATATATATTTATACAGTATATATTAAAGTTACCACAAAAATGATTAAGCAGCACATTTGTTTTCAACATTGATAATAAGAAGAAATGTTTCTTGAGCAGCAAATCAGCATATTAGAATGCTAAAAATGCTGAACGATGCTGAAAATTCAGCTTTGCGCCACAGAAATTACACATATATAAAAATAGAAAGGGTTTATTTTAAAATTTGTAATAATATTTCACAATAGTTTTACTGGGTATTTTATCAAATAAATGCAGCCTTGGTAAGCAGAGGAGACTTTTTTCAAAAACATTAAAACTTGAACTTTTGAACGGTAAATATAGAAAAATTCTTTATATTATAAACGCATTTATATAGTTACATTTCGCTATTTATAAAGATATATTTGAGGTAAATTTTTTAATTAATTATTTAATGCTACCACATTTACATCACTGATTAAATGCAATAAAATTAACCATACTTGACAATACGTCACGACTTAACTTAACTCTATGAACCAGTAAAAAGGATTTATAAAAAGGTCTCAAGTTAAAGATCATAAATTACTACATTTTATATACAAAATCCTACTAGTAACAAGTTCACATTGCCTGGTCCCATTGTTGCTTTCTTCCCTTATTTCCCGACCTCTCGCTAATAAAACATGCAAAAGTAAAAGAGAACATAAACATCAATTAGACACTTGAGATCTGTTTACAACTCACAAACAAAGTTTCAGGTAAATGGTCAATTGACCCACAAAGAAAGCTACATGCAACATACACAATGAATGTGCAGAAAGTAATTACATCGACATTTTTCCAAAGTTAGAAGTTCAGCTTCTGCAAGTAGCGCACAAATATTTGGTAAAACAGGATGTTTTAGTCATGCTTTACAAGTGAGCTAAACATGAACAAACATAGCACTGTGGAAAGGAGACTAATTTAAAGAAACACATGCCATAACAGCAAATAATGAGTAAGAAACGAATCATCTATGATTAACAGAAGCTTGGAATATTGAGATAAACATGTAGACAGGATGAGTGGACTTCTGCCAAGCCAAAACCTTGAGGCTAATCCACAGCTAAGAGAGCAAACTTTTCATTTTTTGGCAAGAATGTCAACTTTTATTTTAGGCACCAACATGCTCGTTCACATTCTATTGATTGCTAAAACACATGGATTACAAGGCATTCAGTACCCGGCTAACAGGTCTGGACAGCTAAGTCTGGCACAAAATACTGAAATGATACTAATGCCCAATTATACAATTGTACTATTTTTATGCCAAATTACTTCTCTTTAAATTATATAGCTCATCATCTGCCATGTCCATGTATTAACCAAGCACATCTAAAACATTAATATAAACTATTATCTTGGAAAAATTAAAGATTTATATTCACAGACCCAAACAAAGATGTAAAGAGAGATATTTATCCAAGCCTAAACAAGTTAAACCCCCTTTTGTTGAAGGTCTGTTTTATTTTCTTTGTGTTGGTAGTTTTTGTACTGCTGAAACCTGAGCTCAGAAGAGGAAACCAATGGGAATTGAAACACTTATAAAGGATCATGAAGGTCATTAGCATCATTTGGATAAAACAATCCTGGCAAAGGAATGTAACAATCATGGCAGCCACAATAAATGTAATGTAACAGTAAATAATGATTATGACAAGACCTAATTAAAAAAAAAAGCAATAAAACAAAGATATTAAAAAAAAAAAAAAAGGTAAATTGACCAAAGAAAAAAAAAAGAAGAAAGAACATCATTTGGTGTCTATTTGAAACTAATTTAAAAAGAGGCAACTTTTTCCTCTCACAATTCTGACTTTTTCCCCACAACTGCGAATTTATATTTCACAATTTTGACTTTATCTCAGAACTAAGAGACTTAAACTGACAATTGTGCATTATAAAGTCAGAATTGGGAGACAAAGTCAGAATTCCGTGTTGTGACGTCCGAATTGTGTCAGAATTGCATGAGTTAAAGTGAGAATTGCGAGAAATAAAATCAGAATTGTGTGTCATAAAGTCAGAATTGCAAGATATAAAGGTGCAATTCAAACCTTTTTCTCGCAATTGCAAATATTTATCATGCAATTCTCACTTTATAACTCACAATTCTGATTTTATATCATGCAATTCTGACTATAAACAATTTATAAAATTATAAAATGAGTTAGTCGATGCGAGTTATGAAGTCAGAATTGCATGATATAAACTCACAATTGTGCCTTATAAAGTCAGAATTGCAAGAACACGAGTCTATTCCCCCTTACAATTGCACATTATAACACACAATTCTGACTTTATATCACGCAATTCTGAGAGAAAAAAAGTCAGAATTGTGAGAAAGTCGCAATTACCTTTTTTTTATTTTTATTTCAAGGTGGAAACAAGCTAAATTTACATTATGTAATTTTTTTACACCATATAACAATGGCCTCCAAGAAGTAATGTGACTAAGAGTTTAGATATGTCTGCAAAGTACAAAACCATAGTTACAGGGTTGACTCTTGTTTATGCGTTTACAAAAAAAGGCCTAAAATTCATTGTTAAAAGTCTATAGTGTATGCATTATATTTACACAACACTGAGGGACACAGAAGGCACAAGTCTCATAGAATGACCTACATGTCCTGAAGAGGGCACTTCATTGATGCATGTCAATCTAAGAGAATGACCTTTCACTGTAATTCACTTCAATGGCCTTGTGCATTGCCGGGGTACATCCTGCTACAAATAAGAGAGATTTTTCAAGCTTGGCACTCCAACATAGATCATCAGGAAGGAAGAACACTCCACAGAGAGCTTTGAAAGGAAAAAAGGAATTCAAAAGCTCTCCAAAAAGTGTGTTGAGTCCTCCGTACTAATAAATAACAGCACTAAATTTTAAAGCATTATGTAACCGTAAAATGCAAGTTAATTTGGCATGGTAAGAGCAGAAAGACATCAGAAAAAAAACTATTGCAGTTATTTACAGTACATTTCAGCATAAATACGTCGATAAATACAGTAACCTTCCAAAAGCAGCATAAAGTACCTATAAATAGGAGATTTTTCCCTTCAGTAATCCACAAATATGAACTGAATCAAATGATTTCATATTGAAAATCAATAGTGCTTTATTGTAAAAAGTCACGCAATGGTATAATCCTTCAAATAAAATAAGACTGCCTACAGCTTTGGTTTATGACAGCCTCTGAGAATGAGAATTCTTACCAAGCGTGCTCATGATGATATATGAGACTTAACAGATATATATGACATTTATAGCGCTTGTTTGCCAATGCTCTGGCATATCACAAGATATCCTGCTGTGATACTCCTATACCAGTGTACTTCATTACATATCAAGAGCCTAGGAAGCATGCCAGTGCTATCCACCGGTTGAGATTTAAGACTGCCATATACATTGAATATTAAACCCATTAATTTAGGTTTGTTTAGAGCTACCCGTCAAATGTTATATTCATCCAAACTCTCTAATCGAATAACTGCTCATATTTGCTTTGCCTCGGGCTCTTTCTGGGTGGAAAACGTAAGTAATTAAATTTAGAGAACATCAATCAATGCCTGTGTGTCTCAAATAACTACTGCTTGACATCATCCGAAATGAGTTGAACAAGAATGTGTTATGCAGAAACGCAATTTTTAATTGAAAAAATAGTCAATAAATCCAGCAGATATTTCTAGATAAAAGCAAATTACGTATTCTTATTCATCAACAACTTGCTTTGTTAACATGGCTAACTCAATAAAAATGGACAAATGGCTCTGGGGAGGAAAAGACCATATAATTTTTCTGTTTCTCTAAACAGTCGGGAGAAATTACGTTAGACCATCCAAAAGAAACAACGAAGAAAATTTTCACTTATTTACAGCTCAGAAAAGAGGCGTTCAAATCTTTTCAGCCTTGAAAGTGCGAGGAAAATGGGTTCATGCTCAAATCAAGCAGCATTATACGGTTTCACAATCTGTAGCTTATGCAATGATTTAAACATAACACAAAACGTTAGAATCGTACAAACAATTTCCTTGTCTTGTGATTGGCTGTCATTTACAGACAGCTGAAGACAGAAATGTTGAGTTGCTCTGGTGACACCTACAAAGTGTTTTTGTTAACTGCCTCTACTCTGCATTGTTCTCAAAAAGACTGACATGAGAACAATAAGAAAACTACATTAATGGCAGATATCAATCTGCACTCAATGTAATTGCTTACAGGTGGATCAAAACTCTTGCCAGGTTGGAAATCAAATGTCTGACATGGAAATTTCATTTATAAGACTGGTGCTTCCCGGGTTCCTTTGTGTGTGTATAAGTGGAAACCACAGTGTTTTAAAAGTGGTAAGGCACAGATGTGCTAGTTGTGATACAAAATGGCTTCACTTATGAATATTATCATCATTTATAAAACAGTTCTTTCTGGTTCTTGAATCTGATTGGCTAAGAGCCGTGTGATATTCTAGTGGTAACAGCACTCCTACCTGTTCACCGTTTGTATCACTCCGCTTGAAGCAACTTTCATGGCGGCCGAGCAAATCCACAGTCTATTTTTTTTTTAACAAATACACTTGTTGCACCACAAACTGTAGTTTAAGAGTTTTTATTTTTGAGAACATACTGGTCAAGACCTGAAATATGTCATATTTAAATCATAGTGCCACACAATTTGTTTAGACATTTTTAAAGATGCAAGCTCCAGGCCATCAGCGGTCGTTCAGTGCTCGAGTACCCGCTGAGAAAAGTCTCAGCTAGGGCTTTGGGGATATACCTCTGGCTCTTAGTGGTTAAACATGATCAATTCATTTTGAGTAAATAAAACGGGCAATCTTTGATCTTATTAATCTATTACTTGTTCCTGAGCAAATTAAAATTTGGTTAAATTTAATATTGTAATATTAAGGCTATATTTAACTTACTTGCAGTAGAGCACTGCTTTTGAACGTTTGACTTGATTGTACATCTGTGTTTATTTCCTATTGTCATTTATAATCGCTATTGTTGTTGATTTAAATGTTGTTCAATAAATGTTATTTTATATAAACAATATGTTGTATTTGGAATTGAGAAAGGGTCCATTAGCGCATGAATTGAGTGAAAATTACATTAATACGCCATTAGATGGTGGCAAACTTTACGAGTGAAGTTTGAGTGCAGTACAGTATTTGCCCCTTTTCAAGTCAAAAATGGAATGTAAACAATAACAATTAACAAAAATCATTCAAACGGCAATTTCAACAGCAGATTAAACGGCCATTTCCCAACATTACCCTCCAGAAATGTACAGTACATCTGATTCTGTTGGTCAGTTGATAAATGCATGGATAAGAAATTGACTTGGACACATGCCAATGTTTTCGTTTAGAGTATGAGACCTCCAGGGTTCAAGCCTGCCCTAATATAACGTTTGATTTTATTAAGCGAAAACCACATTTGTTTAAATTTTGATGTGATTTCACTGGAATGGATAGTGAACCACAGAAAAGCAAAAGGGAGGTAGAGTGCACAGCTGTGTGTGGTAGAAAACATGGCTGCTCTATGCCGCTGTTGACAAATGCAATAACTGAGCAAACACATTGCAAAATTCTAGCAGATGGCCACTCATAACAAATACAATACCACCAAAATACAAACTTATGCCTCAGAAACGGAGATGCTACAACTATATTAGATACATCACGATCATAAGATCCGTCAAAGTGCTGGGGAACATGATGCCACTGTCCCCGCTGCAAAGGATGACATTAAAAGGATGAAAAACAGATGAAATGCCTAGCTGGATATGATGCGTAATCAGCAAACGTGAACGAGAGCAAGACCAGAGTTCTGAGGCAATTCATACATCACTGAGGAATGCAACACAACAAAAACAACACTTCCTCTCCCCCGCGCGCCTGCCAAGATATCCCAAACAGCACTGCAGACTCCCTGTTGCTCAACTCTGCTCTCAGATTGTGCCGAAAAGATGTCTGCTTTTTTCAGTCAACTACTGGAAAAAAGCGGGTCTTAAATGACAAGTTTCCCGGATCTCTCTATAATGCCAGGCTTCATGCATTCTCTTTAGCCGAGAGATTTCTCAATGAGCCGAGGTACTGAGTTATTCATCCTGAACGACTGGCAGAACTTGAGCAGAAAGGGTCTTTCTTGGCAACGATGTCTTTGAGGGTTGAAATTTACAAGCAATTAGAAATAAAATCCCAACCTACAAGCGATGAACAAACTGAATATAATAAAGTGCCCCTAATAAGATTTTTTGAGTATTACCCTTCATGCAGTGTGTAATATATAGGGATGTGAATCCTCACTGGTCTCACGATTCAGTTCTATTATGATTATCATGTCAATGATTCGATTCAATATCACAATGCATCACGATATGTTGCAATACCGCTGAACATTTTTGACAAGGAACACAAACAGTTATATATATGAACTTCCTTCATATTTATCTGCTCCAAGAAAGCATACTTCCAGATTGTAAGATTAAGCAAGATTGTCCATTCATTTTGGAAGTCTCTCTTCATACGAGTACATGAACAAAATGTTTATTTGCTCCATTACAGACTAAGATATCTGTCGCCGTTTAGAATTAGAGGCAAGCACTGCATTTTAATCACGATCCCAACCAAGATGCTGCATACATGCATGAGCAGTTTTTGATTTAAATTCGATTGTAAGCAAAAAACAGAGTGAGCTTTGTGAAATTATGCTACATGAAACTTCATAACAGCTGCCTGAGAATGCAAATTTACTGTCTGACAGCCGGTGGCATTTCTGGAACAGCGGCAATACAGCACTTCCTTGGTTACCGCTGTAAAATGCATTGTACAGAGGTATGAAGAAAAGAAAATACCATCTAATCTTTTCTGAAGACTGGCAGTTCCCCTCAGATTTATATAAACCCCCGTCCCCAAATGAATGAGGACCCCGGAGCAGACACGGAAAATAATAAGACCATCGTTACTGTTTGAATCACTGTGTATACGGAGCTGAAATTCAGACATTGTAATGAGCGTTTTGTTTCTGACATGTGCTGTAAGCGGCAGACCAATCACAACAGACTGGGCCGTCTGATGAAGACTCTTGGAAAGGATGTGTTTAGAGAGACTGAATCTTTGAACAAACCTTTTTCAGACTCTTTGAGAAATGAGGTGATGTGCGTTTTTTGACCTTTGATGCCTGTAACTCTATTGTAGGATACCTCTAACACAAAATTAGAAACATTTAAAACAACATAATAGGGGCACTTTAAGAAAACAGGTACTTGGAAATAGTCCAAAAGTTCCCCGGCTAGAGAGTTATTTCTGAATCACATGATTTCAGTAGCGCTTGTGTACTTTGTGAATGGAAAGCATATTGAATAAGTTAACTGCGAGTCTGCGACATAGCTGTGACAAGATTGTCCACATTCATTTTGGGTGTGTAAGCAATATCCAAGCATTTAATTAACTAATTTACTCCACAATCGAAAGTGTGTGGTAATTTGAGGGTTACCAAGACAAAGGGAGTTTTTGTTTTCTTTACATAATGCATGTGTACACAGTGTAAAAAAAGTTATGCATTTACATTATTGTTCAGACGTTCTGGGTCAGTAATTTTTTTTTTTTTTTTTTAAAGAAATGAATACTTTTACTCAGTAAGATGCATTAAAGTGACAAAAAACAGCAGTGATGCATTTATAATGTTCAAATCAATATTGTTCTTTTGAACATTATAATAATTAAAGAATATTGGTAACAAATGTAACACCATTTAGTATTAGGCAGCATGAATGTGTTTCAAACATTTATAATAACAAGAAAAGTTTCTTGAGCAGAAAATCAGAACATTAAAATGATTTCTGAAGGATCATGTGACACTGAAGACTGGAGTAATGATGCTGAAAATTCAGCTTTGCGTCACAGGAGTAAATTACATTTTAAAATATATAGATTGCAATATTTCACAATATTTCTGTATTTTGATCAAATAAAGAATTCTCTTATGCTTACCAAGTCTGCATTTAAAGTCCCCCTGTGGTGAAAATCAAGTTTTTAATGTTGTTTATGTCTGTCTGGTGTTTTTAACATGCTTTAAGACAAACCATGCGCAAATTCATTAGTCCACAGCACTTTTTCTCTTCAAAACGGCAGTAAACCAAAGACGGTCTCAAATCCGCGGTTTGAAATCGCTGGCATTTCTGACACCACAAACTACTTTGTAAACGATCATGTCAACGTGCCAGCAGGCTTTAGCATTTCATCAACTGACTGCATGAAAGGGAGTCTCAAAAGAAGGTTATCCCGGTATATTTTTCTGTTATTGTGAAAAATCCTGTAGATTTAGCAATATGGTGAGTGTATGATGCATATTACCATGTTATGATGAACTATATGCCTTTCTCCACTGACGTTCTGAGTTGTTCAAAGCGTTTGTAAGGATGCTGATTGTTTGAAGGCAGCTGTCTGACTCGTGAATGTGAACATGGTTTGTGTAACATAAGCAACACATTATTAGCTGTTAGATAACAGTCAAGCAAAACACTAATCATATTAATTAGTTATGTGTCCGACGTTGTAAAAAGCGATACCATTGTGCAGCGTTTACGTCAGTTAGTTGACCGAGTGGATCTCTGAGCTCATGCGAGTGAGTGGAGGTGGGGCTAATAAACATATTCATAGATCCGTGTATATTAAATGAGGACGAGCTACATCCAAGCTGTTTTAAAGCACTGAGAATTTTTTCACAGAAAAAAAACAACATTTATATATGTAATTTTGGTGATCAAAGGTGGTGTAATTTTATTAAGGGATAAAATTACTGACTCTAGCGGGACTTTAAAAAAAAAAGAAAAACGTATTGGACCCGAACTTTTGTGTACATCAAGTAGGAAACTTTAGGTGAAAATGTCTTGGTTAATATTAACCTAAATATTACCTACCTACAAACAGAGAAATGAGGTAATGGGAACTGGTTAAATGACAACATGACTTACTGGATTTACCACAGGAGGCCCCAATTATTCAGCTTGTTGACCTTTGACGTTCTAAATTGCATGAGCAGACCATTACCGGCCTAACCATGAGTCTGTATCGTTTTGAATAGTGAGACAAAACAGACCACCATTGCTTCCAATTACAGCAAAAAGATCGGCGATTATTAGCAAATATATGTAAAACTGTGGTCAGGCAATTAACCTTTGTGAACGTAAGACAGCGAGAGGGATAACCATCATTTGTATGTGACACCATGACGGTATAACTAAGATCATTTATGAGGTATACTTTTGATAAAGGATTCAAGTACAGTCCCGCATATTGAAAAACAACAAGGATTTTAAACCGGTCTGAAGTTGATGCAATTTGATTAGATTTCAATGAGGCGTTGCAATTTTCACCTCTGATAATTTCTTCAAGTCTGATATTTCAAGGAAAGCTCACGAACACAACACTGAATTCATAGCTTACAGCTGTGTACACACACCAATGCGGCATCACCAACCAGACCAGTGTTAAAAGAAACGGCGTCATGACAAGATGCGGAAAGCAAAGAGAGAAAATGATTAAAGGAGAGTGCTAGAAAACAAATGCCTTTTTCAACCGCCACCATTTTCATCAGAATTATCACAGAATCCATCAGGGACTTGTGTAAATTCCAGAGGTTGTTGGGTAATGCATTCAGTTTTCTTCATGCTTTGACTAGCTTGGCTCAACTGATCCCAAACAAACTCTGGCCAAGTCCCAACTAGAATCCCGATCTAACGTTTTCTTGAGCTGGCTGCAAGCACGCTGAAAATGTTCTTCAGCAGACATTCATTAACTTTTGGGTTTTTGGAGAGGAGAATGAAGGTCATCCCTGTCGTAAATACCGGCCAGTTGAAAAGCCTATAAATCAGCTTGAGTGGTGTTGACTCGGTGGTCAGTGGTCCATTTGATTTAAGCACCTACAGAACTCATGACTCATTTGTGCTTTAAAAAGATACATATTCAGAAGGAATCGTAATAACCCCTGCATGAAATCATTGTGGCTATAAAAACACCACATAACACACCAGAGCTCTTTATGAGCAAACAAGAGGGAATTCATATGATATTCAAAAAAACGACAAAAAAAACAATACCACAAACAAAAGACTGGCACATTGACCAAGGTTTGATCTGCTGTCATTAATTCCCACAGACATCGTAAAAACACAGACAGAGAACAATGCAAAGGATTTCCTGTTAAATCACCCTTTTCGTTTCATGGGTCAAAAAAGGCAATATCCGATTCCCCGGAATTTCACGAGCTGGTGGTCAAAATGGTTTGTTTGACCTGATGAGCATTTTGAGCTGATTGATGAAGACTTTTACTGATATAAACCATATGGTCAACTTAACCAAGCAGGGCATTAATCACTGTAAAATTGCGTAATATTTCTGCTTAAGTCATGAAATTAAACGTTTTGAAATCCCAAATGGCAGATGCTCTGAGAGTGATTCGCATCAATTACTTCCAGCTTGTGTCTTTTAAATATTAAAGGGGAGGACAAAACCTTCATAAAATGTTTAATGGAAAGAAATCATACTTGTTTTCGCAAATAGGCACCAAAGATCTCTTACGTCTTCGGTGTGCGGATGTGTTGCCTCAAACTGAATTTCTTCCACATTTAACACAAGTGTTAATCTAGACCACACTGTTCATGCTCATAATACATGTAGTTTAGATAAACTGTTCCTGATGAAATATGAACACTGGCAAAGTCTAAATCAATTAAAAGGGATGGATTTTAAAAATCAAACCACAATAACAATTTCAAAAAAGCTTGTATGTGGATTTAAAAAACAGATGAACAACAAAAGAAGAAAACTCAACACTGTAAAAAATGATCGTGATTTAAATGTTCAAAAACAAAGTTTACGTACTACGGTGAACAACTAATATATCCAACCAGTAAAAATACCATTATATTTACAGTTTTTGGTAGTGAAAAAAGTCTGTGTAATTTACAGTTTATAGTTGATGTATTTCAGATGAAATAACCATGTTTCTCTAGTTTTTTTTTTCAAATCAGTTATCCACATTAGGGTTTTATGTTACATCTAATGTTGTTAAATGAATGTTTATTGCATTTTTTAACGTCATGTTTGTTACCATGATGGTGTTTAGTGTTTATGTGAATGACACTGGGGTCCTTCTATATATTGGCATTGTCATTCTCAGCTGTTTGTGATGAACTTTTATTCATCATGTGACTCATCACCATTGGATTTGGTGGTTGTCAATGTATTATAAAGGTACCAAACAGATTAGTTCTACAATAGATAATTTAACATTATATCAGTAAACAAAATGCTGTATTTTACTGTAAATTTAAGTTAAATCTATAAAACCTAAAATGCTTTAACATTTTTTACAGTACATTTCTGCCAACTACAACTGCTGTTTTTTTACTGTAAATTTATCAGATGTTTTTTTAAAGTCATATTCCCATATATATATATATATATTTAAGAAAACAAACAATAAAAGAAACAGGACACTGACAGATTTTCAAACTTCAATTGTCTCCTCCTCAATACAAAGTTACAATTTGTGAAAGGCTATAATGTCATTGCATAATTATGGATTCTTGCAGTGGGATGTGACTACCGGTTTGTCCAAACAATGGAAGTTAGGGGGCGAAAGGGATGTTATGGAAATCCTTCGTCCTTCAGCTTTAAGTCCCAAATCTTATAGTACTTGAACAATCAATCCTGGAGCTGTTCAGCGGTAGGTAACCAGTACCCTTGCGAAGCCATATTGTAGGTTTTAGTTTACTGTGCATATGCCAGACACATCTGCATTTGCTCAAGAGAGCTTTTGGACATGTCGAGGTTGAAAAAACCAATATGATCTTGTTTCTTTTAATGGACACTTTTGGAAATAAGCTCCCTAGACACCAGCGCACATTAAAGATGAACTAGAGGGGTGAGAAAGACATGCGACTGGACTCTAGAGGCTTCCCAGTTTGTGTAAAGGTTCAGCCGATAATTAAAAAGCTTTCTGCTGGCGACGAACAAGTGCTTGTGGTCAGATGAACTTTTTGTTTAAGTTCATGGCTGGTTTTCTGTCCTAGAGGGGATAGTGAGAGGAAAAAACTGAGAGGGTTTATATGATATGGCCTTTGTCTGTTTGGTTCCCTTTGCCTTTTGCCCTGGAATGCTTAAACATCAGAGCGCAGAAACGGGCCTAAAACCACCAGAAACAGTTCTCCAGAAACGCATGTTCTGGACAGGCCAGGTTCTGATCTGGCTTCGCAACGTTGTCCCTGATCCCATTCCTGTGAAACAATACATCTATTAATCCAAAACTATAGTGCTAAATCATTTTGTACGCGGCGTTTCATTTAAAACAAAGATCTATAAAATCTATGGCACTATATCAACAACGTCACAGCAGCCTTTCCACTGTAAAACTATATCCTCCAATAAAGGATCCATGAAGCCATTAAAAATAAACCACCCCCTGACGCTGTTATCCTTCAGAGGTCTCTACAGAAATTAGCAAATAAGCTGTTTAAACAGGACGCGTCAAAGTGAACGGACCTTTATGCTTCCATTTACTCTTCCATTTATCCTTTTGACGACAGACTGAAGTGTGTGGCGTCGAGGACTGCATTGGGATTGGGGCCCACAGCAAATCTCACGGGAGCTGGCAGTTTTACATTTGCTGGGGGTGGCAGTGGATGGTCAAAAAAATACAGCGCAGGTCCCGTGATTTGCTGAAGGAGAAACTAAAGGAGTCAACAAATGAAGTTCACCACAGTCAATCAGTACAATTAATGATTCATTTTTATTTATAAAACGGATAGTTTTGGGCCCTTGATTTTCATTGGTTGAGCCATGTTCGAAGTTTTAAATTTCGCTCAAGCTTACTGCATTATGTGTATATATCGAGTGTATTACCTGCATTCAAATTTAACCTTTTCTTTCAGGTTGGTCCTGTACATAAT
>CM074294.1:14039549-14067049 GCA_037194245.1 Opsariichthys bidens
ACAGCGAGCTGACAGCACGCGCACTTTACCTGTCCACATCCTCCTTCTCCTCTCGGAAAGTCCACGGCGTTCCCGATGACAACAGAATTACCACCACAGCGAGACTGAGAGGAGTTCCTCTGCCCGTGTAGATCATTTCAAACACTCCGAGATGATAAAAAGATATTTGACCGTATAACGCCAGCGTCTTGAAGTTCAGCGGTTGTTTCTGAGGAATTGAGAGAGTATTGATTGGTTACCTCCTGCGAAGCCCCACGCGCAGATTCCCTCCGGCCCCTCCTACTGCAACACTTGATCAACTTCCATAGGTTCAGAAGAACAAGTTATAAATATAATATTTAATAATTGACACATTAAAGCCATCCCAGGAAATAAGCCTGAAAAAAAAGTGAAAACCGTGGGGGTGTGAGGTAAATCATTATTATTTTCTTTTTCTTTCTTTCTTTCTTTCTGTCTTTCTTTCCTTTTTTAAGATATTGCATATGCCTATATATGTTTTCTTAATCCTAAGAAAGAATATTCATTCAACTTAAATATTTTAAGTTTTATTAATGTACATTTTTACAGTGCATGACAAGTGTTCAATTCCGTACATAAAGAACTAAGAAATTACATTTACACAAATAATGTTATGAAATGAATGTTTTATGAAATTATCAATATAGAAATGCGAAATGAATGAAAATATGAAATTCTCTCTGTCATGACAATGGCAAAGATTTATACATTGATTGCCCTCAAAGGTTAAACTAGGCAAACTGAGTCTTTCACAAAAATAAATCTTCATCCTTGACCTGTGACTGCCATGGAAGGGACCCATGGGTTGTCACAAAAAGATTTAGGCTAATAGTATATTTCTTGAACATAGTCATTTTTATGTCAGTGGTAGCCTATTGATGCCAGTGTAATTCATAGAACACTTGAGTTGTGGCCACAGATGAACTAGGGCGACTTTTTGAAAGTTTCGCCCCTAGTGGCTGACAAAGCAGCAGCTGTTTCTTGTTTGTATGCTGAGGAGCCCTAACTAAAAATGATCTCCATCCCCAACCATCCGAAGAGCAATAAATGAAGATGCTCTCGCCAGAAAAAAATCTTCCTGATGAATAATCTCGCATCTCATGAGTTTCAGAATCGTCTCTACTGAGTAAGCAACTCTAAACACATCAGACGGGGTCAACTTCAAGTGCTTGGAAGCGTTGATAAATGATTTGCTTCCAAGGATGTGTTTCCATGGAGCTGTTTGCATGATGCTGCTTATGAATCTTGGCTGAGATTACTTTTGCATGCCTTTTTTTTTTTTTTTACAGTGATAAACCACTCCTTGTCTTTTCCTGTCAACACTTTCATTACAATCTAAGCAACAGATTTAAGACGCAAGGTTGATGTCATCAGGACCGATGTCTAGACTCTATGGAGACTTTAAGCTAAGTATTAAAAGTTCACTCATTGATTTTAAGGCTCAAAACTGAATGTAAATTCATTTTTCTTATTTGCAAGAGACTTTTTCTGATATAGCAATATGCCCCAAGAGTCGTGCATAACAACGCCCCTTAGCTGTTATAAATTTACTGTGTAAAACATGGCTTCATGGGGCTTATTGCTTTTATAAAACGGTTATTACACATAAACAAATATTAAAGCAAATGTATGTATATACCGATGCAACTTTTACGAAGTAAAATTACTCAAACCACCCTTCCGCAGGAAAAAAATTGTCCCCGACCCTGAACAACAATAGCATGTTTCAGCTTAAGGAGATCAACTAAAATCAGACTAGGAAAAGTAAGATGGTGCCAAAGACTGTTTGAGAGAGTTAGTCAGTAGGCAAGACTTTTATTTTGAAAGTACTGATACTGTTGTGAACACTAGAGATGTTAGTGTCAGCATGGGAAAAACCCTTAACTGTTAAAAGGACAAAATATCGCATCTGAATTTCAGACATTTTTTTTTTTTTTTTTTTTTTTTTAAATATGATCATAGGACTGACTAGAAGGAAAATGCTATATACACTGTTAAAAATTACCTGTAAATTTTACAGTATAATACTGGCAGCAGGGTTGCCAGCCAGTTACTGTAATTTCTACAGTACCATTACTATAATTTAGTTTACAGGATTTTACTGTATTCTTTGATTAACAATTTAAAAAAAAAAATTGCTGGATTGTTTTTAATTAAATAAGTCACTTACCACAGTTGTAGACCACTCTCTCTTGCTGCTACCAGAATCTCAACCGTTGAAAATCCTACAATGCCTCTTTATGCTTGAAATTTACAGTAATATCCTGTAATTTTGAGTCAAACCGCCACGCCCCCAGAATGCATTGCAGTTAAGAATACAGCCATCTGCTGTAAAATATTGCTGTAATTTTTACAGCAATTCATTACAGTGTAGATGCAGGTAATACAAGCTGCAGTGAACGGTGTTCCAGAAAGATCGTATTTACGAAGTGAACCCACATGAATGCCTCCACAATGTCGTAAATCCAACTGGGAAGTTCAGGATTTTTGGCAAATTCAAGTCATGTCAGAAAGATCGTATTTACAAGCTGAACGAGTTAGGGTTAGGGATTTTCTTTAAGCCCCGATCTGTACAAGTTGGGGGCATGTCAGTGAGTGACATTGTCTTTTCAATTTACAACGAAGTAAGCTAACTGCTTGCACCAAATATCCTAGCATAATATAACAATATAATATGTAACGATAAAGTTTATAGTGGCTTCATAAATTAACTAAAAACATAAAAAAGCAAAACACACCTGATGCACATTCTTTGTTCTTCATTTTCTACAAGTAAAAGTGCTGTATTTTGTGTAATTAATTAAGGGAAGGTAAACCGCCATCTGACTCCAACCGAAGTGACTTGAACGCACCTGCCGTCGTAAACACGACTTCCCACCTCGTAAATACAAACTTCCCAGGAGGACTTGAATCCACCATAAACCGTTGGGTGAAGAGCTCATACGGTGCGTTCCAAACGGGATATATCGCTCTCCGAAGGGCACTTTGGAGTGAAAACAATCATGGCTGCCATATTGAAGGGTCGTTCCAAAGTGAAGTGCTCAAAACTAGCCAATTCAAAGGACCCTTCGGAATGAAGGATTTCGAAGGGTACAAGGGAATTTGTTTGGCATCACAGAAGTTCACGGAGTTCGATTTTACCTATACATGTATGTATAGTATTTTTCTATTTTTTAGATTTGGTACATTATTACGGTCAAAATGACATTGTACAAAATACATAGACACAATATGTACCAAAAAACAAAAACATCGAACGATTGCGCAGCTTGCACAATCTACTCATCGTTAGGAGCGTGTTTTTTTTTTTTTTTTTTTTTTTTTTTGGGGGGGGGGGGTAACCAGCGTACAAAATTTGCGAAGAAGGCGCCTCCTTGATTGTCTTGTTAAGATGACGCAGATGTGTGTTCCAAAAAAAACTGTTTTTTTGACCCCTACCCTCTTCATCCCTTCGAAGCTCTCACTCCATAGAGTAAACACTTTGAAGAGATTAGGGCATAGGGATGAACACCATTCCGAATGGAACGTAGGATTTTATCGTGAATAAAACACAGTTATGGACCAATCACAACCAAGGACTGGAACTAACCGTTTTAAAACCTTGAGTTCCAATCATAACATGAGGGTGTATATCGTATAACATTTAAAATTTATTTGATCCAGCATTTGTTTTCAAATTCTTTCCAGCTGTTATATATATATATATATATATATATATATATATATATATATATATATATATATATATATGTATATGTATAGCAATGAGCAATTTAAGTTTTTATTGTCTAACTAAGCATTTTGTAACACAACTGCATAATGATAAAAAAAATCAGCATTTTTGTAAGGGATGGTCTCATTTACATACAAATTAAGAATTGTGTTGACACAGTGTTACAAGTCAGCAAGATTCAAAATGATACAAATATGCGCTAATGAGAATGAGTGTGCTTGCAAGTTTTGCTTTCAATTAAGGCATAGGAAATGGGTCAACTCGAGCAGTGCAACGGCAGGAAAATATGCACAGCCTTTATAAGCCTTCCAAACATTTTAATGTTAATGGTAGATGCAAATATTTGCAATTGGTTATGATGAACAAATAAGGTCTGTTTTTTTTCACTTCTGTTGCATAATGGCTGAAAACAGTCCAAGTTCCAAGGAACAAGAACAATGATTTGTTTCAATGTACAATAATTATGAAGGCTCGAGCCAAAAGTCAATTACACAAATGTGTTTTCTAAAGAAGTGGTTTTGTACACATCCATTGAAAATTTTGGGGTCAGTAAGATGTTTTTTAAAGAAATTAAGACCTCTATTAATTTCAGCAAGGACGCTCAATAAAGCGTGACAGTAAAGACTTCTAATAAATGTGATTCTTTTGAATGTTCTATTCATCAAAGAATCCTGAAAATATGTAGCACGGTTTGACTAAAAATATTACACAGCACAACTGTTTTCAATAACAATAAAAAATATTTCTTGAGCACCAAATGAACACTGAAGACTGGAGTAATGATGCTTTGCGTCACAGGAATAGACTATTATATTTAATATTTTCAAATATTAAAATAGGAAACAGTTATTTTAACAGGTTAATAGTTATTTTAAATTGTAATAAATGCAGCCTTGATGAGACTTTTCTCAAAAAAAACTGACTCAAAACCTTTGTGTTTCAAACGTCTCCTCTTGTCCAAACCAAATACTTTTTGCTTCAGCTCATGTGTGAATAAGTGAACACAATAAAACTACCCATGAATACCAGTGTGAGACAAGTTGTCACATGTTTTAAATGTAATTTTACTTGTTAACTTCTGCTTCATGAATTAATTGTTTTTATTTTTGTAAAAATAAGCTTGAAAAATATATATTAAATTTTTTTGCATTTTTTGGAGTGTATAATGATCTCTTTTTAATCGTGTTTATATGCATGATTGGATTTGGGACCTGTGCCATTTTCCCTTACACAAAGTGAGAATCATCTGTTTTGACATGAAGGTACAACTCCTTGTGATAATGACATTTACATGTGTGAATTGTGGTGTGTGAGAACAGAAAGAATTTACCATGCTGACCTCTGGGTCACCCAAATCAATGGTCCATAATCAAGGTCATCCGGGGTCTCTGCACTGTTGTTTTTTCTCCTTTCCTTTCTCTCTTCAGCTGAGATTTGACACATTGAGAATCCAGCTCTGGAGTTTAAATCTATATGAAAATATCTGAGAAAAGAAAATGAAGCTGAGGGATTTACTACCACTCTGCATCAACAACACGATCTGGAGCCAGGATGAGACCTGAGATTTATATTACACATCATGCACTGGAACACACACACATAGAGAAAATCTTGAGATCTGCTGTCTATCAGATTTTCTACCTCATATGACCTGCCTGCTAAATCTATAACCGATTTACTCACTGTCTGGTCTTTGTGTCGCTACAGCAAGTCATTATGGATTAAAATGCTCATCCAGTCATACAAGGGCACTTTATCACGTGATATCAGTTTTATTAGTACCTCTTATTGTTGTCAATGCTGGCATAAGGGGCATAAGGCATCCTTTGACCAAGGGGAAAAATAGCTGTGATCCACAAGAACACGGCAAAACTGCAGTTGCAGTACCGCTGTTGACCGCTAGATGACTCTTCGACTCCAGTGTAGCGCTGCACACCTCCGTCATCGTAAACAAAATGGACGACCAGTGTTATAAATACCGGGGTGCGTCACGACTAGGGAGGGTGCCTGCTGTGCCATTTAAGTTTCTGCAGTTTTTGATGGCTCAGCAGAGGGGAGGAAAAAGGAAGATAGATAAATAGAGAGAGCAGGGTCATTATATGCCTCCAGGTGCAAACATCCCTCACACAGCCAGTCTTAAAGAAGAGAGGCACTGTATTTTCCTGGGAAATGACTGTTTCACACGAATCCCTTTTGTTGCGTTGTTGTTGTTGTGTGTTTATGAATATGAATAACTTGAACGTGTCACCTTTGGAGTTTCTCTGAAAACAAAGAATGTTTTTTTTTAATTGTTACACTTTTATTATTGCAATAGTTTAGTTAGAAACAGTAGAAATGATGACTTGAAGCAAAAAGAATGAAACTCACCATGCACGGTTACTTCCTGTTTCGTTAAACCAGCTTGGGCATTTCCGGTGAACTTTTAGCGCTGCTCATCGACACAAAACCATCAATGTTTGACTTTTTAATGTTGTATTTATATTTAAATGCAGATATCACTGTTGTCTATTTTGCCAATAAACCATTTTTGCTAATTTCAATAAAGACGAAGCTATAATAAAGACGTTGAGTCTGAATAAATTGACCCTTAACCGGCGGTTTGATTGACAGACAAACTGACCAATCAAACATTCTGGGAAAAGAAGTTAAGCTTTTCAATTAAATAAGAGCAGGACCAACTTTAAAGCATAAAAATGGTAACTTTTATATTTTATAAAACTCGAAAAAGTAATAACTTGTAACACTCAGTATGAAGTTCAGCTTTTAGCTGGATTTAATAAAACTAATTTTTATATTTTATAATAAAGATTGATTTAAGCTAAAGAAGATATGATTCAATTGCTGTCAGCGGTATTTATTTTAATACAGTATTTAATTGCTGTATTTATTACAGCAATTCAAAAGTCAATAAAGTCAAAAGTCAATAAATAAAAGCATTTTTGTGGTGGTGTCAGTTTGGAACCCACTGTACATTTTGGACAGCGTGAAAAACAGTCACAGTCCTTGTTTAAGAAGATGGTAGCAGATGTGCTTACGTGACTAGAAAATAGCTGCCAGGGGTTTTTGCCAAGATGGCTGCCAAGTGAACAAACTTGCTCCATTGAGGATTTTGGTTTAGCAGAGAGAAAACTGGAAAAGATGGGAAACAAGAGGGAAGAACCAGATCTGGAAATGCCACAAGTTGGAATCAAATTCACTTCGCCTTAATGAGTCCCACTGCTCAGTGCGTCAGAGCATGTGCACTAACTACTAGGCCAAGAAATGCATGTTATCTTCTAATGAGCTGAAGAATATATATATATATATAGTGGTATAAAACATATAATCTAATACCAGGGCTATTGTTTGATTGTATCCACAGCTTACATTTATTTTGGTCAGGTCTGCAGATGTGGCAGCATTTGTCCCATTAGAGCAGATTCTATGTTTTGGACACGCCTAGAGGTCGGATACTTCTCCTTCATTACATTTATTAATATAATGTCCATATTCCAGGATGACATTGTCAAGATTAATCAGGCTTATATTGTGAAAAAAATGGTTGGGAAGGAGCATGAAGAATCATTTTCACACAAAAATTGTCCAGACTTTAATTTCATAATGACTTTGGGATGTGCTGGAGTAGACTTTACAGAGTGCTTGACTCTTGCATTGTAAACTCGAGATCTTGAACAAAAACTGATGCACCTCTCGATGGAAATACCATCACAACATTTATTTTCATCAAGAGATGCATCGATTTCTGATTTCACTCATGGTTCACAAATTTTGTTTTGCTCATGGTTTACTGCTCTGGCCTAAAATCTAGTGCACACACCTTGTTTGTGACATGGTGAAATTGCATGATTTGTAAATTATGTGTGGTGGGCCACATGTAATGACAAGCTGCAGGCCGTTTGAAATTCATCTTCAGGCCATAATTGGCCCAAGAGCCACTTCGGACTTTGGACCAATTTACCCAGGGCAGTGTCACCATAATAAGCTCAAATACCTTTTGTTTTCCCCTTTATATTTTACTCTGTCAATTCGGTCACATATTACCTTGCCTGAGAATTGGGTCTGCGGTCAAGGAAGATTCTCTATGGTGGGCATAAGGTGATTACACAACGCCTGGCACACCAATCACAGAGGGGCACCATGCTGACTCCTGGACACACACTTGGCCAAACTAATGTCTGTTTCTCAATTCATCCTTCTGTTCCATTTTCCCACTCCTTGATTGCATCTTTTCCCTTATCAACCATTTTATTTTTCTCAAAATGTTTTTTTTCTCTTTTAACACGGCATATTTCCTGTTCCAGCCCCAAACTTTGTCATTTCAAATGACTTTTGGGCTGTTTAACCTTTTCGTTTCAGCATTAGAAAGAACTAGAGGTACTAATGTATGTATATAATCATTTACTTTGTTAAAATAGGCTCCAAAATCTCCACAAGTTGGATAGATGGATATTATTTAATTTTTTATATAACTTATCATTCAAAAATTTGGGGTTAGTGAAATGTGTGTTTTTTAGGACACATAAAATTGGACAGAAAATACATTCATAATGTTACAAAAGATTGTTTCAAATGAATTTTTCATCAAAGAGTGCTGAAAAAAATGTATCATGTTTTCCACAAAAATATTCCACAACTGTTTTCAACGTTGATTATAATATGAAATGTTTATTATAGCACGAAGAACAGAAGATCATATGAATACATAGGATCACTAAAGACTGGAGTGATGCCTGCTAAAAATTCAGCTTTGCTACATTTTAAAATATATTTCAAGATTGTAATACAATTTCATAATATTACTGTATTACTATATATTGATCAAATAAATGCAGCATGTGAGACTTCTTTTAAAAATATTACCGACCCCGATCTTTGAATGATAATATCTACTGAGAAATAGACATTGTAGTTATATTTAAACCTTACTTGAATTTATTTTAGATTATCAGATGTGAAAACCTTCGTACAAAAACGCACATGGCAAGACTTCCTGGGCAACGAGGCAGCCTTCAGTTTCAGTTGCAGCCTTGGAAAGCATTACAGCTGAGAGAGGACACTGCAAGGAATTCTGGGATAAGCAGAGAGCGAGAGCTGCAGTGCAGCCATCATAATCTGTTTACGGTGTCTGCCTGTACAGACGCCAGCTTCTCTTCTCTCTCACAGTTCATACTCTGAGCTGTAGCGCTGCACACAGTGCAGTCGTAGCAAATGGAGGCTGTCATAACATCAGCATCCATCACTGTCAGACAGGCACCTGTCAGCCAGAATACAGGAATGTCCTATAGTGCCATTGCTTCAGACAAACGCCCAGTCCCCAAGGGTACCGCGAACCCACGCACACATAAACCAACAGTCTGCCTGACAACCATTTGAAGAGAGGAGGTGACACACGTAACTAACACACGTAAATACTGTCATGACCCACACGTATATGTTTGTTCAACTAAAGAGCCAACAACAAATTTCTTCATTTTCTAAAGAGTTTATAAGTGTTAAAGGGATAGTTCACCCAAAAATGAAAATTATCCCATGATTTACTCACCCTCAAACCATCCTAGGTGTATTTGACTTTCTTCTTTCAGTCAAACACAATCGGAGTAATATTAAAAAAAAATATTCTGGCTCTTCCAAGCTTTCTAAGGGAGTGAATTGATATTTTGAAGCCCAAAAAAGCGCATCCATTCATCATAAAAGTAATCCACACGTCTCCAGGGGGTTAATAAAGGTCTTCTGAAGTGAAGCAATGTGATTTTGTAAGAAAAATGTCCATATTTATAACTTTATAGTCTGTTCGTGGGTTCATGAGAAAGTCGACTCATGACGTTGGATGTGGGAGTGGTGTAAGCTTAGGTGAGAGACGCCTCTCGCAGTTCAGGGCTGGGCAACAAATTCAAGCTCTTCCGATATTTCTCTTAAAAAATTCTCGTTTTAGACTTATAATTCATTTTGCTTTGCTCTGAGCTTGTGCTGATTGTGTCAATACGTCATGTGCCAGGTCAAAGTTCACTCTTAAGCCAGAATCGACTTGCGTATAGAAGCCAGTGATTCTAGTTTATAGTTTTAAACATGGACATTTTTCTCACAAACACACATTGCATCAGTTCAGATGACCTCTGGAGCCATGTGGATTACTTTTAGGATGGATGGATGGATGCACTTTTTTGGGCTTCAAAATCTTGGTTACCATACATTCCCATTATAGCTTATAGCTTGGAAGAGCCAGAACATTTTTAAATAAACTTTCAATTGTGTTTGACTATACATATGAAAAGAAAAAAGGATAATAAATTACATTTAAAAAATAACAAGTCTCTTCAAATATTTTACATAAAAACTACAAATAAATTTATAAAATGGACCAACAGCTCAGTTTTAAAGTCTCGTTTTCACAATACTTTTAATAAAGTACTGCGTGTAGTCTGCAGGCAAAATGTAATTAATTTTATGCATGCATTTATAAATTTTATAATTATTATAATATTTCTTTCTGAAATAAGTTAATACCATATGCAATGTTACAAGGTCATGTGACACACATTTTGCAAAACAGATAAGACTCCTAACAGAGCCAAAAGATCATTTCGGAGGAGTTCTCTGCAGTGTAAAAACCCAAGTCATTATTGTCTGGCTGGTTAGCTTCAGTTACTCCCTGCTCATATATCTGCCATAACTAAAGCATTATGTGGGTAAAAAAGCGTGACTGTGTGATGAGAGTACGCAGGTAAGATGACACCTCTTGTACAGTTCTTGTGTAACTCCAGACACAGTGTCTCCACCTGAGCATATACCGGATGGCATCAGACCTGCTGTCCTCTGGCTGTTGTCTGCAGGGAGCTGCTGTCACTGTCTAGCCAAGAAGCCAGATAAGACAAATGGTTATGTAAATTGTAATATGAGCTATTTTGAAGCGATACACTGTGTTCCAAATTATCGTGCAAGTGACAGTAGGATTTTAGTACAATAAACATTCAGATTTTAGTTTTTCAAAGAACGTTTTAATTTGATTTCTTTCTCATATCTCTTTTGATAACTGGTATTAATCTCAGACAGGTTTGTTAAGTAGATTCCAGGTCTTCTTAGGTAAATGGAAACTACCAAAAGAAGCTATTCCACATCATTAAGCAAGTCACTGTTCTCATGCAATATAGCGAGGAAGAAAGTTCAAATAGGTGTAGATGAAAGATCTTTTAAAAAAATGAATTCAACAAACATTATCAAATCAAATCCATTCACAGTCCTCTCGAAAGGCAAAGCAAGTGGATATTTAAAATTCAATGATTATATAATGCTTGCATATTAAACATTCTGTAAATGTGCCAGTGCAGTATGCTCCATTTATGTCAATGCTTGAGTTACTGTTACATTCTCAGATTAGATACTATAGCAAACACCCTAATCTGCTCATAATACCTTAGCAACTGCACAGCAATGCCCTAGCAACCACCCCAAACACCCTAAACGTCTTATAATACCTTAGCAAAAGCATAGCAATCCCATAGCAACCACCCCAGAGCACTTTAGCTACTTTAGCTACTGCACAGCAACACCTTAACAACCACCCTACAGCACTCATATTCACAATACCTTAAAATCCAAATGTGTTAGCAACCACACTTAACACCTTAAACCCCTCACAAAACCAGAGTAACACCCTAATAACCACTTTAAACCACGTAGAATACCTTCACAACTACATAACAATGATCCAGTAACCACATTGAACACCCTAAACCACTCATAACACCTTAGCAAATGCATAGCAACACCCTAGCAATCATCTTAAACCACTCAGAATACCTTCAAAACTGCATAGCAATGCTCTAGCAACCACCCTAAACAACCTAAAGCACTCATAATACCTTAGCAACACCATAGCAACTACCCTAAACCATGAAGAATACCTTAACAACCACACAGAAATGCATAGAAACCACCATGAACACCCTTAACCACTCAAACTACCTTAGAAAATGCATAGCAACCACCCTACAGCACTGAGAATATTTTAACAACCACACAACAATGCCTATAGCACCCACCATGAACACCAAAAACCACTCATAATACCTTAGCATCTGCATAGCAATGCCTTAGCAACCACCCTAAAGCACTAACATTCACAATACCTTAACAACCACATAGTAATAATCACATTAAACTACTCAGAATACCTTCACAACCACTTAACAATGATCCAGTAACCACCCTGAACACCCTAAACCACTCATAAAACCCTACCAAATGCATAGCAACACCCTAGCAACCACTCTAAACCATGAAGAATACCTTAACAACCACACAGCAATGCATAGAAACCACCCTGAACACCCTAAACCACTCATAAAATCTTACCAAATGCATAGCAACACCCTAGCAACCACTCTAAACCATGAAGAATACCTTAACAACCACACGGCAATGCATAGAAACCACCTTGAACACCCTAAACCACTCAAAATATGTTAGCAACACCCTCGCAAACACCCTGCTTTCAAAGCTGTATCACTGAAGCTTTTTGAATCTGTGAAAACTAGCTGAGAATGATTCATGAAGGGCAGCTATGACACCATACTGTCAGATAACGTCAGTGGGTTCAGTACATCAAATTATTTGGTTGTGGTCATTCCATATATTTTAATTTGTTTTATGAATGTCAGGTTGCGAATTGCAGGTTGCGAGTTTTCTGCCACCTCTAAATTTCTCCTGTTGTGTTCCTATATTTCTATTTTCAATATAGCTGTACAGTGTACAACAGTTCAACACTGTCTCCTGTATTAAGAGGTTAAGTGTTGCTGCTACCCCGTGACAGCCACCTGTCTCTCTGACTGAACATTTCTACATTACGCAACACAAAATTGAAAGCCAGCCCTCCTGTGTTTTGTCCTCCGGAAATTTAACAGCTCTCGGAAAGAAAATGAAACACCTTTGTGGTCACATCCTGACCAGAGTAGAGCGACAGAAGAACAGAACGCTCTGCACCCATGTCTAGAACGTTCTCAGGACAAAGGCTTCCTGAGGCCAGCTACAATCTGCTATTCTCCTCACATCAAAATGGGCATATGACAGCTCACCTGACAGACAAAGAATGCATACACTTGAGATATCCCATAATCCCCTCCAGACATGGCTGTTCCTTGTTGCTACAGGAACTTGGCACATCGATGGCCTGAGGTTTCAGTCCTTCCAACCCCTGGAGATCTTCTTTGTTAGCCATGTTTTTTTGCACACGTGAATCTAACCTCCAGAGCGGCTCTTCAACGTGGCATATGTTTGCAAGATGTGCAGCTATGTGTATCTTGGTTGTGGATATTTTCTGAATAATATGCTGAAATATTATGACCTGAATTAAGCATTTTATTGTGTGCAGTGCTCCAGCTGACCTCTGAAGCTGAATCCGACATCTGCAAAGAATCAAATGCAATTGTAACAATGCATTTTTTCCCATTGGGGTTTATGCAAAACTGCTCTTCATAGATGTGACCTCAGTGCTGTGAAAACCTCTTGTTCACTGAATAGCATAATATTCTTGATTCTATAACAAAAGGGCAGAAAAATGTTAGAATGCTGCAGTAGGATTGAAACATTGAAAATAAACGTAATTGAAAAATTTCATCATTGATTTGTTGGGTCTATAATATAATATAATATAATTAAGTTGGCTTGAAAAAGCCAACTTACTGATATTGTACGTAAACTTATTAAGTTGGCTTGAAAAAGCCAACTTACTGATATTGTACGTAAACTTATTATTATTATTATTATTATTCTTCTGAGCCAAATTTTAGACTGTATCTCCTCCTAGAGCTTTAAAGCTACAACCACCAAACTCGGCTCAGACCTTCAGACTGTTCTGACTTGGTGTGCTATATCTTTTTAGACTGATCGGACTCACGGTTTTCCTAAAAAAGCTGATTAAACCTGGGAAAATCCTCCCATAGACTTACATTGAAAATCTGAACATTCCATCAAACTCCAACTGTCAAAATTTCAAATCTAAACAAACTGATGCCCATTAGACTCAATGGAGCTGCCATTCTAAGCCATTTAAACTCATTCAAACTCATTTAAACTCATTCAAACTCATTAACTCATCTATCTATCTATCTATCTATCTATCTATCTATCTATCTATCTATCTATCTATCTATCTATCTATCTATCTATCTATCTATCTATCATCCAACCATATCTATAATCTGACTATCTATCTATCTCTCTATCTATCTATCTCTCTCTCTATCTATCTATCTATCTATCTATCTATCTATCTATCTATCTATCTATCATCCAACTCTATCTATCTATCTATCTATCTATCTATCTATCTATCTATCTATCTATCTATCTATCTATCTATCTATCATCCAACTCTATCTCTCTCTCTCTATCTATCTATCTATCTATCTATCATCCAACTCTATCTATCTATCTATCTATCTATCTATCTATCTATCTATCTATCTATCTATCTATCTATCTATCTATCTATCTATCTATCTATCTATCTATCATCCAACCATATCTATAATCTGACTATCTATCTATTTCTCTCTCTCTCTATCTATCTATCTATCTATCTATCTATCTATCTATCTATCTATCTATCTATCTATCTATCTATCACCCAACTCTATCTATCTATCTATCTATCTATCTATCTATCTATCTATCTATCTATCTATCTATCTATCTATCTATCTATCATCCAACTCTATCTATCTATCTATCTATCTATCTATCTATCTATCTATCTATCTATCTATCTATCTATCTATCTATCTATCTATCTATCATCCAACCATATCTATCTATCTATCTATCTATCTATCTATCTATCTATCTATCTATCTATCTATCTATCTATCTATCTATCTATCTATCTATCTATCTATCTATCTATCTATCTATCTATCTATCTATCTATCTATCATCTGATCACATCTATCTATCTAAACTAAAACTTAAACTCTCAAACTTTTAAAACTACTTCAAAGTTTCAAACTTTCTGGCTAGACTTTTTCAAGCCAACTTAAAGTTTGTCGCGACGAACTTTCTTCATCTAGTTATTATTATTATTATTATTATTCTTCTGAGCCAAATTTTAGACTGTATCTCCTCCTAGAGCTTTAAAGCTACAACCACCAAACTCGGCTCAGACCTTCAGACTATTCTGACTTGGTGTGCTATATCTTTTTAGACTGATCGGACTCACGGTTTTCCTAAAAAAGCTGATTAAACCTGGGAAAATCCTCCCATAGACTTACATTGAAAATCTGAACATTCCATCAAACTCCAACTGTCAAAATTTCAAATCTAAACAAACTGAAGCCCATTAGACTAATTGAAGCTGCCATTCTAAGCCATTCAAACTCATTCAAACTCATTTAAACTCATTCAAACTCATTCAAACTCATTCAAACTCATCAACTCATCTATCTATCTATCTATCTATCTATCTATCTATCTATCTATCTATCTATCTATCTATCTATCTATCTATCTATCTATCATCCAACCATATCTATCTATCTATCTATCTATCTATCTATCTATCTATCATCCAACCATATCTATCTATCTATCTATCTATCTATCTATCTATCTATCTATCTATCTATCTATCTATCTATCTATCTATCTATCTATCTATCTATCATCCAACCATATCTATCTATCTATCTATCTATCTATTTATCTATCTATCTATCTATCTATCTATCTATCTATCTATCTATCTATCTATCTATCTATCTATCTATCTATCTATCTATCATCCAACCATATCTATCTATCTATCTATCTATCTATCTATCTATCTATCTATCTATCTATCTATCTATCTATCTATCTATCTATCATCCAACCATATCTATCTATCTATCTATCTATCTATCTATCTATCTATCTATCTATCTATCTATCTATCTATCTATCTATCTATCTATCTATCTATCTATCTATCTATCATCCAACCATATCTAACTATCTATCTATCTATCTATCTATCTATCTATCTATCTATCTATCTATCTATCTATCTATCTATCTATCTATCTATCTATCATCCAACCATATCTATCTATCTATCTATCTATCTATCTATCTATCTATCTATCTATCTATCTATCTATCTATCTATCTATCTATCTATCTATCTATCTATCTATCATCCAACCATATCTAACTGTCTATCTATCTAATCTATCTTTCTATCTATCTATCTATCTATCTATCTATCTATCTATCTATCTATCTATCTATCTATCTATCTATCTATCTATCTATCTATCTATCATCCAACCATTTCTATAATCTGACTATCTATCTATCTATCTATCATCCAACTCTATCTATCTATCTATCTATCTATCTATCTATCTATCTATCTATCTATCTATCTATCTATCATCCAACCATATCTATCTATCTATCTATCTATCTATCTATCTATCTATCTATCTATCTATCTATCTATCTATCACCCAACCATATCTATCTATCTCTCTGTCTATCTATCTATCATCCAACTCTATCTATCTATCTATCTATCTATCTATCTATCTATCTATCTATCTATCTATCTATCATCCAACCATATCTATCTATCTCTCTGTCTATCTATCTATCATCCAACTCTATCTATCTATCTATCTATCTATCTATCTATCTATCTATCTATCTATCTATCTATCTATCTATCTATCTATCATCCAACCATATCTATCTATCTATCTATCTATCTATCTATCTATCTATCTATCTATCTATCATCTGATCACATCTATCTATCTAAACTAAAACTTAAACTCTCAAACTTTTAAAACTACTTCAAAGTTTCAAACTTTCTGGCTAGACTTTTTCAAGCCAACTTAAAGTTTGTCGCGACGAACTTTCTTCATCTAGTTTAATATAACATAATATAATATAATTTAATATAATATAATATAATATGGCTGGTTAAAATGAATGCATTAACACATTTGTTTTTTTTTTAGTTTAATGCTTTAAAAATATTTAATGCAGCATCTGTTTTTTCCCGTCATCCTTAAGCTAGTGTTACATTATTTGATCACGTGTGATTCATGATTCATGTAAATGCTTCGAAACTATTTCAGCGACACTGAGTTCTCTTTCGTGCTTGAACGCATAAAATTATCCCAAAATACCCGTTTTGTCGAGTTTCATCAAGCACAGACTTAAATAAAGCCTTAAATGAACAAAGAGTTGATGTGAGTCAGATCTGCATCACATGTGTCAGGTCTTAAAGTGACAGCAGCCTAATAAACCTGCTTATGTCTGTCTTCAATGTTAATCAAAGAACAAAAGAAAAAATGAAAATCGCTCACGGCTGTTAACAGAATGGCTTTTGTAGCTTTATATAAAAAGTCTATCCTTAATTTATCATTTGTGCAGTGAAGACTGTGAAGTGTTTGATATCTTTAATCAATTTTAAGCATGTTAATTTGGAGATTAAATGTGAAATCATTACAATATTAACAACTTTAATGTTAGGTGCGATTAATTGTGATTATTTACAGAAAAAGGTGATTAATTAGTTATTTTTAAACAGATTGACAGCACATAATATAATATAATAGAGTTTTTGCTGAGGGGGTGATTACATTATTATTATTTGACGTACATAATTTCATCATCATTCAGTTATAGTTATTTAAAAATATTTATTGGCATTTTTAGTGAATAAATTGGTTGAGTACTTCTATGTAACTTTTGTCTGTATAATAACAACAAACAAACTTATAAGTGTAGATCTATTTCAATAAAATGACTAAAGATTAGCCTTGAAAAAAACATATAATAAAATAAAAAATTATTTCTCACAAAATCAGCGAATATCAAAGTAGGTATTAGATGCAGTTCTAGCATTAAAGATCTCAAATTGAGATGTGCTTTTTTTAATAGCACTGCTTGGACGCAACCGTTTGGAAAATGTCAGAGGTGTTGGTTTCGCATGGTGGAATAGCATGTCCTGGGCGTATTTTCTCTGATGTGTCCTCTCATAGGCCCCATTGCACTGGAATAAGTGAGTGCTCATGCCATTCTGAATTTTTCATTGGCCCCTGGAGTTCAAGACTCACATAGTCTCGCAGGTGTCTGCTTCAAGAATGTGTGTGTGTGAGAGAGACAGGTCACCTGATCTCTACCCAAATCAGTTAGACAGTCATTCTAGACTTTAATCGGACCAGGTCAAGAAGTTTTGACCGACAAGGGCAAGTGTGGGAATTAGACACTGTGTATTTGTGTGGGTGTTGTCAGATTCTTGTGTGTTTCTATATCCTGTCTGTCCATCTATCTATCTATCTGTCTGTCTGTCTGTCTATCTATCTGTCTGTCTGTCTGTCTCTCTATCTGTCTGTTCTTTCTGTGCGTGATTTCTTTGTATTTAATTGATGGTGAGGTATGGGTGTGTGAAAGTCATTTGTTTAAACAGCATGATGTCTTCTAGAGTTTCAGAGCCGGATGTTGTGGCCGTAGGTGGCTGTCAATCATGTGTCTTTTTCACATCAATGTGACATCCCAGCCTGGAAGACCAGACAACATATATGGTTGTGAATGTGTATTTGTGTCTATGCAAGTGCTGTCAAATCGATTAATCACGATTAATCGCATCTCACATGAATTTATACGTCAGGGGCGTTTCCTCTTAAGGAGTCTCCTTAAAAAAAAAAAAAACTGGATGAGAGAATAATTGATATTACAAAAAATAAATAAAACAACACAAATGTTACAAAATGTGACATTGACAGGCTTTCCTCCTCTGTCCCCATTGACTTAAAACAGACACCCCAATGTGTGCGGTGGGTTTAGTGAATGAGAATGAGTGGGGTAAAGTCACGTGAGAGGAGGCAACGCCTCCATCGCGCTTTGATTGGTTGATATGATCGGTTATGATTGGTTGATGCGATAAATCCCACCTCTTGTTTTCGTCCATTTTCTCATCAGCCTGATTAAAGACAATGATGGTGTTAATGGCAAGACTAAATAAAAAGTAACTAACTCAGCCATTTCATCGCTTAATGTCACGTTAAATTCAAACTTGAAATGGGCTGAAAACATGATGACTGTGGGGGGTTTTAGTGTGCGTTCACACTTGTCATGTTTGGTTCAATTAAAACGAACCCTGGTGTGATTGCTCAGTTAGTGCGGTTCGTTCGAACAAATGTGAACGGTGCCAAACGAAGTCTGGTGCGGTTCGAACGCAACACGGACCAAAGACTTGTAAACGAACCAAAAACAGGACGTGATGTCACATGATGACGCAACAAGTCAGCTGATTTGAAAGATCAGTGTATCCAAAATGAGTAGAGGAGGTAAAGTGCCTCATCAATATTTGGTCCGACGAGGAAATCCTGATGCTGTTTTGAATGTTTTGAACATTTTATGAGCTCTTCGTGAGTTCTCAGCTGGTAAAAATAAAACCATATGTACACACATAAAATTTAATCCAGCACACAGCATTGTTTTGAATGTTCGGTGAGCAAGCTCTGTGGCGAAATATACGCCATAAAAGCCAGCCAGGTTGTGACCGTATCCTTATGCCTTTGGTTCGGTAACTTTAGGTTCGCTGTTAAAAATGCCAGGACTATATGTTTTGTTTTTGTTTTTTGGTCCGGACCAAACGAACCAAATGAACCGAAATACAAGTGTGAACGCACCCTTAGTGAACTTGGGGAATTTAAAGGTATATCTTCGTGTCTGTGAACAGTTTGTACAAGCTTGACGACTGCTGAAAATAAGTTGACTATTAAAAAACAAGCTGAAGATTAGTTCACAAATAATATAAATATATTTATATATAGTTTAAATTGTGACTGCCTTTAGTTATTATTTTGGAATAAATGTAAAAATATGTATAAACACTAACTTGATGAACTTTATAGGCTACTTGGCTGTAATAAATAGAACATTACATAGTTATTGCAAAAAATACAAAACGGAATTGTATTTGGTTTCTCTTTTAAGTAATGTTAAGTAAAACTTTCAACCTGTGGTTGCTTAAGCTACTAAAAGTTAGCCTTTTTTTTTTTCAAGACTGGTCATAACTTTTAAAGACCGTTACAAAAAAAGGTAGATCAGTGTAATTTAAATTGGACACGTTAGAGTACCTCTTGCATGGTAAACTAGTTGGTCAAAATAGCTTAAGATGCAGTCTTAACAAGGTGGCTACAAGGGCAACTGGCCCGTTTCTTCTAATTACTGACCGATTGTGGGTAAAATCGCCCACTCCAGTAGTCTAGTCACAGGAAAATGCATCCCTCTGTCCCTCTGTCCAGTCCAGCTTTATGCAACATCTGCTGAACAGCAGTTTGATTTCTCCATATAATCATCTGTGATTAAATGACAACCGAACATGAAGGGCATCTGTGTCTATTTTATATACCCGCTCTCTTTTTATCCGAAATCATTTTGCATTCTTGGTAATCACAAACATCTGGTCATTCCCATCTGCTCCAATGATGTGTGGATGGGATGCAGAGATTATGAGACCAAAAAACATATTAATTTCAGGGTCATATAGTGACAACATAAGGTTCACGACCGCTCTTATATACAATATACACATTCTGTGAGTTAAACAATCCACTGACGCCTATTTCTGCTTTTACTGAATACCTGTGTTGATCAAGGACGCATTAAATTAATCACAAATTAAAGTGACCATAAAAATATTTTTGACATTTCAAGAAAAGAACAACAACAACCTTATATTCAAAATCAATGCTGCTCTTTTGAACTTTCTATTTATCAAAGAATCCTGAAGAAAATGATCATGGTTGCCATAAAAACAAATTATGCAACATTGATAATAAGAAATGTTTCTTGAGCACCAAATCAGCATGGATCACGTGAAACTGAACACTGGTGTAATGATGCTGAAAATTCAGTTTTGCATCATTGGAATAAATTGTATTTTAAAATATATTAAAATAAAAAACAAGTTATTTTACATTGTAATAATATTTCACATTATTTACTGTATTTCTTTAAAGCAGACTTGGCGAGCATAAGAGACTTTTTGACCCGTTTTTTTCAGTACCAGATTTTATTGATCTGATCATTGAAAAAAGCATAGTGAGCATTTATACATACCCCCACAAAAAGACAGAAAAAGAGATATGAGAGTCTCAGGACGCACGTTAAAGGATGATGCTGCTGACTGAGCATGAACATTAAATCATAAGAGGCAGTTTAGAAAGCGCCGAGAAAACCAATCACATAAAACCCTTCTCTGACTGACTGCAATGCAGAAAGACAATTAAAGAGAAATATCAGAAAATGGCTTCCAATAAATAAAGGGACCTCTGATATTAAAACATAGCTCTCACATTAAGCACTTTTACTGTGATAAATTAATCAATAGTGTAGGGCAAAGTGTAGGTTTTTTTGCTGCTTTATCCCAGTGTATGTACAGAGAAAATGTCATTAATTCAACTAGCTTTCAGAATCAAATCACCAAAAAAAAAAAGAAAAAAAAAAAAGATCAAATTCATTCACTGGTTTGTTCGGAAACCCATTCAGCAGGTTATATCATTACAGTTGAATCAGAGAGATTCATTCTCTTAAAAGATTGGTTTGAAGGTTTAAGGGAAAGAAAAGCTCTGAGTAAACACAACTGAACTCAATGGAAGCTTAAATAGAAAAACAAACTGGTGTGTGTGTGTGTGTTTGCTCTTGTCGTAAGGAATCTAAGAGGATGACATTGTGTGATATTGTCTGAGAATGACACAATCACTAGCAGGATTTGTTGACATTGACTCTGTTGCTTAGTCATCGGGGGAAGAAAAACTAGACACAAAAGAAGTCAATGAGAGAGAAACAAACAGTTCATTTCAAATGTCAAAGTCTCAAAAGCCTATGGGCGTTAAATCTGTTCCTCTGGAAACTCTCAACTACAGATCTGACTGAAACATACTGTTTATTCAGAGACAGTTTAGATTTGTGGATGGTTATTAATGGTATTATTTGTAAAGTTTAGAGTTGGAGTTTGAAAGTAATGATTGATAATAGCCTGCCTCAGAATTGAATCTATGACTCTTTCTTACGAAACACTGTGTTGCAAGATTCACAAAGCTGGAATTTATAGCTGAGCTGCCATTTCTCTTGTATCCAAGGCCATGTGAACACAAAATCTAAAACCCTGAGCGATTGGAAGAAAATTAACCATCTTTCACACATACAGCATGTCTTTATAATTAGAAAAATCCAAAGTAAGTCAAATACTTGGTATAGTTATTTAAAAAAAAAGAAAAAAAAGAAACAGAAACCCTGATCTTTTTTCTTTTCTTTCCCTTTTCTTTCTTCTCCCTGTTTCTCTATTTATGCAAGAACATTATTCAACATAACATAACATATCTTAAAGTGGACTTCCTTTGTTTTTGGTACGATTAGAAAAAAAAAAATTATGCTTCATCTTAGGAAAAAAACTGAAGGAAGAGATGTCATACCGATCACAAGTTCAGTATGGCGTACCACAAGGATCAGTACTAGGACCGTTGCTTTTCACTCTGTACAGGTTATACCCTTGGGAGATATCATTAGGAAGCATAGCGTTATTCTCTTGCCACTGTTACCTATGCTTAGTCGGGGAAACCTAATATTCAACAATATTACTAATCTGTCCGCATTGGCACCATTGTGTGTGAATTTAACTGAGCTGGATGATGAAATCACCATTTTCTCCAGAGCTGCTGTATAGATAAATGAAGTATATTAATAATGATTTTTACAATGGAAATGAATCAATACTGAACTTACTTAAGCTGGATAATGACACCATTTTCTTATAGAGCTGCTATAGAGCCAAAATGATGTTCCCCGCTGTCACTGTAAAGCAACTTTGTACAATCTGCAATGTAAAAAGCGCTATATAAATAAAGGTGAACTGACTTGGCAATTAAATAAGGATGTAATTTCTTAAAGTCTTTCAAGGTGGTGATAATGGGCAAACTGAGAGTAAGTCCATTCACCAAAAAGCTGATGGGATGAGGGATTACATTAAAGGAATGAGGGATTACAGACATCTGAATGAAAGATTTCATTGAATGATACAGTTTTCTTTGTTTTAACTTCCATTATCCAATAGGTCCATCACAAACCATACTCCTTTCTTGTCTGATTCTCTTACCATTTTGGTAGTGGATGGTCCTTCCCTTCATGAACAGAGTTTGATTGAGCTAAAGGAATGTTCACAAATTATTTATTCATAGTTGTTTAGCTTTAACGGTCTTGTCTACAAATCAAAACATACCTCAGACTACAGAGGTAATGAGAAAGAAAAAGGAGGACAGAACGCTTGAGAGAGCTACAAATTCTTCCCATGCTGTCTTATAGCACATGCAGTGTTGTATTAAGTCTTCGTGTAGTCGGCTCATTTGTTTTCTCTGGCCCATATACGTTGTCTTACACGATTTTGTCGTCATAAGCTGCAAGGCCATAATTCAGAGAGCCTGGTGATGTATCCACCAGAGCCTGGATGTAGATAACTACATCATCAATCATATAGAGGCTTCATGCCGTTCGTGCGTAGTTTACAAAACTGCACATTCAACAAAACCAACTTCGCCAGCTAGTCTGCCTGGCTCCCGATGCCCCATTTCTGTCTCTCAACAGGATGTCATCATTGTGTCGGAGGTTTTATTCTCATCTCCATGGCAACACTGTGTATGTTTGATTTGTTTGGAGAGCGTATTAATTAATTAGTGTGATTGCCTCTTATAGTTCAGGTCCACCCTGGTGGTAGATTCAGCCTTGCTGATTGACACTGTTGTTTTCCCCAGCATGTTTATCTTCACGATTGTTTGACTGCTCAAAAAATGCATGCGAAAATAACGGACGATCTTGAGAAAATCTTAATCACACCTCGACACAGGAAGCAGAACGCTGTTGTTTGTGAAGACCGGACCCTGGTAAGTCAAACCCTGTGGTTATATGTGAGAGGCAGGTGAGGTGGCTTGTGTTTCAGTTGCGTGTAAACACATCCCAGCTTGGTAACAATGAAACCGGGCACATGGTAATCCAAGCGGCCCAGCCCATGCCAGGGTCTGCCCTCACGCTCACCTTAGTAAACACACACGCAAAGCTGCTTTATCCATGATAAAATCATGCGCCTGACCCATGATGATTTTTGAGAAATGATACAGCATGCAGATCTAACAAAGCAAGCGAAAACAAATAGAAGTCATACGACTCATCGTTGTGTCCTAACCAGTTTCCCACGACTTTAGTCTGTCCACATTGCAGGAGGAAATGTGTGGAAGCTTGTTTCCTCCAGTAATTAAAAAAATAAAAAAGGTAATTGGGATATTTTTTTAATTTAAAGATTTAAACTCAATTGGGAGATATAAAGTCAGAATTGTCTTATAAAGTCAGAACTGCGAGATATAAACGTGCAATTGACTTTTTCTCAGTTTACATCTCGCAATTCTGACTTTATAAGATGCAAGTTTATATCTTATAATTATGACTTCATATCATGTAATTCTGACTTTATAACTCACAATTCTGACTTTATAACACAATTCTGACTATATTGAGCGATTCTGAGTAAATATCGCAATTCTGACCTTATAACTCACAATTCTGTCTTCATATCATGCAATTCTGACTATAACTCGCAATTCTGACTTTATAACTTACAATTCTGACTTTATAACACAATTCTGATTATATATAGCGATTCTGAGTATATATCGCAATTCTGACCTTTTAACTCAGAATTCTGACTATAACTCGCAATTCTGACTTTATAACATACATTTCTGACTATATATAGCGATTCTGAGTATATATCACAATTCTGACCTTATAACTCACAATTCTGTCTTTATAACTTACAATTCTGACTTTATATCATGCAATTCCGACTATAACTCGCAATTCTGACCTTATAACTCACAATTCTGTCTTTATAACTTACAATTCTGACTTTATATCATGCAATTCCGACTATAACTCGCAATTCTGACCTTATAACTCACAATTCTGTCTTCATATCATGCAATTCTGACTATAACTCGCAATTCTGACTTTATAACACACAATTCTGACTACATATAGGGATTCTGAGTATATATCGTAATTCTGACCTTATAACTCACAATTCTGTCTTTATAACTTACAATTCTGACTTTATAACACAATTCTGATTATATATAGCGATTCTGAGTATATATCGTAATTCTGACCTTATAACTCACAATTCTGTCTTTATAACTTACAATTCTGACTTTATAACACAATTCTGATTATATATAGCGATTCTGAGTATATATCGCAATTCTGACCTTTTAACTCAGAATTCTGACTATAACTCGCAATTCTGACTTTATAACATACATTTCTGACTATATATAGCGATTCTCAGTATATATCACAATTCTGACCTTATAACTCACAATTCTGTCTTTATAACTTACAATTCTGACTTTATATCATGCAATTCTGACTATAACTCGCAATTCTGACCTTATAACTCACAATTCTGTCTTTATAACTTACAATTCTGACTTTATATCATGCAATTCTGACTATAACTCGCAATTCTGACCTTATAACTCACAATTCTGTCTTTATAACTCACAATTCTGTCTTTATATCATGCAATTCTGACTATAACTCGCAATTCTGACCTTATAACTCACAATTCTGTCTTTATAACTTACAATTCTGACTTTATATCATGCAATTCTGACTATAACTCGCAATTCTGACTTTATAACTCGCAATAGTGAGTTTAGAGATAGATTGTGAGATAATTCCCCCTTTTTTCATGGTGGAAACAACCTTCCATAGGAATGCTATGGAACAAAGTGAATCTACAAATATTTGAAGTTTATTTGCCCTTTTGGACCAGTAATGTTGTTTGTTGCAGTATTGTTTATGCTAAAAACTCAAGTGAACATGGAAGAGATTGCATCACATCTGAAATTCATTTTAAATTCAAAGATGCAGCATCTGTTTACCTCTGAAATGAGTAGAATTGTCAGAAACTGTCTTGCAAAACCTGATTTCACAGAGTGCATCTTTGTTGATCCTGTATCAACATTCCAATCAACCAATCAGATTTGAGGGACAAGTTTACAGTTTATGTCATGTGTGTATGTCATAGGCTTACAAACAGGGTTAGGTGCTTCTACATTAGTGTTGTTCACCTATTATTTCAAAACAAATTTTAGGGATAACATATGGGTAGGGTTAGGTGTAAGGGTAGGCATATGGTCAGGATTAAATTTTTTGACAAGAACATGTTGACCCAGGAACACTGCAAAATCAGGACATGTCACTGTCCCCAAAGCCACAAAAACTGCATCATTTCTAAAAATAAGTCTGGCGAATATGTCAGTCAATGCCATTCTGGTTCCAGTTCAAGGAAGTTTATAATACCCAAAGACAGCTAACTATAAAAGTTATCATCCTCATTCATTTGGGCTTGGCTGAAAATTTATCATTTAAAAGTGTATGATCGGTACGTTTTTTTTTTTTTTTTGTTTTTATGCATTTGAAAGAAGTCTTTTGTGCTCACCAAGGCTGTATTTATTTTATCAAAAATTCTAAAAATAAATTTTATAAACAGATATTTTTCATAAATATATATAAAAATACATTTTAATATATTTTTAAATATAATTTATTGCTGCGATGACGCACAATATTTTTGGAAACATGCAATCAAATAAATAAATAAATAAATGTAAGATTTATGAATTTCAATTGTATAGTAAAATTCCATCAAACTGAATTGAAAAATCCTTACATATTATTCATATTATGAATTAAGAATTTTAAATGAGCAAAAAATAAATAAATAAATAGAGCTTAATGAAACATTTTGTATAAATATTAATGGAACAAGGGAATGGACCATTTAGTTTATGCGAAGTGATTAATTTAAACATATTATAATTTATTTATTTATTTAATTTGATGGAATTTTAGTATACCAATTGAAGTTTGTAAATATTAAAACAAGGCTCAAATATTTTTTTGTGTGTGTGTTTTTTTTTAATTAATATTGTCTGATAAATGGAGAAATGTAAATAATCGTATTTATTTGAAGTATAGTTTGTAAAAATGTAAAAGTCTTTATATCTTTTGAAGAAAAAAAAATTGCATCCAAGCTGCATAAAAGTACAAATTTCTTTAACATAAATAAATAAATCTCACTCAGCCCAAACTTTTGAACGGTAGTCTATCTAAGCCCTATTTTAAGATGTGGTTGTAACCTAATAATTTAAAACCATGGCACTGCATTGCACATTTGTACTCTTGAGTAAATCACTTAACTTCAGGTATTTCCAGCGGGACCGCCCCAGCACTTGGCATACTTTGAGTTGGATGAAGAACATCTACCAAATGCCAAGTTACTAATTTGGCTCCTCACCAATTTCCTTTTTTATTGTTCCTCATAGTTTATCCTAAAAAGGCTAGCATACATTATACCTACAACTTATGTTCTAAAAATTACGGATAAGCCAAGTAGTGTCTACACAGTTATGTATGTTTACGGGCATCAAAACAGAATATAATCAACATCTAATGTGCCAGCAAAATCCTCTGTGTATGGTTTAGTGCGTTTCCTCCAGGCCTCAATATCTAGAAAGGCCAGAAGATGTCTTTGATAATGCTTCTCACCCTCATGCCTGAGGAAACATCTCTTAATGTCTTTGTTTTCTGCTTTGTTGTTAGTCTTGCTAGCCTCATTAGCTGGCTCAGAAAGTCTTTCGATAAA